>JAVRKA010000072.1:600000-1200000 GCA_034508555.1 Venustoraphidia nigricollis
TTCGCTTTAAATGAAAATGTGTCAGTCAGTGCCAAGCCTTTAAATAATAAAAAATATAATAAGCTTAGTGATTTCGTAACACTGTGCCAAAAAGTAACGTATGACACATTGACACGTCAGAACGGTTAACGCCTTGATCTGTTCGAAGTATTTAGGTCGCCATTGTTATAATATATCCTGAACGACAGATGTACGAAACAAATAAATCATTCAAGGGCTGGCATTGTCTCCGCTGCTCGGATTTACTGAATATATTATTTTACAAGGAAATTCAAATAAATTTGTCACCTAATTTTATAATATATATTACATTGTATAAATTAAGTACACTAGAATCCCGCTTTTCGGTACCGTTCGTTTGTCTATCCGTACACTTCTAACTTGATAACCACTGATCCGACTGGCTAACATATTTTTTTTAATTATTTACGTTGTCTGTACTGTCTTCGCTCCGATACAAGTCTGAATGAATTCACGTTGGATTAAAATTAAATTAATGTCGATTTTAATTATCGGCTTAAAATATAATATTAAATCGTATCCTAGTTGTCTGACTCGGATTCATTTGAATACAAGTTGTATTGAATCTACGGTTTATTCAATCCAACTTAGAGTTAATCCGATTTGCACCCGAGCGAAGCCGGACCTGGGCAGCTAGTTTAAAATAAAATATAGTTTTCCTTTATACTTACTAAACCGAAGAATATAATTAGATAAATCGACTATGTAGCTATCAACGCATTTATCTAATGTTTAACTACATATTTATTCTACTTACGTAATCGTTAATAACTTAATATATTGTTTATTGATTGGAGTTTTATCACTTTACAAATTTTAATGTGCAGAAATTACATGCATTTATTTATTGGAGTTTAAATTTTCGCTAGATAATTCAAATTAACCAGATTTTATGTGTTAATCAATTTCTAAACGTTACACTTCTAGATTTTAAATCATTTACTTTGACACGAGCTGGTGTACACAATAAAAAACTAATTTATATATATATATTATCATCCAAACTCATATAAATAATGCTCTTAAAGTTGTTTAGTCGTGTATTTTACATTAAAGTGGTTTATTATTACGAAATTAAACATAAATTTATAGTTTCAAATAAATCTAAAAAAACACGCTTATATCAACGCACTAAAAAATGGAAAATCTATTTCTTTCTCTTCTATAACGTTAAGGAGCGTAGGGCACTGGATAAATAACATGAATTATAGGTAAAGTGAGTTCCCCACGCTTTTAAACGTTATAGAAGAGACAGAAAATTATTTTCCACTTTTTAGTGCGTTGATACAAGCGTGTTTATTAGATTTTTTTTGAAATTATACAGGTTTGAATTTTCACAGTAAGGCGACTCTACTGCATGTAAAATTCTAACTGTTTTTTAGTTTTTTTCAAGCCCTATATTGTGTAAGATCTGAATTCTAAACGGAAAAACTTGTTTCTATAGAATTTCTGCAGGAGTTAAATAAATCATATATTCCCAACGCGGGCGTTTCTGCCCCTTATTGACCACTGGAGTCTTCCATGGTGAACCAGGGGTAAGTAGGGGGCTTCAAGACAGCCAAGGAGAGGCCGTGGCGTACCTATCTATTTACGAAATTAATATAAACAAAATATATTAAAAATATGGTGAGAAAATTTTTTCCGAAAATATTTTTAGAGACTCTTGACCACATTTTGCCATTTGGAACTTTAAAAAAAATTGTCTTCGAATTTTTTTTTTAAATTAAATTTACGGTAACTTTTTCCAATTTTTTTCTTATTTTTGGAAAAAAATAATTTTTGAAAAGATATTTCATATAAAATTAATTATTATCTATGAACTACTGGGCGTCGGAATTAAAGAGGGGCGGTGGTCCACAAAGCTCTGGGGAACTCTGATATAGACCTTATAGTATTCCTGAGATTTCAAGGGACATGTTGGTGCAGGTTTTATCAAAATCGGTCTACTCGTTTTTAAGATACTGACGATTAAACATACATCACCTGTAAGAATTGTATCTATCGCTGCTTATAGATTTATCACGTCTTGTAAATATAGTTTGCGGACTATTAGCATAAAAAAATCTGTTTTGTGTTACATTGATCACTATAGATTTAATCCAATACATTATTAGTTACCATTGTTGTGTTCTATCATTTATCTTTTTATTCTCACAATGAACACATACAAATTATTACATAAGCCAAACAATGTATACAAGCTGTAGCAATAAGAAGTTCTATAACGAGAAATCATTTCTTAAAAATATTACCTACTGCAAATTTTCTATAAGTGCGCGATTACAAAAAAGGCTATTGGAAAAAAACGCTGACTTTTCATTGGCCTCATCTCTAGGCTCCATTCTACTTTAAATCATGTATTTGATTATTAGGGTTATAATTGCGAACTTGTGTCAGAGTATGTGCAGACATTGTATAATCGATCAAAGTAGTAATCTTTAGAAGGAAAATTCTTTCTTATCAAGCATTCACTTAATATTCACGTTCTATAAATTACAAGAATGTTTTCAGAATTAAAAAAAATATCAGAAAAGTGCAAGTTTTTTTTAGAAATGTACAAACAGAAAATAAAAAAAAGTCAGCGCTTGCGAGTTTTAACTGTCAAACTGGTTTAGTAGTGTTAAATGTGTCACTACACAACCGCTATTTTATAGAGCTACTTTGTAGGGAGGTGAACAAAGAAAATTTGCATACCTCCTTGCAAAGTAGTTGGTTTTCATGCCTTAGCGGCCGTGAAATGGCACATTTAACACTAGTGATGTAAAGTTGCGTAAAGTAAAATAAGAGTAGCCTTACTACCATTTTCATAGGAAATCATGGTCCAACCGCATGCGAATATAACGCAGCCTACAATTAGTAGTGATCGTGCTCAAAATTGAACTGATGAAAATTTTGAAAAGTCGGTGAAAGTCATACAACAACTAAAAATCGTTTCTACTATAATTAAATATTTTTATGTATTTTGAAGATTTTCGTATATACCTAATCATGATTGTTTTATATTAGTGTTTATACAACCTGTATAATAAATAAA
The DNA here is from genome assembly GCA_034508555.1 of Venustoraphidia nigricollis. Lineage (NCBI taxonomy): Eukaryota > Metazoa > Arthropoda > Insecta > Raphidioptera > Raphidiidae > Venustoraphidia > Venustoraphidia nigricollis. Next base: position 603,056 of record JAVRKA010000072.1, read on the forward strand.
TAATTTGAAGCACGTCTGTCACTTATGCTTGTTACAAGAATTGAGATTTAATTTTGGAACAGTCAGTGATTCTACACTTTTTTGTAAAAAATCGATAAACGGTTTACAAAATACAAGCCATTCATAAAAAAAACAATAGACGTTATCTGATCTCAGTTCTTTAAAAAAAGGAAAGTGTTATCGAACGCTTATGATTTACAATCTCTGTCTCCCTCTCTCTTGAAAAAAGACATATACGAGAGTCAACTTTAAAAGGTTTGAGTTCAAAAGATGACATTACGTTCGACTTTTTTTTTACATTAACCTGACGGTTATTAACTAGTACATATTAACATTTTTTATACCTTTTAGTACCTATATCTGTTTAAGTTTATACACATTTTTAAGAACATTATAAAAATATAATTCATCAATTTGGCTTAAATTATCGTTTTTAATTGCGAAATCACTAAAACAAATTTCATATTTCTTAAAGTTTCCTAAAACTTGACCTAAAAACATTTTTAATTTGGAACTAATCGCAGTATCTGTTAAATTTAAATATGCATTTATAATTTATATTACTCTCTGCATCTTTAGTAGCATGAAATTGATTGCTTTTAACAGTAACCGAACAATATTCTCTCTCTGCCTCTCTCTCTAAGCTTAAAACAGAAAGACGTAAGTTGTCGAACGTCTAAGATCTATAATCTTTCTGTAAGGACATTTTAGTAAAAAGAGGAAAAAGTTCAAAATTTTAAATTTTCATTTTCGTCATTTTAGATTTTGACGTGAAACTTCCTTTGGAACGGTAAGGTAAAATCAAATCATGTGATTGAAAGTGAAACGAAACGTTACAAAGCACGTATATTGTATACTATAAAAAACATACAAGGTTGTCGTACAGTGGAAGAGCGGTATAGTGACTGCCACGTAGCCTTAAGATCGGTGCCATTATTATTATTATTTTTATCATTATTTTTGTTTTTTTTTTCAATTATATCAGTTCTGCTTCCGTAGTGTGTAGTGTAAAATACACAGTATCTTTTTTTTTTTGTAACTCTGAAGCCTTTTTTCATTGTCTTTCGAGAAACAAATATTGATGCAGTATATCTACTGATAACTAAAATCATCTATTCAAAAGTTTCTCCGCATCGTACAGCAAACTTAAGTCAAACTAATTAAATAGGGCTACTGCACTAAAAGGGTCTCTAGGACTCGGCGTTAGTCTAGGGAAGTAAATCAAAATTTGTTTGAACTTTGAATAGTGATTGCAAAAGTTGATTGGCGCCAAATTAATGCTGTGCCCCAAGCGCCATTTTCCTTGTGATTAAAGAAGCGATTTTAAAGATAATGAAAATAAGCGAGTGCGATTTGGTATATTTGACTATGATCTCACCGTCGCAACTGTTTGAAATTCACTGACCTGAAACGCCCAGTCGACTTGAATCAAATAAAAACGAAACTGTTTCCATCATATTATGAGTCCACAGATCTGAAACCCACTGGGACAGTGGGCTGGTAAAAACCTTTCACTCTCGTTTGACTACGATACGACATACCGTGCGTCCGCCGCGCCGCCATACAGGCTGTTCGTCTGTCAATTGTTGCTGTGGAAAGAAAGAAATGCGACTCAGCTGACAAGTGAATCTCGTTAACTATTATAATAGTAAAGAAATGAATAATTCACATTAATCATTTCGCTTTTGTTTTGAATAATTTGCTATAGCGCATTGTTTGGAATAGTATGTCTTAAAAACATTTAACATACAGTACAGGACACGTTCACTAATCCGACAACAGAATTTTTCGCGTACATCGGATTGGTGGAAATGTCGGAAATACCGGATGTAAGCATGGAATAAAACTTTAACTATTAAAAAAGAGTTCTTTTAACTTTTTTTTTTGTTCCTAAAGTCAATGACGACTTTATATAATACATAATGAAGGTTTTAACAATAAACTATTTTTAATTTCGAACTTTTATAACACAAACAACGTGACGTCTTCTCCTTCTAATGTCTATTGTCAGCTAACGACTTCACGAAACGTTGGAGTATAGAGAAATATTTGTCAAGTAAACACGCGTAACCGATTACAGAACGCAATGTCGAAAAAATGTCGGATTATAGAGCGATTTTTCTAGACTTCTACATACTTAAAAACAGTGGATTATAGATCGTGTCCTGTATTCTCCAAATGGTTCATCTATCATACTAATATATTTTTGTTTGTGTGTCTGCCGAAAACAAAACACTACTGAACAAATTTTAATGCTGTTACAATAGCTTATTTCAAAAGGAAAGTTTAAATGAAAATCGAATTAAACTCACTATGCTGAACAGATTTGAAAGCGGTTACAGTAGAACTTGGTTCATTCGAGCTTAAATAATTCGAACTTTTTGCCTGGTCCAAGACAATGTAATATTGTCTTGGATAATTCAAACACCAACTCCGATATTTCGGACACTTTATCTGAGCGTTTTAAATATGTTTTTAATACGCTCAGATAAAATGGCCGAATATCGGAGTTGGTGTTTGAATTGTTGGTTTTTAATATTATACATAAACATAAATATTAAAGATTTAAAGTATCGCTATTATTTTGTCCAGATAACGCTGACTTTTTATAAACGAAAAATAAAAACCCGGGTCGCAGTGCCAAAACCCTGCCGACAATATAGTGTATTAGCTTATACAGGCAGTGTGGCTTTATTATGCGAACTTAAGTTGGTTTTTGGGCAAAATAAAAAATTTGACTCCTTAATACACCCCTTAAAATAACATTTTTTTTCTTAAGTGCAATATTATTATCAATCGAACCTCTATACCAAATTATACACAACTTTCAGTAAATAATTCACTATCTGCAAACTAGTGTTTTCATAAAATTTGTAAGTCCGGTCCTGTCGGGCCGATTTTATTAAAATTTTAGGGACACTTTTTAATTACTACAAAAGGGTTAAATGTCAATTTTGAAACGATTCTGAGAATTTTTTCGATATTTTGGGGCCCAAAAACATTTTTCAATCCCTAAAAACTACCCTGAAAATGACCCGATTACGCCCATTTTAAATAGGCTTCTTGCGGTGATAGATTTCAACACGTGGGCCAAATTTCGTTAAAATCAATTAACTCTTTCGAAAGTTATTGCCCGCACACATATATATAAATATATACATATATATATATAAACATTTTTAAAAATGGTGCCAAAGTGTTTAGGAGGTTATGAAACGTCGAGAAATTTTGGTCCGACACCTAGGTCCCGCCATCCGACCGATGCCAATAGTGTATGTTGCCATATGGCAAATACACTAAAAATGTTGGAGAAAATCGATTTGATCCAGTTTCTCATGAACGGTCGATATATAGTACCTATGTGTACACATTCATCAACAGGTTATACTTACTCACCTGGTTCGTTTTAGTACCGTTGACTGCCACTGTGCGGTGCTCTACATATTATACAATTTCAAGGTTAATTAATGTTTACTTTCGATTATTGCACCAGAATGATTTTTAACCCAGATTTTAAATAATTTCGTTCACACAAAACGATACTTGATATAAAATTTAAATTATATGTCAGATGTCATGTTATTCAGATGCATAATAGACTGTTAGATAAGATATTTATTGTTAATTATCAAGGTTATTTGATTAATGATCTAAAAATATCAACGCCCAGACCCGAGGGCTTATAGTCAAATAAAACAAAAATATTTGATTACAGCCCAAAGGTCTATGAAGTAGCTATAAATGATTTAAATGTTTTAATTTCAATGTGATTAATAAAACGTTTTATAATTAATGATTCATTTTCAATTGCTACTTAAAACAGTTTCATAACGTAAATGCAATAAATTAGTTCAAACTAACATGCATAGTTTTAAAGAAGTCGGAAAAATTATTGCTTAGTTTTTGAAGTTTAGCTTTATAGTATTTCAACTTGATAACTCGACTACAAAGTGATTCTTAATTCTTATATGGTTCCGTTTTGTTCATACTGAGGTACGGGGCCCTAAAAAAGTCAACGTTTCTGAAAGCATCATATTATATTACGTTCAGACGATCAAGAATTTTTTAATTGTACTACCAAAATATTAGTTTCCTTCATTACAAATCTAAGTTCGATGCGTGAGTGAGTCAGTACCAAATTAAGTGATTTGAACAACCGTACTTTGTTATTGCATTGAGTTAAAAGTTTGAAATTTTACAGAACTATGGGGTTGTAGACCTTAATATTTGATATCCTACAACAAAATGTTCATATTTTCGTTTTTCCATGCCGATGAAACCCTGAAAAAAACGTTTCTGAAAGCATATTATACCATAGATAAAAGAGGTTAACGAGAGCCTGGACCATGGAATAATTAAAATTCAGTTAATTTTTTAATTTGCTTCAATGGTCATGATAACCAATAGCGTAATACTATGTTCAAACGATTATGAATTTTTTAATAGTACTATTAAATATTAATTTACTTGAGTGCATTACTAAATTGGTTTCATTGAAGAACAAAAGTACCTACTGAGCTAATAAAGACGTGCTGAAGAACACGTGGTGACAGACAAGATCTTAATTACTCCGAAACTGTTCAATGCAACTGCTTAACAATGCAGGTACACAGGCAATGCAGACTTTTAATTTAGACAAAATCCAGCATCTGGCGAAACCGGTTTCGTTGTTATATGCTTTGTTGCAGGAAACAGTTGGACGCTTTAACCTACCTTCTGCGCAGAATACTAACTTGTCAGTCGAGTAGCGGGCAACGAGATCATTAATTTATTATATGAACATGTAGATCAGTTATTTTGTAGATTACATAACGTATTTAATTTTACAGCAAATTATTGATACAGATTTCGTACACAGTGACCATTAATTATGTTTTTAATCGTATCAATTTCTATGGACATATACAACTGATACAGAGCTGCAGCCTGCATTCAGAGATCAGAAAAATTATTATTTTTAGTGTTACGTAACCACTAAGAATTGTATCATGTCCGTGTGTTACAAGCCCCATAACTCCTAAAATTAATAACCGTTTTTTGAAGGCATTTCATACAAAGATGTGTTTTATTTTCGCAATATTAATACTGGATTGTTGCAAGTATTTTTAAAAAATCTTAATTGACAATGACCTTAGCTTGTGATCATATTAATACAGTTTTTATACATACTGGAGCAGTCAAATGTCATTGTCAAATACCCTGTCATCTAGAACGCTAGATTGTACACACACAAAAACAAATGATCTATGTAGACAAAAGATCGTTTTTCAAGCTAAAAATGCGCACAAAAATGTAAAGACTAAGTAACTACATAAAATGTCTTATTAAACCCAACGCGTAAGAAATAGTCCGCTACAAACCTTACAACACTTAAGACGGTTCAGCACGGACGGTTTCAGGACAGAATTCAGACTTGTGAAGTATTTGAGTAAAATTATTTCAAAATACAAATACTTTTCTAGTATTTGTATTATACTTTTCTAGTATTTGTATTTGTATTTTAAATACTTTTCAATAACAATATTTGTAAGTATATGTATTTCAAATATAAATTTTTTGGTATTTTATTTGATTTTGCAAATACTTTTTTAAATACTTAATATAATTATTTTGTAGCTATTAATGATTAATGAATAATTCAAGTCAACAGTAGGTATATATAATTACATATAAATTATTTAATATATTTAATGGAAGATATTCAAATATTCGCGTTTCTATAAAGAAATTTTTTTCTTATTTCAAAAACCTTATCCATGTTTGAATTTGTATTTAAATACTTAAAAGAAAGAATACTTTTTTAATTAGTTGAGCTTTCGCACTCGCTTATATAATACATAATTATTGCTCAAAAATATTTTCGTAGACATGACCCAAAAGTATTTGTATTTGTATTTTAAATCCTCCCAAAGTACTTGTATTTCAAATACTCTAGGAACTCTGTATTTGTATTTAAATACTTTTAAAAAGTATTTTTCACAAGCTGATTAACCGAGCACCGAAAGTCACGGAAAGGAATATAGCGCATAATATAAATTTATTCTTCTGGTCATTTATATACTCTTGTGATCGAGACTCGCCTCTTTTAATGATTAAATAATAGACACTTATTAACAATCAATCAAAAGAAATGCCGAACATCGGCACAATGTTTATAGGTGTGTACTATTTCACACATGGACTACAAACAAACTTATCGCGCTTTGATGATTCCACGCTACACCTGTGATTAATTTACAACGTTAGGCTGAGTGAATCTGCACAAAATGCAAGGAAGAAAGTCTGGGCTGTGGTGTGATTTGGCGTGGCGTTTGTATAACCGCTATAATGTGCAATAATTCTGTTTTATTTTGCTTCTGCCTACACATAATCGCCCGCCTTTTTATCATCGTATAAAACTAAACTAGTAAAGATACATTTAGACGAGAATAGTTTCTCGAAATTGTGAGTGGCGGCTCGTGGGTTCCAGGGTTGGTGAAGTGTTAAAAGATTTGTTCTTATCAGAGGCATAGGTAGAAAAGAAGCGCTGAAATATGAAAAATTCAAACGCGGAAGGTGGTACATATACTTTATTCTATCGCATTGTGCTTTCAACTCTCTCCCTTCCTTCGCTTGCGCCCTTGTTCTATATGCTAAAAAGCAAGCAGAGACAAAAACAAGTTTTTGTAAATTTGAATTACTGCACAGCCACGTGTATTCAGAAAACCAGGAAGTAAATTTTATATTATATGTTAAAGGAAAGAGTAGGACACTGGACAACCATATTATTCTACATCTTCTTGTTGTCACCTTTGCCTGAATCAAATTACATAGTACGACGTCGTTGATTGGATTCATTGTTGATAAAACTAAAACAATCAAGCAATTATCTGCTGAACACTGCATGGATGAAAATTTCAACATGTGACACTGTCTAGCTATACACGCCACATCAAAGCATATGCTTTTACTATGTTTTTCAAACTACGTTGTTCAAACAAGGAATATTCAAAAGGAATATCGATAATTTCCTTTGACTTGAACGCGAATTGTAGGTTATAGACGCTTAACATCTAAGGTCATCAGCGGCCTTGAACGCAAGTGACATCTGTGTAAACGACACAGTAAATAACGGACAGCTCTTAACGACAAGACACTCTCCTCGTCTAAAGGCATATTTATTTTCAACGAAAAGGCGACATGATAAAGAGATAAGCTAGATTAAGAAGGAAAGAAAACACAGTCAGTAACCGACGCACTATTTATGAACATCTATAGTTGGGTTGACATAGACGTGGGAAATCGCAATCAAGACTGTTATCATCATTTTATGTATATTGAACTTTTGAATCAACCAATATTTTTTTCCAAAAAAGTCGTCAAAAAATCGATACATTTAGAAACCTATACATAATTTATTATACTAATAAGATAAATCACATTCAAGTTGGAATAGATATTTTTTGATTGAAAATAAAAGACATATTTCATAAAATATTTAATGAGCCACGGGATAATTAAATAGACTGAATAGTCATTAATCTTATTTTACTACGTCATAAGCAGTGTTTCTGTACGATAGCAAATTTAATTTGTAGTTATAGCTAATAGTAAGAGCCAGCGGTGGATAGGTATTTTAACAACCATAAGAATGAGTAAGCAGACCCTTGTAAGCTCACTTCATAGGACCATAAACGCACCTTTTTACATAGAAAAATGTACTTAAATTTTGGGTTCGTCTTATGATCCGAAGGTAACATTAAAATATTTTTGTCAATAAATCGTTTCTAAATCGTCTGTAAAAAGCCAAATCATGATGTCACCGCAACAGGACGTATGAAACAAAGTGAAGATGAACTGAATGTTGTTAGTACGATTTATGTTAACAATATACAGGGTGTCCCATTAAGAATGGGACATAGAACAACCGCAGATTCTCCAATTCAAAATAAAACGATTAAGCGAAATATGCTTAGATAAAATGTTACTCGTTTCCGAAATACAGGGCGTTGAAGTTGAAAACTGAAAAATTATTAATGTCCATAATTTTTTTAATACACCGTATAATTTTATTCAAATCGGCACACTTGTTAAATATCATAAAATGCACCTAACAATAAAAAAATTAGTTCAGTACGCTCTACCAGTGGCGTACGGCAGGAGTAAGTAATGCTTGTACCCCTTCTAAATGTTACGCCGCTGTCTAAATTTTAATTTTGACTATAATTTTAATTTTTTTGATATTTTCTAAGTCAATAATGTACACTTGTTAGTTTGTTGTAAAGTCATTGGTTTTCGAGATATTCGCAGTTAAAGATAGATAGACATGTACTTTTTATTTGTATTAATATTAATAATATTCATTTTTTTACAACAAACTAACAAGTGTACATTATTGACTTAGAAAATATCAAAAAAATTAAAATTATAGTCAAAATTAAAATTTAGACAGCGGCGTAACACTTAGAAGGGGTACAAGCATTACTTACTCCTGCCGTACGCCACTGGTAGAGCGTACTGAACTAATTTTTTTATTGTTAGATGCATTTTATGATATTTAACAAGTGTGTCGATTTGAGTAAAATTATACGGTGTATTAAAAAAATTATGGACATTAATAATTTTTCAGTTTTCAACTTCAACACCCTGTATTTCGGAAACGAGTAACATTTTATCTAAGCATATTTCGCTTAATCGTTTTATTTTGAATTGGAGCATCTGCGGTTGTTCTATGTCCCATTCTTAATGGGACACCCTGTATACAAATTATGATCCGAATTAGTAACATTAAAATATATTTTTCTAAAAATCATCATATAAATTTGAGGTGCGTCTTATCGTCCAGTGCGTCTTATAGTCCGAAAAATACGGTAATTGTTTGTACCCCCTTTGATATCTAGGTCCAACGGGTTACTTTTTCTGGCCGCGCTGGGGTACCCGACTCCATTCCGTGTCAAGTGATTTTATAAGAGTCTGTCTACTCATTCTTTAACTGTTAAGATACCTCAAGGTCATGAAGGAATTCGTGGCAATGAAAATGCAGATAACCTTGCTAGACAAGGGGCTTCTGAGAAATTCATTGGACCTGAACCAGTCTGTGGCATTTCTTATAGAAATGTCCAGCAAACTGTCAGGAGATGGACCTGTGAGCAGCATCTCTCAGATTGGGACCTGGCTTTAGGTAACAAACATGGGAAGAAAATGCTTGCAGGTCCTTCCTCAAAGTTAACTGAGGACTTAATTAGACTCAGCAGACCGATACTCAGAAAGGTGATTGGGCTTTTAACCGGTCATGCTTTCTTGAGAAAACATCTACATGTGATGGGGATACATCAGGAATCAACACTATGTAGACTTTGCGAAATGGAGGATGAAACAGCCACCCATATCGTGTTCGAATGTGAGGCTTTAACTTATAGGAGAACAACCATCTTTGGTTACATTGATGAGGATGGAATAGTTCCACAGGACAATCTAGTAGCAAATCTTCTGGAGCTCATAAGAAGATCCAGATTATTTGATGACTAGATCCAGTAAAAGGGGAAGCACAAAAATCCTTTCAGGATGTGGTGCATTTGGGCCAAGAGACCACCCCATTCTATTTTAATCTTTAATCTTTTACCTCAAGCCAATCCATTGCTGGCTCTTCGGTAATTCGTTGGCAGTTATCTATCACGTAATAAGTTTGTTTTACTACATAGACTTATACTAGTGTACACTTTGTATTATAAATAGTGTTATATTTGTATTAAGAAATCGTATCTAGAACAATTTTTTACACTCATGTAGAACTCGGCAGGTATTTTACGTCTTATAAATTGCTTTATAAACGTAGTAATTTGTATTTTATTTTTTTTATTTAAGGAACTACAAGTTTAAAAGAAGATTTAATGAAATTGTAGTCTCACTAGTTTTAATGTGTTAGAAAGCACTATTTATAGTAGGTACCTATACATACGTAATGCATTTAATGATACAACTATTATGTCAAATATACACTGTAGAAAATTGATTTAAATGTTCGTACATTAAAGTTGCAGTTGAATGAATTTAATTATCTGTGAATATTGAATAACCTTCATTCATAAACTTATTAACTGAGAAAGAATTGGTTGTTTTTGACATTTTTGAGAACTTACACGTTTACCTAAAGCGTAGAAAGTTCTATTTCAGATCACAACATTAATTTTTAAAAATTTAAAAATAGACAAGTTCGTTGGAATGCTATTTTTATAACTTTATTTAGATTTGGTAAATTTGGTCAAATATTTTAATGATCATTTCTTTGTCTGTTCCGCGATATACCCAAATGCGTTTATTGGACCAATTATTACGTTTTTTAACCACTTTAAAAAAGCGGTTTATCTAGTCGATGCGTATATTATTTATGTATGTTTTAATGACTTATTAAGTGATCGGTTTTAAATTGCATTTAACACAACGGATAAACCAGATTCTTTGATTTTATTGAATATCCACAAACTGTTTCAGATGATCGTGGATCGCTTCAGTGCCTTCAATCGGACCTCCCCGCTGGGGGCGCCGAGAAACACTGATCTGGAAGTCTTATGTTGGATTGCAGAAAGCATTGTCAGAAAATCTAGTTTGGCAATGAGCTTAGATTGTGAACACATATGCATATTTCTCGATAAGAAAAGTATTTTCGAATTTTAAATCGAACCTGCTCGAATAATAATTAATCGATCGATAGAAAAAATTTTAAGCTGTGTACACATGTATTTGACATAATATTTTTTATACAATTTTTACATTGACAAAACATTTTTCTACGGATTTTGATCGAAATTTAACTTGAAAAGCATTTTTTTTCTATGCAGATTAGTCAGTTATTCTTCTTTGAGTACAATTTAACGTTGACAAGAAGTTTGACAACGATATTAGACAGTTTTTGCATATATAAAGCTGTCAATGTAGTTAATGGTCATTGCCAACTCAATTTTTTTTACAATGCTTTGTGCAACCAAGAGCTCAATTGCGATTGGAAGCTCATTTAATTTTGCATACTTTAAATTTTAAATCATGTACCGTTGTCAATGATTGATGCACAGATAAGCCGACATAATCTATAATTATATTGAATTAACCGAACATAATTGCGAAGTAATTTGCCTTATTTCCAACGAATTAATTACAGGTTTTACGCCAAAAATTTGTCGCTTTCGGGTGATGTAGAGGTTATTGCGTCAAGTGAAAGGATGCATGTATGTGAGATATTTGATATACTTTTAATAAGTATAGTCAGTTGTGTGTTGTACATTATAATGCAAATACAGTAGAATTCCAATTAATCGACATATGAACAGGACAAAAGAAAAAACAAGGTGGAAATGGCGAATGCGTAAATTGAACGCATGTTCAAAATAATCCGGAAATTTCGGCGACCAGCAAAGCAAAGCGTGTGGCATAAAAAACTTATCTAGTATAAGAACTATATCTAGTATAAGAACTTTCTGCAGTAGATTTTTATCTAAAGAGTTTTTAATTTACCATGAAATTTCACTTTAAAATAACTTTTTCACAGTACTTACTCAATGAAATTATTCTTTTATTTTACGTATTGATGACAGTTCTTATGTTTCGATTCGTTTCATTTTGACGTTTACTCTACGTATCCATCCAGCGGCTAAATCTGTAAAAAATATCCTCTTTTTGATCCGTATTCAATATACACAGATGCATATCCCTTGCCTTTATCCCCCATGTATAAATTAAAGATCAATATTATTAGTGTATTTGCCATATGGCAACATACACTATTGGCGTCGGTCGGATGGCGGGACCTAGGGGTCGGACCAAAATTTCTCGACGTTTCATAACCTCCTAAACACTTTGGCACCATTTTTAAAAATGTTTATATATATATGTATATATATATATATTTATATATATATATATTTATATATATATTTATATATATATTTATATATATATTTATATATATATTTATATATATATTTATATATATATATATATATATATATATATATATATATATATATATATATATATATATATATATATATATGTGTACGCGCGATAACTTTCGAAAGAGTTAATTGATTTCAACGAAATTTGGGCCATATGTTGAAATCCATCACCGCAAGAAGCCTATTTAAAATGGGCCTAATCGGGCTATTTTAAGGGTAGTTTTTAGGGGTTGAAAACTGTTTTTGGGCCCCAAAATACCGAAAAAATTCTTCGAATCGTTTCAAAATTGAAATTTAACCCTTTGGTAGTGATTAAAAAGTTTCCCCACAATTTTAATAAAATCGGCCCGACAGGACCGGATTTACAAATTTTATGAAAACACTAGTTTGCAGATAGTGACTTATTTATTGAAGGGTGTATTTAATTTGGTGTAGACGTTAGATTGATAATAATATTACAATTAAGAAAAAAATGTTATTTTAAGGGGTGTATTAAGGGGTTAAATTTTTTATTTTGCCCAAAAACAAACTTAATTTCACATAATAAAAGTATAAAACCACACGGCCCTATACAAGCAAATACACTATATTGTCGGCAGGGTTTTGGCACTGCGACCCGGGTTTTTTAAATTTAGCCTGAAAATTTTGTCTGAAAATTTACTCATCCATAATAACATTTTACCTTTGTACTCATTTTGTGTGTGGTTTCCTTGATGCTGTAGTGTATATCTAATTGTGTCAAATGACAAAACTATTAAAAACTGCTAACTGTTATCTACACTAAATTTATAAAGAGAAAAGATTTGTATGTTAGGAATGAATAAACTCAAAAACTACTGTGCCGATTTAAAAAATTCTTTCACCATTAGAAAGCTACATTCACCCTGAGTAACATAGGCTACTCAAAAACTACTGTGCCGATTTAAAAAATTCTTTCACCATTAGAAAGCTACATTCACCCTGAGTAACATAGGCTATATTTTTATTGCTAGAAAATATTGGGTGTTTTTAGATTCTACCGGGTGTTTATAGATTATACCGTGTGTTTTTAGATTATACCTGGTGTTTTTAGATTATACCTGGTGTTTTTAGATTATACCGGGTGTTTTTAGATTATATAAAACGCGTTACGAAAAACGTCTTATACGAAAGGGACTTCATTCCAGACGCGTGTCCTGCGACACGTTCAACGTTTTTTTTTAACTTCTTTTTGGGAAATAAGATTTTTCTTCGATTTATGAACATTCGCAATTTAAAGGGATTGAATTCAATACGCGTTGAGAATTTCATGATAATGATGCTCATCTTTTATAGCTACAGATAATTAGATAATTAGTGCTACCCGAGCGAAGCCGGACCGCGCCGCTAGTGATTTCATATATTAGTAACAATGCAATAATAATTGATCTAAATAATGTTGCTAGACATACAGTTTTTAATAGTATAAATATTAGACAATAGAGTAATGAAGAAGGGATGTAAATATGTATAAAGTGGTGTCACTATGCCAGTGGACACTGACGTAGTGACGAGTGTTAATTTAATTTAATAATAAATAGATAACTATTGAATAAGATGATATAAGAGTTTAATTTACGAACGAACCTTTTTTAAACATAAAACATTACATGGCGACCCTGCAGGCGTGCGTAAAACATTACATTACATTACCTTTTTATAAAAGCATAAAACATTAGAATGCACTTAATAATTTAGGTACTATATTCAGAATTTATTTCGGGCAGCCGTATATATTTTTAGAAAAACAAATCTATATGTGGGTAGGTATTTTTAATGGCTTAAATATAGCCGGCTTCATATGACATTTCCATCCGGGAATTAAGAAAAGTTTCAACAATTAGAAATATGAATCGGTGGTTTAGAAAACCTTGGCAGTTGGTAGTCTCGATATGAAAAAAAATGTATTTTTAAAGAAATAGATTTATTCATATCGGATAAATTCACTTTGAAATCACATATAATACAGTCACTAAAAAAGTTATTTTGTTTCCCTGTTTCAAATCATTTCTTCCTTTGGTATATTGGATAACAGCGGGACGGATAATCGGAGCTCGACTGTATTTGTTACAGTGCAGACAATGTAATTTGAACTCATTTATACATACCTGATCGTATTTGGGCAGAAACTGGGATTGGACTTTCAATTTAATTATTGCAACTCGATACATCGATCAGGGTCGCACAATACTGATAAACGAAATGGATATTTCTGTGACACTTTCTCAATAATTTAGTATCGGGAATTTTAGAAATAGGGACACGCCGTAGTTGATCATAACCAGTTGCACCGACATTCGAGTAAACAATATGCAAAAATAATAAATTTAGATATATACACAGGGAACATCATGTTTGTCTATAGGATTTAAATGTACTTTTCTATGTATATCTATTTTTTTTTTTTGGGAAATAAATAATTAAATATGCGTATCATTCTACATTATTTAATTTTTTTTAAGAAAACTTTTTCAAATATACACTGGCAATGTTCGGTTCAAGTTCAGTTTATACATTTTTTATATATGTCCTTGTAACGTAAATTAATAAATAATTATAATTGTAATTGGTTTTGTATTCGCTAATAACAAAAAAATACTACTTTTCCTATTAACTCAAAAATTCGTTTTTCATATTAACTATTTTTTATGTAAAAAAAATCTTTGTTTAGTTTTTTTAATAAATAGTGCTTTACCAAATTTGACATAACAATTAATCTTTTTGTTTTCGTTAGTTTCAAAATCTATGACAAAACTTAGATTTTTAATAAATATACCATTTTATAGAATAAAACAGATAATAATTATTTGGACTCAACCCTATAAAAAAAACACTTTTACGATAATTTGTCAATGAGTCTAGATTACAGAAGCAACACTGTATTGCATATTTGTAAGAACGTAAAAATTATATGAAAGATAGAATCAAATGCGATTTTAATTTATTAACTACGTTGATAGCACGCTTCATTTGTGCAAGAACACAATATGTGACAAACTTCAAATGCAAATTGACCCCCGTATCCATACGGGCGGGGGTTTAACCAGCGTCTTTCGTGGACAGTAGCTAACCACTTTTTGAACATAATGTAACAAAATTAAAACAGGAAAAATCAAAGAGAAGAATGTTTTGTTGTATATTATTTATTTCAAATTATCATAAAATAATTTTTACGTCATTAGACAAATAAACTGTAACCTGTATGATAATTATGTAGTACATATGTAATCAGAAACATGTAAGTTAAGAATAACTTTTTGAAGTTATATTTTTTTTGGCGCGTTGAGGGTAAGATTTTAACAGACACAGCTAACCAAAATTCCACAGTTTGAAGTTGGCCACGCTAACGAAAATTCGACAGTATGAAGTTGAACGTGTTTTCAAATATATTACGTTAATGTATGGTAAGTATTCTTCTTACACTTTTTGAAGAGTTTCAATAAATTATTTGCATGTATATTGAAAATTAATTTTTGATCACTTTTTTATCTTTGTAATTTTTTTATATGGCGTGCAGTCAACACACATATTTTTCTTCAAAATAGTAGCGGCAGCAACCCGGAGGGCGTAGGTCCAACAGTGCAATACAGTCGGTACAGAGAGATTGCATCTCACCACGTAGACACTGCAGGCCATGCAGGGTGTAGTCGATGCCGTGAGACATATTAGTCCATGTCTACACGTCTAGGCAAAGGTCTGCTCTAACGATTTGATTGCAGTACAATTTTGTTGGAAATCACACATTTAACAACCTTCCAATATGAGTTTTGCTTTCAAACGGCAAATATGTCTGCCGAAAATATACTTTTAGCGACTCTTGCGCTTTGTATAATCGACAATTAAAGAAAAAGGTGCAATAATCGAATGAAAAGTCACAATACACGATCAAATAGACGATCCACCCAACAGACTGACATGTATCTTCGTGGCCAGATCGAACTGACTTGGTCGGACATACATGATCAAGTTGAGTTCGCGAACTTCGAATTTGTCGTTTGATCGCCTAAGAGCTTTTAGACATTTTTAGGTAATTGAGGCACTGCGAAAATTTGTACAATACCTCTTTAGTAATATCCGAATACAAAAATACAGACCTGGCTGAAGGGTAGTGAGGCTTAACCGATTCTCAAATATTCAATCACCTGGCAGGTAGAACGATCTGTTTTTTCTTGAATATTAAATTTATTTTTATTGATATATGGTTTATGTACTTTTTTCTTATTGTAGATATTTAATTATTTCGGGTATCAATACAGAATGTTTTATTTTAATTAATCTGTGTTACATTTTAAGTCGACGTTTCGATACAGTATTCGATCTTATTCATGACAGCTGCAAATTAATATAAAGATATACTATATAGTAAAACTATAAGATAAAATAAGATCGAATATTGTATCGAAACATCGACTTAGAATGCAACACAGATTAATTAAAATAAGACATTCTGTACTGATACCCGAAATAATTAAATATTTATTTTTAGTTACCAATATTATTCTGTTTAAATTTCAACGTGCCCTAAATATATTAGTTAAATTTTTCAAAAAAATGATTCTGCAAGCACCTAGCTAAGTTTTAGACCCGATTAAAAAATCTATCTTTTTTATTTTTCAACTTTTTAAAAACTAGATTTCAAGGTATTAAAATTTCAAAACGCCTCAAGGGCTTTTTAAAATTTGCTAATTTAAAAATCTGAAAGTAGATTCTAACTCTAAAACACATGAGGTGACCCTATTAGGAGAACGTCGTGTCTTGCAGACGCTGTTTTAGGAGAGTAAAGTATATTTTCCAAACCAGATGCAAACATGGCCTAACTCGCTAACTAATAAGCTGTGTGTCTCTTGTACAATTGTTCGTAGTGATCGTGTGATACTTGATATTATTTAGTGAACTCAATACGTGCGCGTCTCTTGTTGCATAACAAAGCAATAGAAACACACCGCCGGAGACCGGGTAACAGTCTTCTGTTGCAGTCTCTGCATGCGCAACAATCCGAACGAATCCCTTAATATAGTACAAACATAAAGTTTGGTCAATATTTAAGGCTTTATTATACAAAAAATTAAATTAAAAATCTTTTAAAAAACCCGACAACAGCGGTAACCATGTTTAATAAAAAGAATATTTAAAATTATAGCAATAAGGAAAGATTTTTTAGGAAAAATGGTGTCTTTAATGGCAATCAGTGTCTTTTTCTAAAAGTATTGTGAGTTTTGCAGCGTTTTTATATTGGAAGCTTGGTTTCTACTTCCTTGTAGTCGAATTTTAGATTTTTAATAATAAAAATTTTGTTCTATCAGTGCGAAGCTGGACCGAACAGCTTAAAAATAAACTATAAAGAACGTTAAGATTCAACAACTGTCGTACATAGCTCCCACAATAAAATTACATTTAAAAATTACAAAACTTTTTGCGTGCACCTGTACAACGTATGTGCAAACGTCGATGTCTGGCAAAGCTTGAACAATATCGTCTTAGTCTTCGGTTTAAATTCAATGCATAAATAATTTATTTGTAGTAAATCCGAACGAATGAGATATACATGTAGATCCCTTACCCACATGCTGCATCTGTCTCATTCACTTTACTTATTTGTAATTTCTGCATACACAATTGAGAAAATTATACATTTACATATATGAGATAATATACGTGGATGGTTTGGAAGGAATTATTTTTGCGTGGGGGGTATGTGCCTATTGTTATTTGAATTTGTTGGATTCAATAATGGTATATAAGACGGGCTCTTCAAAATATCATCGACAAGAATCAGTTCTGATTGCAACTAACAAACACAATAATGGCACTCAAGGTACGACTTACGTGAATTACATAATGGTGGAATAATTTATAAAACTGTGAAATTGTGTTTTTTTAATTCAATAATTGTTTGGTGTTTTTTGGTGATTTCTGTGTACCCTCAAGGAAAAATTTAATTTTCGGAATGAAAATCAAAGAAAATTTTTTTATATAAAACTGGCAGCCCAGTTCGACTTTGTCGCGGACCTTTTCTGTAGAATATATTATTATGCCTAATAAATCTTTCATAAATTGATGTAATATCTCTGACGGTTTAGGCAACGTATGCTAGGAAGCTTCTGCCATGTAATAGGCCTACTTTTTGTCTACTAGCTTAAATAAAATTATAAGTGATAATTCCCCATGTTACCTAGTGTGAAGGAGTGTAGATTAAAATTGGCTAAATAACGTAGTATCCACCTATAAACTAAAAATTGCATGTAAATCGGACTAGTTGTGATTTATAGACAAAGTAACAGATATTGAGTTTATAATTTTTATAGATTATCAATTCATAATTCGAATATTATATTTAAAGTTAGTATGGGTCGCTATCTATTTTTTCATTGTCGTGTGAATTTTCGAGTATTTAGTATGTTAAATAATTTAGAACAGGTTTCTGGTGTTTCTGTCTGCCTATTTGTTTATGCAGATAGTTGAAAAGCAAAACAGCGTATTTAATATTTTTTATTTGGAGATACTCAGGTTAAAACCAATAGTTAAAACCAACTTTGTCTGAACAAATCTTTGAGAAAAATCGATGCTCACTAGATCGAAGCCGTGGAAAAAACTGGTTACAAATATTTGAATGGAACGTTGATATGATTGTAGTTAAAACAAACACATATAGTGTGTGCCGACACCGTAGATAAATTACTTATGATAAAAAACTGTATGAAAAATATACCTATTTATAAATAGTAGATAGATAATTAATAATAGAAATCCATTAGTTACTAAAAATAGATATTTTGAAACAAATATTTTTTTTAAATTTGCTACTTTTAGGAATTAATAACTTTTTAATTTTTCATTCAATTTTCGGAATACTTTTCAAGAAACTTGTGGAGTAAGACTCTTGAAGTTTATTTTCAAAAGTCTATCAAAGTTTTGGTAGGTACCTGCCAAATTTCTTGACCAAGCTTTAACTGAAACAGGTTCTTCTTATGGGAAGAGGACCTATTTTTATATAAAAAACTCTTCTTTGTGAGTTTATAACTCGATATATTTAAAGTTATATTCTTTTTATACATGAAATTTTGCATTTAACTACTCTGTTATGCTGGGAAAATTCTCTAAGAAGATTGTCAATAAAGAAGAGATTTCTTCCAAAACTCTCTGTTAAGAAATACACTTAACGAGATGCATTGTAACTATTCTTAACAATCAATGAAACGTTTTGGAAAGAGATAAACTCTGTGCTTCTCACTGCTTAAATACAGCCTCAATCTAATTTGTAAGGTGAAGAATTCCTTTATGAGACTAATTTGTTATATCGGTCTTAAACTATGCTCCAAAACGAATTTGATCCATGTAGTGATTTACTTAAAAATAAGTAATTGTTCTGTCATATTCTAATTTATTTTTTTAACAGTTTATTATCCTGACGGCTTTGATAGCCGCAGCTCATGCTGGCATTTACGATGCAGCGCCCGCCGTACACACCGCCGTATCACACTACCCCGCCGCCAGTGGTCATTATGCCGCTCCCGCATTCCAGTATGCAGCTCCGGCACAAGTACACTATGCCGCTCAACCACAAGTACACTATGCCGCTCAACCACAAGTACACTACGCTGCTCAACCGCAAGTCCATTACGCCGCTCAACCACAAGTACACTACGCCGCCGCTCCATCGGCCGTTTACGCCAAAGCTCCGATTTACGCCGAAACACCAGCGAACTACAAGTTCGGTTATTCGGTCAACGATCCGCATACCGGTGACGTCAAAGAACAAGAAGAAACACGCGACGGCGATGCCGTTCAAGGCTTCTATAGTCTCGTCGAACCGGACGGCACCAAGCGTATCGTTCACTACACAGCCGACGAACATAACGGCTTCAATGCCGTCGTTGAGAAACAAGGAACTCCGGTTCATCCAGCTCCGGCACCAGCTAAAGTTGCAGTGGCTGCCCCACTTTTGACCAAACCTGTCGCTTATCATTCAGGACCAGCTTACGCATCTCCGCTAGCTTATGCAAGTCACGCGGCGCCAGTCGCTTACGCCAGTCACTCGGCACCAATAGCGTACGCTAGTCATGCGGCACCCGCTTATGGCTACGCAACGCACGGTTACCAACACTAAAATATTTTTCCTCAATACTGATATATTTTTGTAATGTTTGATGAATGCTTGTGTATTGTTTATATTTTTACGAATATTTATAGTTTTTAAAAAAAACCTTTAAAATTAAAAATATGTTAATAAATAAATTATTATAAATTTTATGTTTAATTGTATTATCGATTATTTTCCTTTATATCTAGACTCGTTAGCGATGAATTTAAGGGTTAAGCCCGCCACAAAAGAGCGCCCAGCCTTCCCTAAACTTGCCTGTTTAATATCCCTTTGTTAAATTTCATTCTTGATTCAAATCCAACGTGCCAAACAAGAGAACTACCTAGGTTATTATACTCTTACCCACCAACAGAAATAAAGCATCTATTTACGTATCAATGATAAAATGAATTCACTATTCTTGTTCAAAATACTATACTAGCTACTACTTCTATTGATGGGAAAGATTATAACTAGTTTGTGTATAGAGAGAATAGCGCTGACTTATCGAGTAGCCATTTAAAAGGGGAATTCCGTAGAAATATATACAGATAATTCAAAATGTATAAATGTTTGTATAAAAATAACAAAAAAAAAAAACAAAGTTATGTGTACATTGGTAAATTGTTTAATAGCATGGGAATGCTTACTTTTAATTTTATAATGGTTAGTTAGTTAGTTTTGTATAATTATTAGGTTTCTTTTTTTAACGAGTATTTGTTTTTAGCCCGTGGCTAATTATTATTTCCACATGAATATGTATCGTTGCGATATCTCAAAATATAATTGGTTTCAAATTAACTTATTGAACTCACAGTTAGCTACCCGATTTTCAACTTTGTAAATATTTGATGAAATAATGTAAGTGCTACCGTTGATCCAAATATAGACGCGATGTTACCTCAGAACGGAGCGTCACTGCGTTTAAAGTCTCATACTTCAAATGGAATAAAACAGAACCCTTATGGAAACATCCTCAAACTGATTAACATAGATATAGAACTTACTTACCCGCATATTTTCTCATAGTTTTGACACTAAAAAAGAAATTCGTATTCGGTCGTTTGGGGTATTATTTGAAAGGGCTTTTCTTGAAGATTCCAAAACCTTTTTTCTCAGCATTTTGTTATACGTAGTTTCCGACGTTTTTACTGAAAGCTCTCCGGACTCTATTTTTAAAGCTAAAGAGTTCGGGAAAACATGAAATGAAGAACCAAGAATCATACTACAGATCCTACAGTCGAAGTTTTTGAAAAAAAGTTTTGGCTATGTTTGAAAACAGATGGAAGTTTTTCCAAAATATTTTTTCTGTAGCATGATTCTTAATCCTTCATTTCCCGTTTACCTGGACTTTCTTTTTAGTGTATTTGCCATATGGCAACATACACTATTGGCATCGGTCGGATGGCGGGACCTAGGGGTCGGACCAAAATTTCTCGACGTTTCATAACCTCCTAAACACTTTGGCACCATTTTTAAAAATGTTTAAATATATATATATATATGTGCGGGCAATAACTTTCGAAAGAGTTAATTGATTTTAACTAAATTTGGCCCGCATGTTGGAATCCACCACCGCACGAACCCTATTTAAAATGGGCGCAATGGGGCCATTTTAAGGGTAGTTTTTAGGGGTTGAAAAATGTTTTTGGGCCCCAAAATACCGAAAAAATTCTCCGAATCGTTTCAAAATTGAAATTTAACCATCTGGTAATAATTACAAAGTGTCCTTAAACTTTTAATAAAATCGGCCCTACAGGACAGGATTTAAAAAATTTACGAAAACACTACTTGCAGATAGTGAATTATTTACTGAAAGGTGTATATAACTTGGTATAGAAAAGCTCGATTGATAATAATATTGCAATTAAGAAAAAAAATGTTATTTTAAGGGGTGTATTAATGAGTCAAATTTTTTATTTGGCCCAAAAACCAAGTTAAGTTCGCACAATAAAGCCACACTGCCTGTATTAGCAAATACACTATATTGTCGGCAGGGTTTTGGCACTGCGACCCGGTTTTTTTTTTTTTTTTAAAGTATACCCAATTGCCTAAATAGAGTATATGCACATATATAACTTGGCGGTTTGGCTTCCACCAAAATGTATTTTGGCCTGTAACTTTAAGTATCAAAGCTGAGTCAAAACATCCATGAGCAGAGGCGAGATTCGAACCCACGACAGTCTGGTCAAGAAGCCAGCATACTGGACTACAATGTCCTCACCTCAACTCTTTAATAGCGAGGTGGAAGTATTTGAGATGAAGAGTGCAGGCAGTTGTTGATTGCATATACTCGTCTCGAGGTAGATTACAAACGTCCGACCTCTATGATTGTTAGCATTTACTATTTGCTTTTGTTCAACGAAAAATAGAATTACAAGATGACTATTGACTCACATGCCCTTTTGGTTTGAGCTTAATACAACTTATCAAATATATCTAGCCCAAATAAAAAAATTACGATCGTCATATTATGTGACTGTATTAAGTTTCGAAATATTAATATTTAAAGACATAAGCAAGATCAAATATAATATTCTAAAGTTGTTCAGTTTTATTTTATATAATTAAAATAAATGGATTTTTTTGTAATTATTAACATTCAATAAAAAACCGGATCACTCAATTGCCTTAAAATTTCGTAATAACACATTTGTGATTATGACATTAAAATGAATATTTACAGTCAAAATGATTTAAGAAAAAATTAATGATGATTTTTTATTAAAATATTTTGAAAACATATATCTAATAAAAATAATAATAACAATTTTTATCAAATTTAGTATATTGCGTATAATAATATTACATGCATAAAAAATTGCATATTAAAAAGTGTCTATAGAAATATTGCTTTAAGAAATAAATTCTTAACTATCATAATCATATTATATGCGGCATGTTTATACTCAATATTAAATTAAACAAATCATAAATAATTCTCTTAATTAGTATTAATTACATTTCTAGCCTTACGTATTGAATATTTTGTTTCAATAAACGACTTGAATTTAAAATAATTAAATTTTATTAATATGTATAAATTCTAAATGTTTCTTAATGTTATGAAAATCTTTATTTGCTCTGGGGACATAAAATGCTATTATGTTAATAATATCTGTACGAAATATAATTCTAACGTCCGCCGACTTAAGATAATATCTATAAAATAAAAACGTATTTTTTATTTTTTTAGAGCGACAGCCTAGACTATTCGAACCTATATATTTATTGTTAAACAGTAATTTGAGAATCGATTTGATACTTTTACTACTTCTTGAATTAGAACCTGGGAACTAAGGGTTTGCTATAGAGGAGCTATGGAAGCGCCATAGAATAGAAATTTATTAGTTTTACACATGTTAAAAATCATATTAATCTAACATGTCCTTAAAATCTGTTTTAAGTTAAAAATCTTACAAAAAAAACCCGGGACTAGTCCTTAATCTGTTTCGTATCCACGAACAGACTTTCAGAACACTTTTTTTCGGTAGAGACTACGAAACTTCTTAATTCTCGAATTCCATTTTTTCGGGATGACAAGACTTTTTTCATTCTATGGTCGCTCAAATGTAAAAATGATGACTCACCAACGATTTTAAAATTGTCGTTACTCCAAATCCAAAAATGCGAAACTAATTTTGTACAGATTTCCAAATCATTTTACGCTTAACACAGACACAATAATTCTAGAATACTCCAGGGGTGTGCAGGTATTCGAAAAGTTGAATACTAATCGAGCTGGGAAAATATTTGATCGTAGAGTCGAGTACAGAAGATTCTCAACAAGTCGAAAAAAATCACTATTTTATTCATATTATATATTGATTGCACTCTCGCATGTATAACTGGAATCGGTGTTTATTATTATAACAGGATAAAACTAACGCCGCTATTTTACACTATGGTGTAACTGCACTATGATTTTATACATATATTTGTAATAATTTGTCTCGACTCGAAAAAGAAAATCTAATACAGTGAGGTCGCAGTAATCGGGTCCCTTACTAGTTGCCGCCTCTTAAAATTGGGCATCGTCAAACGATTCAGAATTAGTTTCTGTTTTTGTTATGAAGGTGGTCAACAAAATTATTAAAACTCATAAATATTTATTACTTGGTTTATTATTAGTAACTGTGTACTAGGAATGTTGCAGACGTATGCATCGGCAATCGCGGAGCATTCACACCATTTTTGACATCCGAATCCGCAACAGTTGTTGCGGAGTTTTTGCGGATGTGATGCAAGTCATGATAAGATTATTGGGGGCGTGTCCGGCACTTGACGCGGGCTCAAGTTCTTTGACTACTTGCGAAATCACATTGATTCTAAAAAGACTTCGAATTTTTTTTCAAACTATTTACTTTACAAATTCTTAAAGATTATTGCTAAGAAGCAATGTAAATAATGACATTTTTAATAAAAATAATAATAAATTACTCTTTAACATAGTTTCACTAAAATGTAATGTTTACCAATCAGAAGTCATTTATTGTTAAAAATATTATTGCTCTTATTACTTCCGCAACTGCAGATGTCAAAAAATCTGCATCCGCATCTGCAAATGTCAATAAAACCCACATTTGTAACATCCCTGTTGTGTACATGTTTTGATCAGTTCCACGACAAAAATCAAATATTTAAGAAACTTCTGCAAGAAAAAACTTAAATTGTCAACTTCTTCGTTTCATTTTGCTCAGTGTATAAATCCGATTACTGAATACTCTACTCTACATAAAACCCAACTACAAAAGTATTAACCACGGTACTCTATAATCGGTCCACTTCAATGATTGGACACCAGCATGCAAAACAAATATTCGATTACCGCGTTCGCTCTGTACTCGCACACCCCTGGTACGATATGGTTGTCACAAATTGTGTATTGGATATAGTTAATAGCATGGTGTATAATATACATAGATGTAATTAGATAGCGAGTATGTCCTGAAGGCATCTCACTTAATGTTTACTATTTGACACAGTTCTGACTGTGCATCGAGTCGTCAAACTGGAGCAAACTATTTCAGCTGTCTATTGATAGGCAAATAATGGTCGCTGTTAAGGGCAAACGGCACTCGATTTGCATATTTTTTATAATAAACATGTATGTATTATTATTTCGAAATATTATTCCTGATAGACCTGGGTAATGTTAAGAACTTATTACTTGTAATAATGCCTTAAGTATTTCTAATGCTTAAAGAACTTTGCTTAAAGCATTTTGTAAAACAGATGCTCCATGCTTGACGTTTGGAGCACAAAGTCTTGTTACGTAATTGTTATAAATTACACAAGCATTCAACAAGCTCATTAAGCATCAAAAATGCTTCAAAGTTTAAAACATATTTCGTCTAGTTTTTATAATTCTAATTTCGTTTGATGTTAGAGATCAATTTCTTGTTCAAACTTCTCCATCAATTAAAATTATCGTTCATATTCATTTATATCATAACTTAATGTTGAAAGTTAAGATTTAAGAAATTATCTTAAAATGCTTACTTTTTTAAGCACTTTAACAAGTGCTTGATGTTTTTAACCTTTTTTGAAAATGAGTGCTTGAATAAATCGAGCATTTAAGAAAGTGCTCGAGAAGCTTTAAATAAGACTTAAGGAGGAGAGCTATGTATGGATCAAACTGTCGTGGGTTCGTATCCCACCCCGCTCATAAATTATTTGTGATGTCGATAAAAAACTCGGGTCGCATTGCCAAACCCTGCCGACGACAATAGAGTGTATTTGCTAATGCAGCATTGTTTATTATGTAAATTTAAATTTTTTTTGGATAAAATAAAAAATGTATCCCTTAATACAGCGCCTAAAATAATATTTTGCCTTAATTTTAATATTTGATAATATCTGCACCAAATTAAATACACCCCTCAATAAGTAAATTCTTATCCGCAAATTAGAGTTTTCAAAAAATGTGTAAGCCCGGTCCTATCGAGCCGATTTTATTAAAATTTTAACAGCACATTTTAAACTTCACTAAAGAGTTAAATTTCAATTTTGAAAGATTCTGAGAATTTATTCGGTATTTTGGGGTCTAAAACTTTTTTCATCTCCTACAATCCTTCAGCGCCGCACACACATAATATCGAGAAATTTGGTCCGACCCCTAGGTCCCGCCATCCAACTTACGCCAATAGTGTATGTGGTATGTATGACAAATACACTAAAAAAATGTAGTTCTCGGTTTTATTTTAAAAAACACGGCTGCATGATTTTTAAAATTATTGTTTTACGATCAACCTGGAGGTCTTCTATATAAAATGAAGTATAATTAATCATAAATTCATTAAAAATATGAGATACATTGAATTCAGAGCAACGGTTGCATTTTAAAATATGCTGACAGTCTCTTAAACTGGTGTAACATGTACTTATATTTTACATACAGGCACCTATAGAACTCTACATGGTTACTATAGACGTACACAAACGTGTGGTTATTTTGAAAATGTTGATTGGATTTATATGCAAGACATTATTATTACTGTAGAGTACTAGGGCAAATCCAAAAGTGACACAATAGGTGTGTTTTTTTATGTAGTTCTGAACTGGTTCTGTCAGTAAAGCATTTGCTGGCACTGCAGAACTCCTCGAAGTAAGATAAAATGGGACAACTGCGATCCTAGAAAAGAAAAGAGTGTTTTTCTATTGATTTAATTTTTTTTTTTATTTTGATCTACTGTAACAACTTGTTTCTGTTTAATTAAAAAAATAATAATAACCCGCACTCTTTATTCGCCACTTCTGGTGTAAGGTAATTATTATAAAACGTTAATATATAATATTAAGTAACATTTTTATCATTTTGACAAAATTCCTTCTTGTTAAGTGTTTTAAAGAATTAAAAAACAGCATTTCAGTTTGTTTAGTCCAAATGCTTTGGTGTCGAAAAACCTAGTTTTTTTGCAGTTAATACCAAACCAAAGAGAATACAATTTAGACAATTCCAACAAAAAATGACATTTAACATTTTTTTTATTTAAGTTCCTTATATATAAATATTAAGAGCACTGTGGTTGGAACAATAAATATAATAGTATAGTTACTTTTTACCACAACAGATTTATTCAGTGGATGTACATTTCGAGAGCTAAGCTCCCATCTTCAGCAAAACACTAATTCAGTGTTTTTCTGAAGATGGGAGCTTAGCTCTCGAAATGTACATTCACTGAATAAATCTGTTGTGGTAAGAAGTAACTATTCTTTTATATTTTTTAAGTTCCTTATACCTGTCACCAGAGAATTAGATGTTGTTGTCTGAAAAATTCGACGCTTAACGTGCAATCCCAATTGTGGCGAGATTTTATATCTAATATTTGCCAAAATTATATGGATCTTGCAGCATGAGTGTGCGCATTAATATTGAATTCACAAGTTACGTTTACCATGTCAAAGCCGACACAAGGACAATAATTTCTAAAACATTGTTATAATTGTTACTTTTACAGGATTAGAGATATTTCCTGAATTTAACTTGTTCGTCTAATTTTATTTAAGTATCTGTCGGCTTATTGAAGATTTGATTGTTATCTAGGTATTATTTCAAGCTTCCACAACTTTCTACCTTCGATACTAATCTGTAACGTGCACTGTGTTACACTACCATAGGACAAAAGCGGGCAAGGCCTGTTACTCTGAATACTGTGATTAAGCAAGAGGCCTACAAATTACAACTTGAAATATTATATACTCGTTACCGTGCACCAAATAGAACACTATGAATTTGCAAGCCACAGAAACTATGAGATCAATTTTGGCAACGGATGAATTTCTCCGAAAAAGTATCAGATAAATATCACACGTGACTTCCAAAATAATAATAAAATTGAACATCACCAAAGAATAAAAGACGGAATTTACACATGGTCATGATTTTGCATGTCAAAGGCCTATTATCGGTAGGTGCGGATAGCATAAACACATCTTGTTTTGGGTTGAAATAGTTCAAAAAAATATCCCTAAATCGTTTCCGAATTAGTAATTGCTGAATCAAGGGCAATGTGCAAAAAACTTTTGATTAGTTTTGATTGAGTAAAATTATTGTAGAATATGATCCACAAAAACTATTGAGCGATTCTCGTACAGAGTCTAGTGTCAATAGTCAATAAAGTGCAATATGGTGTAATAATATAACTCTACCAACGATTAATAAAAAAACCCGAACATACCACATATACATGTATGATAATGCATTCATAACCAATATATGAATGCGTATCAACACAATCATTGTGCTATAATGTAACATAACGTCTGAACTAGGGTTGGGTTTTTTTGACATATCACTAATATCCAAATTTTAAGAATAAACCCATTAAAAAATAGATTGAATGGATAATTTTTGATAGTTTTTAAGCTATATTAATAGGACCAAAGTTGTAATTTTTAGAATATATGCTAGTTATATTTCTAATGAGCTCTGCTCGAAATGTCATCTATGATCACCGATTCAATAACGGAAAAATAAATAATTGTTGAAAATTATTTTACACTTGGCCACAGTACACTCATACATACCTATAAACATTTAACATACTTCTGCCTACTTTTCACAACTAACCAATCATCATTGCAGTTTGATACGACGCTGCTGTCACGATATCTTCTATACGATTCATTTAACGTGTCTGACATGAATTGTTGTTATTGTGGAATTGTGTGTGGCTGATTGGTAGGATACGTTATGTAAAGATTATAAGTTGACAAAAATCGTTAAATAGAGGTAAATTATACTTTCTTTTTATATTCTGCAATGATTAAAAATTTGTTATAGAGAGATTTTTGAGAAAAAGTATTCGTAATGTAAAGGTATATTTTGCAATAACTCTTCTTCTAGGAGATTTTGAAAAATTTGTCAAATCGAGGAAATCCTTATATGAATGTTACACTATGTGTGCGTTATGGGACGTACTTTTATCTACGGTTGTAAACCTAAAACATTCTTAAAACTTACAGTTTTTATCTTTATAAAATAAAAAAACCCGGGTCGCAGTGCCAAAACCCTGCCGATAATATAGTGTATTTGCTAATACATCAGGCCTTGTGGCTTTATTATGTGAACTTAAGGTGATTATTGGGCAAAATAAAAAAATTAACTCCTTAATACACCCCTTTAAATTACATTTTTTTTAACTACATCATTATTGTCGATCAAACGTCTACACCAAAATTAAAAACACCTTTCAGGAAATAACTCACTATCTGCAAACTAGTGTTTTCAGAAAATTTTTAAATCCGGTCCTGTCGGGCCGATTTTATTGAAATTTTAGGAACACTTTTTAATTGCTATTAAAGGGTTAAATTTCAATTTTGAAACGATTCTGAGAATTTTTTAGGTATTTTTGGGCCCAAAAACTTTTTTCATCCCCTAAAAACCACCCTTAAAATGACCCGATTGGGCCCATTTTAAATAGGCTTCGTGCGGTGATGGACTCCAACATGTGTGCCAAATTTCGTTAAAATAAATTAACTCCTTCGAAAGTTATTGCCCGTACACATATATACCTATATATATATATATATATATATATATATATATATATATATATATATATATATATATATATATATATATATATATATATATATATATATATATATACATATATATATATATATAAACATTTTTAAAAATGGTGCCAAAGTGTTTAGGAGGTTATGAAACGTCGAGAAATTTTGGTCCGACCCCTAGGTCCCGCCATCCGACCGACGCCAATAGTGTATGTTGCCATATGGCAAATACACTAATTATATTCTTATATTATTAAGAAGGATTAAATGTTGATTTGTGTGCACCGTAGAGTAATTGATAACTCATTCCGCCGCGAAAGTGGAAAGATTCGGGTTTAAGTCCCGACGGTGACGTGTTTGAAAAATATTTTTTTCTAATATAGCATTGCAACAATGAATGTCTCTTAACAATTTTAGCAGACGATAGCTATTATAATGTTTATAAAATTATATTGTCAGTATTATCCAACCCTAGCCTAGACAGGTGAAAGGGCCCGCCCTGCTGCGTCACAGGTGTGATAACTGGTCCACGCACAACATCTCTCTTCTATGTGAAGAATTGGTCAGATGGTCAGCGCAGAACCCACGATGGGCGGCTTGTATATAAAGACGTCTGCGATCAGGTCACTTCAATACAAACCCGCTGTAACACTTGAACAGTTAACATCAATAGTACAAAAACATGGCTTACAAGGTATGTGCGATTATATAATACTATACATAATAATACACTATTGTTACGTAACGCTGTTGCAGTGGATCACTTTGTACACGTGGATTAAAATCTATTGTGCTATTGCGAGCTTTTATAATCTACAATATCTATATCTATTGTGTTTGCAATGGGCGTGGGTTAAAATTGTGACATCGCTAGCGGGTTGTAAAAACGTGTTTTTAACCGACATCAAAAAAAAGATTATCAGTTCGTCCCGTATATATTTTTTTTGTTTGTTTGTTTAGCTATAACCTTTCGTGGGGCTAATCGATTTGAAAAATTTCGACACCATTTTATTTAGAATGTTTAAATATTTACGAATTGTTACCATACAGTGTTTTTAAATCGGCCTTATCGTTTTTAATTAACTTCAGAAAAGGACATTTTTTTATATACCTAATTCTGATATTACCAGCATTGTGAACCGATTTTGATGATTTAATAGGGTTTACCTTGAGAATGGTCACGCATAAATTTTACTTAAATCGGTTCAGTGGTTTTTCCCTAGTTTAGTACTAAAATAACGGGAAAAACGCTGATGACCTTAGCTGTTGAGTGTCAATAATCTATAACCTTTCTTTGCAATAACGTGCAAACTACGCATGCAAAACCACTAAAAAATTAAAAAAAATAGTGATTTAACTTTTTTCAAAAAAGGACACAAAATTGTAAAATAAAGTTTTGAAATCAGCGCTTAGGTAATAAAACGTTACGATAATTAAATTGGCACCGACCTCAAAACTTTATTATTTTATGTTTTTAGTGGCTTTTTTTGAAGAAGGTTTAATTTTTTTAAGTTTTTTTAACGTTTCCGTGCCAAAATGGTGAAAAACAGTAACCAAAATGGTGAAACTTCGTAGTCGGTCAATATACGAGTATATTCTTTTTTTTTTTTTGTTCAATTAAATAACGGATCATAGGCAAGTTTCATATTTATTTTTTTTTTAATATCGAAGAAGTACAGAACATATTTTAGAACAAAAATTAATAAAAAACCAACCCGAAATCACGTACGATAAAAATTTGTGATAATTTTGTATTTTTTGAATTTTCAAATAACCAAGCAGTTATTTCCTTTCAAGGAAATGAGTGGTCATTTTAAATTTTAAAGTTTTAAAATTTTCAGTCATCACTTGAGTCAATCTAATGTTTTAAGTAAAATTACTAATTTTAGTTGAGTAAATCCATTTTTTGCTAGATGGACTGGACTAGATGTAAATTAATGTAATACATTTTAAATTAAATAAAACAGAACGCTTTAATTTGTTTTCACTTTTAATAACTTTATATTATAATAAATGTTTCGAGCACTATGGTGAATTCGTCAGCAAAAATCTTAAATCTTAAACCTAAGGTTAAGGTTTTTGTCCGACGAAACGCATATTAAAAATTTCAAATAATAATTGAAATTCCTAATATTCAAACACCTTTAACACGAAATTATAGTGTTTTTGTCTGTTTCATAAATCGCGCTCTTGAGTAAGTTGAAATAAGTGGCGGATGCCCGTGGACATAGGTAGATATAAAAAAATGTCATCTTACAGAATTGCATGTCATAAATTCTTGCAAATCAATGTTAAAACCAATTTTGATTTGATAATTCATTTAATTAGGTATTAGTTATGTGCATTTTTTGGAATTTCTGGAGTCTCTCAGTTTAGTGATTGATTTATATCAAAAAATCTAATTAATTCGACAATTTCTAAATGCATTTTGTAATATTCATAATTGTCAATTATTTTTACTTTCTTTTGTCGTAAAATTTCGTTGCATAAGTTCTGTAAAGGGAAACAATAAATTATGTAAATTGATATTTTTTTATCGGAATGCATTTTTTGATACTTAAACTTATGTTTTGAAAAGTAATTGTTACACACCTAATTTGGAGTTGGAGAAAAGTGATTTTTATACGAAATATGTTTTCTATTTATATCGACAGTCCTAAGTGGATGTAAATACGATCTAAAATTGCTTAATAATTCTTTAACGAAAAACGCCTTAACTAACATTTTTTATATAGGAATGATTCGTTAAGACGTTTTTCGATTGACAATACACACAAAATGTCAATAATGAAATGACTTGTATAATATACCTTAAATGCAGCCGAGAAGGATAAAAAATTATACTATGTGTAGTTTGCTACGCAAAAAAAGAGGAACAACAGTGGTTCGCTATTTATAATCTCCCGCCTTATTTTCGAACTAAAGAGAGTTTCTTTTGGCGTTAAATTGAAAAGAAAAAATATGCTATTATAGTTCACTTTAGAAATTCTAGACAGTGACTAATATACTTATATTTCACAAAGCAATATAAGCGGCAAAGTTTTTATACATGTGAAATCTAAAAACGAGTACATTTTAAATTGTTTTATTGTTTTGCCGTTCCATAAAGTTTATTAGTAATTGAGTAGTATTAACTGCCTACAATTTCCGAGTTTAATTATTGGGGCGCAATTGGGCATTTTTTAAAATCGTTTAAATATGTGAGCTTTGAAAGGATTTGTTTGTTAAGATGCTATATATAAATTTAATTATTAATATATTTCTTTCAATTTCAGCTCTTCATCCTTGCTGCCCTCGTGGCTTTAACCAGCGCCGTACCAATCGAAATCCAAACATCTCATGGAACGATAGCATACACGTCTGGCCCATCCCTCCACGCAGCTCCAGCATACGCCGCACCAGCTTATCATGCCCAAACTCTCCATGCTGCCCCAGCATACGCAGCTCCAGCCTACCACGCTGCCCCAGTTTACCATGCCGCTCCAGTCGTCGCTAAAGTCCCAGTAGTAGCCAAGGCCATCCACTACGAACCAGAAGCTCCAGCTCACTACGAATTCGCTTACGCCGTACACGATCCCCATACCGGTGACGTCAAAGAACAAAAGGAAAACCGCGCCGGTGATAAAGTAGAAGGCTATTACAGTCTCGTCGAAGCTGACGGCACAAAACGTACCGTACACTATACAGCCGATGACCACAACGGATTCAATGCCGTCGTCTCGCATGAAGGTACTCCGGTCCATCCAGCTCCAGTACACAAAGCTGTTGCAGTTGCCGCACCAGTTGTCAAATACGCCGCAGCACCAGTTCTCAAATACGCCGCAGCACCAGTCATTGCCAAATACGCATCACCGGTTGTCTCGTACGCGAGCCATGCCGCCCCCGCCTACTATCATCATTGATCGATTCTTGTTATAAATATTGATTCCTTACTCGGTTACATAATAATTATGTAGTTGTAATTATGTATACATTCATTGTATATTAGTTATTAACCATGTGTGTTCATAAAATCATTTTGTATATAAATGCGTATAAATGTTTCATCACGAATAAAAACAAATATATATATTTTTTTTATAAAAAGTAATATGGTTTTTAGTGTATTTGCCATATGGCAACATACACTATTGGTGTCGGTCGGATGGCGGGACCTAGAGGTCGGACCAAAATTTCTCGACGTTTCATCACCTTCTAAGCACTTTGGCACCATTTTTGGAAAAATTATATATATATATATATATATATATATATATATTTATATATATATATTTATATATATATATATACGTGCGGGCTATAACTTTCGAAAGAGTTAATTGATTTTAATGAAATTTGGCACACATGTTGAAATCCATCACCGCACGAAGCCTATTTAAAATGGGCCCAATCGGATCATTTTAAGGGTGGTTTTTAGGGGTTGAAATAAGTTTTTGGGCCCAAAAATACCGAAAAAATTCGCAGAATCGTTTCAAAATTGAAATTTACTCTTTTAGTAGCAACTAAAATGTGCTCCCGAAATTTGAAAGAAATCGGCCCGCCAGGGCTGGATTTACAAATTTTATGAAAACACTAGTATGCAGATAGTGAGTTATTTACTGAAAGGTGTATTTAATTTGGTGTAGATGTTCGATGATAGTAATGTTGCAATTAAGAAAAAAACTGTCAATTTAAGGGTTGTATTAAGGGGTTAATTTTTTTATTTTGACCAAAAAACTTAAGTTCATGTAATAAAACTAGACTGCCTGTATTAGCAAATACACTATATTGTCGGCAGGGTTTGGGCACTGCGACCCGGGTTTTTTTTATAGTAATTGAAAATCCTAGAAAAACTACCAGAACAAATTATTATTCAGATAAAAATAAAGAATTCATTAACATAATATTAAACAATCAATTAGGGTGATCTCAAATATATCAAAACACATCATATTCTTTCAATTTCGGCTTAGAAAAGTCCTAAAAATAGTAAATTCCCCAAAATTTGAAATTTTCTAGCGTCAAAATGAAAAAAATTCGTGGAAATTGATTATAACCGGTTCCAAGTTTTATTTGCTTTTGGCTTAGCTTTTTGTCGGCTTAAATAAATAGTTCGCATACAATTCAAGTGAAAACGTCCTAAAACAGTCATACTTTTGTTTTTTTACGAAATTAAATTTTCAGAAAGGCGTGTCTCTAATCATTAATAAAATTTTATTCCATAGGAGAAATTTTGAGGGGATGAAAATATATCTCTCAATTTTTTCTCATTCACGTAGCTTTCATTTTAGTTTCACAATAAATATATTAGGACGCTGTCTCAGACTTGTATCGGAGCGAAGACAGTACAGACAACGTAAATAATTAAAAAAAAAACCCGGGTCGCAGTGCCAAAACCCTGCCGACAATATAGTGTATTTGCTTATACAGGCAGTGTGGCTTTATTATGCGAACTTAAGTTGGTTTTTGGGCAAAATAAAAAATTTTACTCCTTAATACACCCCTTAAAATAACATTTTTTTTCTTAATTGTAATATTATTATCAATCTAACGTTTACACCGAATTAAAGACACCCTTCAATAAATAACTCACCATCTGCAAATTAGTGTTTTCAAAAAATTTGTAAGTCCGGTCCTGTCGGGCCGATTTTATTAAAATTTTAGGGACACTTTTTAATTACTACTAAAGGGTTAAATGTCAATTTTGAAACGATTCTGAGAATTTTTTCGGTATTTTGGGGCCCAAAAACTTTTTTCAACCACTAAAAACTACCCTTAAAATGTCCCGATTACGCCCAATTTATATAGGCTTCTTGCGGTGATGGATTTTAACACGTGCCCGCACACGTATATATATATATATATATATATATATATATATACGTATATATATATATATATACATATAGGTATATATATACATATATATATAAACATTTTCAAAAATGGTGCCAAAGTATTTAGGAGGTTATGAAACGTCGAGAAATTTTGGTCCGACCCCTAGGTCCCGCCATCCGACCAACGCCAATAGTGTATGTTGCCATATGGCAAATACACTAAAAATAGATTTAAGTAGAGACCTGGCCATGTACGTATTAATATTTACTGCGAACAGTACGAAAATTGCAATCGCACGATTAGAGTGCAGACATATATCTGTCTTTTTTGTGGTTCTGATTGACTGCCATAGATAAAGATATAGATCTTTGGATAAAGATAGATATACTCCATGCTAATAAATTGTCAGAATAACAAGGGAACCACTTCGAAAAAGAGACGGAAATATATTTCTTGCGCTCTTTGTTGCCTTTACTCACCGGACATTCAGTAAATAGACAATGCTTGATAGAGTAAATATTACGTATATGTAAACATGCAATGCATCATGGGAATTGTGTCAAGTTTTGGCGCCATCATTAGTGTGTCAAGAAAACTAAACATACTGAACTAACGAGCTGTGGTCTAATTTTATTTCTCGAATGAAAATACAGCCATTCTAATTTTTTAAAATAGGTAATATATTTAGTAATTAATTTGAACGCTGTATTATTTTAATTCAAAAAATTAGATTACAGATTATTAATTTAGCATATTAACCATGGCGCGGTGCCACTATTGACAATGTTTAGTTTTCTTGACACACTAATGGTGGCATCACAACGTAATACAATTCCCATGATGCATTACACAATTGCATTGCATATTCAAATAATCAAACGCGTTAAATTTTAATGTGTATATTCCTGTATTGTCCAACTTATACTATTCTAGTATCCATACACAACGTTACATGTAGAAAGAATAGTTCCTCATTTGATCTGGATGCAGTGTTAAGGCCGTAACATTACTTACTATATACAGTGTCTTAAGCGACGCTGGCTAACATGGGTAACTTTGTTATTAGTGGAGATAGAAAGTAAGTTAAATAGGCAAAGTAGTGCAGAAAAGTGCGCTCATTTAACGCCCCGTCGAAAAAACAATTTAATTTTGACACCCTATGAATTTATTTAGAAAATTGCCATTTTTGAAAACTTACCATAACTTTTTTATTTATGAATATATATCTGAAAATTTCTTAAACCATTTTTTAATGAATATTTAAAGTCTTTTAAGTGATGTAGGTTTAATTTTTTATTTCCACTGCATTAAATGAGATATTAACATGAACTTTAGCTTATCTTCTGGACACCATTTTAGATTTTAGATATTCGAGTTCTGCTTATTTTTATGAATAATTTGATTAACATATCCTATATTTAAATAAATCAAAGTTACAAAACTTATCAAAATACCTTTTTGACGTTATCCGTACTGATCAGAGTGTGCCGTGTAAATTAAAATTTTCAAATAGCTTCATAAATAAAAAAGTTATTAACAGTTTTCATAAACGGCAATTTTCGTTATTTTCTAAACAAATTCATAAGGTGTCAAAATGCAACTGCCTATTCAACTGAAAGTTCATGAGCACAATTTTCTGCACTTCTTTTCCCATTTTACCGGCTTTCTATTTCCACTAATAACAAAGTTACCCATGTTAGCTAACGGCGCCTGAGACAACTAGTATATAGCGACTCTTTATTTAGGGCAAGTTGGTCGACATTTGCTCATATATTATTGTTTAGTTTTTAGTTAATAAATATAATGTCCAGAGTATTTTTGTATTGCTATTAAAATAATTGTTATTTTAACGTTTAACATATTCAAATAAGATTGAAATTATATAATTGACTGGTAAGCTACTGCACTTAGAAATATATAAATCGATTGGTGACTTGTAGGCTATTAAGTAAAAATATCAATATTAATCTACAAAATAGTAACGAGATCTCGGTGTATAGTTTCATTTTCAATGCTTTTTATGTATGGAATATATTCACAGTTATGCCTTTTTTTTGATGACTCTAAGCACTGATTAAGCAAATTTAACATTGATGCCGAATTTCAACAGCAGTTTTGCAGCATATAATTTGTACACCAAGCTACGGTTTGACAAAGGAACACAACAATAAGTTACACAAAAATTTAATAGTGATCGTTTTTTTATTTTTTTAAATATTAACATAGAAATAAATAAAATATTTACAAAAGGTACAACAAGAATGATTGATGAGTCAGGAGTATAGACAATGAGGCGATCAGTCGGGCAGTGAGTGTTGTCAATGATGATAGTAATCAGCTGCAGTCTCGTGACTAGTGTAGGCTACAACCGGGGCAGCGACCTTGGTTACTACTGGAGCGACATACTTTGCGACGGGAACAGCGTGAGTGGCGTAGCTCGTGTAACTAACCACAGGAGCGGCGACCTTGGCATACACCGGAGCTGGAGCGGCGTACTTGGTAACCACCGGAGCTATATATTTCGTGTAAACTGGAGCCGGAGCGGCGTATTTAGCGTAAACCGGTACTACAGGTTTGGCTACGGCTACAGCAACATGTTTCGGCTCCGGATGGACGGGAGTGCCTTCGTGTTCGACGACAGCGTTGAATCCGTTGTGTTTGTCGGCTGTATAATGGACGATCCGCTTGGTGCCGTCCGCTTCGACGAGACTGTAGTAGCCCTGAACGACGTCGCCTTCACGGGTCTCCTTCTGTTCCTTGATGTCGCCGGTGTGCGGGTCGTGAACGCCGTAAGCGAACTGATAGTGAGCCGGCGCTTCTGGCTCCTCGACGTGCACCGCTTTGGCATAAACTGGCACAGCTGCTGCTTTGGCGTAAGTGTATACTGGAGCGGCGACCTTGGCGTAAACTGCGGGAGCAGCGTGAACTATGGGACTGGCATATGACACGCTGCTGCTGTATGATGAGGCGTGTTCGACGCCGCTGACAATGGCTGCCAACGCCGAAATAACTAACAACTGTAAACATTATATCGGTGAATTATAGATTATGTAATATTGTTATGTAACGTGTTCTATGTATAAACCGTACCTTGAATGCCATGTTGGTTGTTTCTTCAGTGATGGTGCAGTGGTTTCAACGAGAGCTGCTGTGAGTGTCGTACCGTTTTTTATTTGCGTCCAGCTTTTATAGTTACCATCTGCATGTGACCGCGAACTTGATCAACGGATGATAATCAGACTGGTCACTTAGTTAATGTTATTTAAATAAAATACTTTCTCATACGTTTTTTGTATAGTGAATATTATCAGAATATAAGTAATTAATATGGATTTAGATTGCGGTTAAATATATATTGGAATTTTGATATTATATTATTGAAAAATTAATACCAGATTTGTATGTCCACTTATCTATTTTTTAAAATTAAAAATCGTTTGCGAAAACTGAAGATTAAAAAAATGAATAAGAATTTTAATATTTTTAGGATTCCGCGTCCAAATTCAGACGGGAGAGTTTTCTAATAAAAAATTGCAATTATATTAAAACGGCTGAAATGATTTTAATCATATTTTATAAAAATCGACATGACATTAATGAGAATACAATATTCCACTTTTTATCTGTTTCAAAAAAATCCAGATTGAATAGTTAGCTGATAAACGGAACTAGAAAAATGTCAATATTTTAAAAATGACTGAAGATTTAGATAGACTTGATGATACCA
Organism: Venustoraphidia nigricollis; assembly: GCA_034508555.1. Lineage (NCBI taxonomy): Eukaryota > Metazoa > Arthropoda > Insecta > Raphidioptera > Raphidiidae > Venustoraphidia > Venustoraphidia nigricollis. The sequence goes on from JAVRKA010000072.1 coordinate 642,147, forward strand.
TTTTGAACAATTATTATTAACATATAAAAGCCATCCATAGATAAATGCTACAGTTCTTTCCTAGTATTAGTTCACACTAAAATGAGAAGACAAAATCAAACTAATCAATACTAATAATGCAAATAATGTCTGTCACTTTGTTCCGTCATAACTCAGGAGCCTCCTCTCCGACTACTATGAAATTTATACTCCTGTATAGGGATCAGCAACTCAAGGGATAAGAACATTTTTGCCCGTAGGAAAAGTATTTTTCGAAAATAATCATACTTCGAAGAATGTGTTGGATATCAAATAAATAAATTAAGTAATTAAAATACGCCAACCAGTTATGCAATTTACGTGCTATTCATAGTAATCAATGTATTAATTTTATTCTAATTTATCTCATACAACGAAAATTCAATTAATTTATAAAAATCAAGTCCAAGGTCGTTGGATTGAGATCACGCATTCACTTGTTAAACGGTAGCCATAATTAGACAGGCAACTGACAACTATTTGAAGCGTCTAATTCATTAAACATGATTTAAATATATGCGAGAAGTATACACTTAACTTTAGATCTTATTTCGTTAGATACACACAAATATTCTTCAGATGGCTGCTGTATAAAAGCTGAGCGCAGATCAAAAACGGTACGACACTCACAGCAGCCTCCGTTCAAACCACATCAGCAGCTGAAGCAATAACCAACATGGCATTCAAGGTATATACATAGATGATAGAACATGTTACATAACATTATTTACATAATCTATAATTCGTCGATATAATGTTTACAGTTGTTAGTTATCGCGGCGTTGGCAGCCATTGTTAACGGCGTCGAACACGCCTCATCGTACAGCAGCAGCGTGTCTTACGCCAGTCCAGTAGTTCATGCCGTTCCCGTAGTTCACGCAGCCCCCGTAGTTCACGCAACTCCCGTAGTTCACGCCGCCCCGGCAGTTTACGCCAAGGTTTCCGCTCCAGTTTACACTTACGCCAAAACGGCAGCCGTACCAGTTTATGCCAAAGCGGTGCACGTCGAGGAACCAGAAGCGCCGGCTCACTATCAGTTCGCTTACGGCGTACACGACTCGCACACCGGAGACATCAAGGAACAGAAGGAGACCCGTGAAGGCGACGTCGTTCAGGGCTACTACAGTCTCGTCGAAGCGGACGGCACCAAGCGGATCGTCCATTATACAGCCGACAAACACAACGGATTCAACGCTGTCGTCGAACACGAAGGGACTCCAGTCCATCCGGAACCGAAACACGTTGCTGTAGCAGTAGCCAAGCCTGTAGTACCGGTTTACGCTAAATACGCCGCTCCGGCTCCAGTTTACACGAAATATGTAGCTCCGGTGGTTACCAAGTACGCCGCTCCGGCTCCAGTATATGCCAAGGTCGCCGCTCCTGTGGTTAGTTACACGAGCTACGCCACTCACGCTGTTCCCGTCGCAAAGTATGTCGCTCCAGTAGTAACCAAGGTCGCTGCTCCGATTGTAGCCTACACTAGTCACGAGACCGCAGCTGATTACTATCATCATTGACAACACTCACTGCCCGACTGATCGCCTCATTGTCTACACTCCTGACTCATCTCATCAATCATTCTTGTTGTACCTTTTGTAAATATTTTATTTATTTCTATGTTAATATTTAAAAAAATAAAAAGCAATTCCTATTACATTTTTGTGTTTTAAAAAGGATAAATTGTTTTAAAATTCTCCTTTTCCTTTATCAAGGATTATAGGTCAGAGTTTTTAGCGAATCCATGAAATAATTTTTATATGGGTGCAGATCAATGAAATTAATATCGCTGTTCACTGATCTTAATTAATCATTATGAATGAATATATGTTTTTTTTATAAATAGAAAAAATTCTACTAATTATTTTCTAGTGACTTTCAATTTTTTTGAGCAATCACATGCGTATAAACATTATAGTAGATAATGTAACTGAAATTATTATTGTATTATTGTGTACTAAAATGTCAGATAAAAAGTGTGATTCTTGATGGTAGCACAATTTGTAGAAGAAAATTTTCTATGCAACGAAAAATTTCTTCTACTTATTGTAGACAATCATTATTTAAACGAGGAAAATGTTATGCAAGTAGATTCACTTTCCCAAAAGATAGACAGTTGTTTTAGCTAGATTTTTGGAAATGTATTTGATACCAATCTGAGGTGGGATTCGATTGAAATTTGTCTAAACTATTTTCAAATCTACCAAAAAATAACATGATATAAAATGCAGTGTCACCCAGCGTAGGAAGGAATAACAAACTCCCTTCTGACACTGATTTGTGCTCACGGCAAAAAATAAAAGAAGAGATGTACCATTGGCAAAGAGCAGACGGTGTCACAAGTTCACAAGTTCACACGGACAGTCGTGTGATATCCCGTGGATCACATATTATAATTTGGTTTATATATACAGTAGAATCTCACTAATCCGGCACTTCAATAGACCGGCACGTCCAATAATCCGGCACCCTTCACCCGCGCCTCCCGCGCCCCTTCCTACGTCACGCACCGTAAAAACAGACCTCAATTAAGGATTATTTTAAAACTATTTAATTAGTTAATTGTGAGATGTTACAGTTATAAAAAAAACGTGTAAAACATGAACAAAAAATTCCCTTTATGAATTGCTATATTTTATTTATTATGAATTTTTCTATACAATCCAGTAATCCGAACATTTCAATAATCCGGCACCCTCTGGTTTTTAATAGTGCCGAAGTAGTGAGATTCTACTATATTTATTTGCGTTTAGTTGTAACTTAACAACACATAAAAAACAAACTGATAATAGTGTTATCATCAGAAAAAATGGGGCCGTTAACTAAATGTTATACCAAATAGCATAGAATACGCAATTCGGAAAAATAGGCATAGAATATATTCAATACCAAATTGGATTTTTCAAAATTATTAACTATTATAGGTACCTACTAGTTTAACCACAATATTCTATATCTATGCTAGTCATTGTCTAAAGTGAATTGTCTGCATAATAAAAGTAATATTAAAAAAATTGTAATCAACTTTATTGCAACATAAAGTTACACAGAAATTATTTATTGACACACCTATTAACCTTGAACAATTCTTCAATTTTCTATTAGGTATGGATTATGCGTATCATGTAGAAATCGTACAACACTTCCATAATTTTTATGTTGTTCTTGTATACAGGATTTTTCCGTAAAGTATTGGAATTGGATCTGGTAAATAGTATTGTGATGTATTCGTTGTACAGCCCTAGCTTGTATTGTATAAGTGTAATTTGAACCTTTATATAATAAGAATATATTTTTATTTTAAAAAATGTACAGAATTTTAGTTTAGTTGAAATAAATATTTGATACAAGCAAGTTCCATAAATTATCATTTCTCAAAAATACAACAGTGGCGACGAGGATTATAAATAATTTTTTTCAAATAAAATGACTACACCACCGGAAGCATCTACATCTGGTCTATATGGATCATTATCTCAATTTAATTTTAAAAATTCAGATTGGCAAGTTTATAGCGAAAAATTAATTCAATATTTCGAAGCAAATAGCATTACAAGTGATGGAAAAAAAAGGGCTATACTACTAAGTCAATTAACGGATGATTCGTATAAATTAATGCGAGATTTATGCGCTCCAACCAAACCTGCTGAAAAATCATTTGCGCAATTAACGGAGGTGTTCAGTAAGCATTTTGGTATTACGCAATCATATTTTGCGGCTAGATTCGAATTATACTGTGCAAGAAAAAAGGAGTCTGAAACTATTTCAGAATGGATAGCAAGAGTGCGTAGCTTGGCGGCTGGTTGTGGCTATGGCAATGAACTGGCAACAATGATTCGGGATAGTTTTATTCTCGGAATAGGTAAAGAATCTATTCGAGATAGATTATTCGAGGAAGACGCCAAAGCGCTTACAATCACTAAGGCGGTCGAAATTGCACAAGCTAAAGAAAATGTCCATGAATTCAAAAACAAGGTGAAGGCAATGGAACAAGTTCAAATTAAATCAGAGCCTGTGGATGAAATTAACAAAATAACGGCACGGAAGCGAGAGCAAGACAAACAACAGGATCAAGTTACGACAAAGAAATGTAATGTTTGCGGGAAGAAAGGGCATGAGAGGAAGAATTGCTTCTTCAAGAATAGTACGTGTTATCGTTGTTCCAAGCAGGGACACATCGCTACGATTTGTAAGTCTCAAAGACCACAACAATCACATTATTTAGTTGATGAGGTACTTTTTAAAATAAATGCTGGTATGGAAACAGACCCTATTGAAATTAAATTAAATGTAAATAATATTGACTTGATATTTGAAGTAGATACAGGAGCGAGCATTACAGTAATTCCGGAGTCATTATATAGTAATAAATTTAGAAATGTAGCTTTACAAAAGGCAAATATATCTTTGAAAGATTATGTAGGACAAAATATTGAAGTATTAGGACTTTGTAAATTAAATGTTGAATACAGAGGTATTGATTATAAATTAGATACTTACGTAATCAAAAATGGATGTAAGCCATTACTGGGCAGATCCTGGTTACATAAATTGAAACTAAATTTTTCAAGTTTAAATTTTTTAGATATCAATTCGGAACTAAATAAATTAATTGATAAATATCCAGAAATATTTTCGGGTAAATTAGGTACATTTACAAAAGATAAAATTAAAATAATATTAAAACCTAATTTTCAACCTAAATTTTTCAAACCAAGGCCAATTGCATTTGCGCTAAAGCCAAAGGTTGAAGATGAATTAAATAGATTAATTTCTTTAAATATAATATCGCCAGTAAAATATTCACAATGGGGAACGCCTATAGTTCCTGTCTTAAAACAGGACGGCACAGTCCGCATTTGTGGAGATTTCAAAATAACGGTAAATCCATATATTGAGCAATTAAGACATCCTCTTCCAAGGATTGAGGACCTATTTGTAAAGCTACAAGGTGGAGAGAAATTTAGCAAAGTAGATTTAAGTAATGCATATACGCAAGTTCTCTTAGACGAGGATTCAAAAAAATTGCTGTGTATCTCTACACATAAAGGTCTGTTTACCTACAATAGAATGCCATACGGCATATCTTCAGCTCCAGCATTTTTCCAAAAAATGATGGAGACTGTTCTTCAAGATATGGATGGTGTAATCTGTTTTTTAGACGACGTTTTGATTACGGCTAAAAATGACGCTGAACATTTAGAACGTTTAGAATCAGTCTTTCAAAGATTGCAGGATTGTGGCTTGACAATTAAGAAAGAAAAATGTTCGTTTTTGAAAAATTATATAAATTATTTAGGTCACACAATTGATAAAAACGGATTGCACACATCAAAAGAAAAAATAATAGCAATTAAAAATAGCCCCATTCCTAAAAATGTCAAAGAATTGCAAGCGTTTTTAGGAATGGTAAACTATTATGGCAAATTTGTAAATGGATTTTCAAATGTTCTCGAGCCATTGTACAAACTGTTACATAAAGATGCTAATTGGAGTTGGTCTCGAGAATGTTTGAAATCGTTCAATACTATTAAAAATGAATTAGTAAATGCTCCAATATTGGTACATTTTGAACCAAAATTGCCTATTAAACTGACGGTTGATGCATCTATGAGTGGTCTAGGAGCTATTTTAGCTCATTCATTTAAAGAAGGAGATAAACCAATTTGTTTCGCTTCACGAAAACTTTCGAGCACTGAAATGAGATATAGCCAAATTGACAAAGAAAGTTTAGCTATAATTTGGGCTTGTAAAAAATTTCACCAATACTTGTATGGCCAGAAATTTACGTTAATTACCGATCATAAGCCGTTAGTTTCGATATTTGGCCCCAAAAAAGGCATTCCGCAAATGGCAGCCAACAGATTACAACGCTGGGCCGTAACTTTGTCTGCGTATGATTTCAATATTGAATATGTTCCGTCTGAAAAAAATCAGGCTGACTTTTTAAGTCGATGTTCTATGGAAAATAATGAACTTGATGTAAATTATTTTAGTTATTTAAATTTTATTGATGAATCTAGTACAATTATTTTAAATAGTAAAATTATTGCGAATCAGACAAATACAGACCCAGTGTTGAGAAAAATAAAAACGTTTGTACTAAAAGGTTGGCCGAATCATATTAAAAATAGTAATGAACTAAAACCATATTTTGTAAAGAAAAATGAAATCACTCTTGAACAAAATGTCTTAATGTGGGGACACCGCATCATAATTCCAAAAGAATGCCAAAGTTACATTTTAAAAGAGCTTCACGCAGTTCACTTCGGCATGGTTAAAATGAAAATGTTGGCCAGGTCTTATGTGTGGTGGCCATCACTAAATTGTGATATTGAAAATATATCCAAATCGTGTAAATTATGTGCAACATTTAAAGAAAATCCTATCAAATCTGAATTAACACCTTGGATGTGGCCTAAAGAACCTTGGTCAAGATTACACGTGGATTATTTGGGTCCATTTAAGGGTAAATATTTTCTTGTGATCGTTGACGCTCACAGTAAATGGATAGAGTGTTTTCCAGTTCGAAAATGTACAACTGAAAAAACTCTAACAAAGTTGCGAGAAGTTTTTGCACGATTTGGACTGCCTAGACAGCTGGTTTCAGATAACGGACCCCAATTTTCTTCTGAAAAATTTAAAACATTTATGGAAAAAAATGGAATTAATCACATAATGGGTGCCCCGTACCACCCTGAAACCAACGGTCAGGCAGAAAACGCTGTCAAACAAATAAAAAATTTTTTGAAAAAAATCTGTGTGACAGTTGTTGAACATGTTGAAATTGAAAATCAATTATGTAAGTTTTTGTTTTATCAACGAAGTGCTGTTCACTGCACAACAAATGAAACGCCAGCAAAACTTTTATTGAACCGACAACTGAGAACACTTTTAGATATCATACGCCCTTCTACTGAAAATATTGTAAATAGAAAACAAGAAAACCAAATCAATAATTATGGTGGGAGAAAGTGTGTAAAATTCGTTAAAGGTGAATCGGTAGTAGTACGTGACTATTCAGATAAAAATCATACTAGGTGGATTAGAGGTAACATATTTAAATTTATAGGTCATAAAATATACTTAATTAAAATTAAAAACAAAATTGTTAAACGTCATGTTAATCAAATAAGAAAATTTAAAAGTGCAACTGAATCAGATAATTCCGACGAAGAATCCCTTGAGTTCAGGCGCACCGAAGAAGCGGAGGGGACAATAGAAAATGGTGAAAATAACGACAATCAGAATATTTCAAACGAAACGGAACATGCAGTTACTTCCAGTGCCACTGAAGATGAAGATGCTACTACCACTACGATTGGGCGACCCAAACGCACTACGAAGCCACAAGAGTCGAAAGTTGAATTTCCTGCCTGCGCCACATGATGCCCGAGACGAAGTCAAGGGCGTCATATGTCGCGCAGTGTAGGACTTTCAGCTTTCTGCTCGTCTGGTGCATACTATTTTTTTTCATACAATGCCGAAAGTACGCACTTTCACCAATATATAAAAATACTAAATACTTTCAAGTGAACAATGTTGAGGTTATACGTAATGACACATGAATCTAACAATGTCCATGTAATAACAGCAGATGGTTACCTCCTGGCAAATATTGTGATGACAAACGCGTCTCGCGTATCAGTGCGCATGACAAAACTGTTTAGACCCGTCTATACAGACGATATGCGTGTAATTCCAGCGGTGACTACAACAATGTATTAAATATTTCGGCTTTAAAATCGAATCTGAAAGAACGTACTTTCGGCATGGTATGAAGAAAAAGAATTTATTGATCCGATCGCGTCAATACAAATTGTTAAAAGTCTTTTAAATAGTCTCCTTGGGCGTCGATACACCGCAACCAACGCGATTTTCTGAATATCATCTGCCGTAACTTCTTTCAGAGACTCTGTGACAGCCCGTTGGATGACGGGAACATCTTCGAAACGGTGATATTTTAGGCTTCTCTTGAGCTTTGAGAACAGGAAAAAGTCTGCCGGGCTCACATCGGGGCTGTACAGTGGTTATGGCAAGATTGCAACCCCTATCGTATCATACATATTTATAATATTACAAGATTGTAAGTTTACAAAATCATTTAACTTTTCAAAATAAATTAATAAAATTCTATTTGTAATCTAGATACATATTAATTAACACACAAAGTATTCGGCACAAATACAAAAATATGCATTAGAACAAATATTTAATTTCAAACAACAAAAATGTCTTCAGTGGATCAAGTTCGCGGTCACTTATGAATGGTCGCTATATATAAACAGAGCGTAGATCAAAAATGGTACGACACTCACAGCAGCCTCCGTTCAAATCACATCATCAGCTGAAGCAACAACCAACATGGTATTCAAGGTATTAACATATACATAGATGATATAGAACACGTTACATAACATTATTTACATAATCTGTAATTACCCGACATAATGTTTACAGTTGTTAGTTATTTCGACGTTGGCAGCCATTGTCAGCGGCGTCGAACACGCCTCATCATACAGCAGCAGCGTGTCTTATGCCAGTCCCGTAGTTCACGCCGTCCCCGCAGTTCACGCCGCCTCGGCAGTTTATGCCAAGGTCGCTGCTCCAGTTTACACTTACGTCAAAGCGGCAGCCGTGCCGGTTTATGCCAAAGCGGTGCACGTCGAGGAGCCAGAAACGCCGGCTCACTATCAGTTCGCTTACGGCGTTCACGACCCGCACACCGGCGACATCAAAGAACAGAAGGAGACCCGTGAAGGCGACGTCGTCCAGGGCTACTACAGTCTCGTCGAAGCGGACGGCACCAAACGTATCGTTCATTATACAGCCGACAAACATAACGGATTCAACGCTGTCGTCGAACACGAAGGCACTCCCGTCCATCCGGAACCGAAACACGTTACTGTAGCCGTAGCCAAGCCTGTAGTACCGGTTTACGCTAAATACGCTGCCCTAGCTCCAGTTTACACGAAATATGTAGCTCCGGTGGTTACCAAGTACGCCACTCCGGCTCCGGTGTATGCCAAGGTCGCCGCTCCTGTGGTTAGTTACACGAGCTACGCCACACACGCTGTTCCCGTCGCAAAGTATGTCGCTCCAATAGTCAGCAAGGTCGCCGCCCCAGTTGTGGCCTACACTAGTCATGCGGTTCCAGCTGCTTACTATCATCATTGATAACATTCACTGACTAACATGCGCATTACGAATCCTCATCTGTTATTGACTATTATTTATTTCCTTCTTCTTGTTATATTTTTATGAATATTTTTTTTATAAGTGTTATTTATTATGTAAATATATAACCACTATTATTAGTGTATTTGCCATATGACAACATACACTATTGGCGTCGGTCGGATGGCGGGACCTAGGGGTCGGACCAAAATTTCTCGACGTTTCATAACCTCCTAAACACTTTGGCACCATTTTTAAAAATGTTTATATATATATGTATATATATATATATATATATATATATATATATATATGTATATATATATATATATATATATATATATATATATATATATATATATATATATATATATATATATATATATATATATATATTTATATATATGTATATATATATATATATATATATATATATATATATATATATATATTTATATATATATATATATATATATATATTTATATATATATATATATATATATATATTTATATATATATATATATATATATATATATAGGTATATATGTGTACGGGCAATAACTTTCGAAGGAGTTAATTTATTTCAACGAAATTTGGCCCACATGTTGGAATCTATCACCGCACGAAGCCTATTTAAAATGGGCCCAATCGGGTCATTTTAAGGGTGGTTTTTAGGGGATGAAAAAAGTTTTTGGGCCCAAAAATACCTAAAAAATTCTCAGAATCGTTTCAAAATTGAAATTTAACCCTTTAATAGCAATTAAAAATTGTTCCTAAAATTTCAATAAAATCGGCCCGACAGGACCGGATTTAAAAATTTTCTGAAAACACTAGTTTGCAGATAGTGAGTTATTTCCTGAAAGGTATTTTTAATTTTGGTGTAGACGTTTGATCGACAATAATGATGTAGTTAAAAAAAATTTAATTTAAAGGGGTGTATTAAGGAGTTAATTTTTTTATTTTGCCCAATAATCACCTTAAGTTCACATAATAAAGCCACAAGGCCTGATGTATTAGCAAATACACTATATTGTCGGCAGGGTTTTGGCACTGCGACCCGGGTTTTTTTCAATTTTGTTGTTCTTGTTTTTATGACAATATCCGTTTTTAAATATTAGCGATGGAGGCTTATACAAACTGGGATACTGATAAAATTACCCTTGTAGCCGCACTCCTGTTTGTGACCCCATAGTAGATGACCAAAACACAAAAAGCGACTTATTGTTATTGTACTTACGAGTCGCTTAAAGGAACAGCGACGCAATGAAGCAATGCAGCGTAAAATCTATGCCGCATATATAACTTCTTTTTTCAACACGCAGTATTATTTCGATGAAGAAAGTAAACAATATTTATATAAACAAACGAGTGTTTAGTTAATATATTGTATATTGTACATGCTCGAAATGCGTGCAATGTAAAATCTACTAAAGATTCGAAAAAAATCACGACCCTTCTATTCCTTTTTCGTAGCCAGGTAAACACAGTTAAACTGCAAAAACATAAAATATAAATAAATTTTAACTGAAGTTGTGAAGTAACCAAACTAGTAAATAAACAATTTCAAAACGTATTTAAATTTTTTATTATATAAGTATCAATAATAATCTTCGTTTGCTACTGTTTGCAATTATATTATGAAACACCTATCGTTGACGTTACAATGCAATATCAAAAAAAATATTATTCACGTAAGAAGTAGATTATAGACGCTCGCAGCTTAGGTCATTAGCGTTATTCAAACAATCTATCGGGATTCAAAGCCGAATCTTTCATTATAAACTAACAACCAACATTTCTCATATTGACGCATTATTTGTACTGCTTCCACATCATGCGAGGCATTACGTAACGCTAGACATGATAATAATTCATCCATTGCGATAGTGAAAGACTTGGGTTTGAGTCCCGACAGTGACATCGCTTGAATATTTTTTTAGTGTATTTGTCATATAGCAACATACACTATTGGCATCGGTCGGATGGCGGGACCTAGGGGTCGAACCAAAATTTCTCGACGTTTCATAACCTTCTAAGCACTTATATATATATATATATATATATATATATATATGTGTGTGTGTACGGGCAATAACTTTCGAAAGAGTTAATTCATTTTAACGAAATTTGGCACGCATATTGGAATCCATCACCGCACGAAGCCTATTTAAAATGGGCCCAATCGAATCATTTTAAGGGTGGTTTTTAGGGGTTGAAAAAAGTTTTTGGGCTCAAAAATTCCGAAAAAATTCTCAGAATCGTTTCAAAATTTAAATTCACTCTTTTAGTAGCAATTAAAATGTGCTCCCGAAATTTGAAAAAAATCGGCCTGCCAGGACCGGATTTACAAATTTTATGAAAACACTAGTTTGCAGATAGTGAGTTATTTACTGAAAGGTATTTAATTTGGTGTAGATGTTCGATGATAGTAATCTTGCAATTAAGAAAAAAACTGATAATTTAAGGGGTGTATTAAGGGGTTAAATTTTTTATTTTGACCAAAAACAAACTTAAATTCATGTAATAGAACCAGACTGCCTATATTAGCAAATACACTATATTGTCGGCAGGGTTTGGGCACTGCGACCCGGGTTTTTTTAATATTGCATTGTAACGTCATCGATAGGTGTTTTATAAAGAAATAGCAAGCGATAGCTATTTCTCTTTGTACATTCGTAACTAACGTTTTCAAAAACGCTCCATAATGCGCATACTTATGTCAGTTTATTTCGTATTACGTTATTAAACATTGAATTATTGTAATAAGAGGGTCACCAATAGGCGGAACTGATTTTTTTCACTTATCAAGGTTACTTTCGTTTTTTATTTACAATTTTTTTTAATACGTCTGTAATTGAAAAGAGTACATGAATATACTAAGCAAGTAAACACCTTTGCGACGAATCATTACTAATAACTTTTTGCACTTTGTAGATAATTTTTTTGCCTTTGATTATACAATAACAATTGTTTTGAACAACATTTCATTATTACCTCTATTTTTAAATTATTACTGTGGCTTGTAGATTTTCTTAGTTTTATTTTTCATGCGATTTTTTTTCGTTTGTGTGGTTGAATTTAAGTTATATAATTGCTGAGATAGAACGCACTGTAAGAAAATGTGGTTTGACAATGACCTTAGATTGTGATTAAACATGTTCCTCCATAAATAAAGCAGTGAAGAATTTTGAATCGATCCTGCTCGAAAAATAGTTGATCGATTAAAACAATGTTTTTGCATGCATTTAAAATACTTTTTGTACAATTTTCCTTTCGAAACATATTTCTAGGTATTTTGATCAAAATTAGAAAACTGTAATTAGACGATCACAATCTAAAGTCAAACCAGATTTTCTGACAATGCGTACTGCAAACCAACACCAACTAAATATCCCTGACATAGCTTTTGCCCGCAGATTTTCTCGCACAAAGAAGAATCACTTAATGCATTTTTCGTAAATGTTTTTAAGCCAAACAACGCATTAGAGTTTAAATAAATCAGTGTAAGCTCAATGTTTGACGCACATCAGTGGACTCGTCGATTTGATTATTGTGGATAATCAGAGCGCAATAAAGTCGATTGCATTTCGAACTTGATAGCGGTGTTTGACTTCAATTTCAATATTTTAAAATTTTGACGACTATTTGATATTTCACTTTGGAGTAGTAGGCTAGCTCTACTTGATGGACGGGGTTTATATAGTTCACCCGGCGAACTGTATAGCTTACGCACGAAAATCTTTGGAATAGATTTATGGAGCTCTAGAGATTCGTAGTCTCCAGTTTAGGAAACGCTGTCGTATACAGCTCACAAGTTAACAGGGCTCGATTCCAATTAGAGCTGTGAAATAATTAAAATTTCTCGTCTGGCCTAAAATCGGTCATTTTGGAACCGGTTTACATGGATGAAAATCAGTTATTTTATAGACTATAGAGGTAGGTTGTTTATTGAGACTCTACAATGCGACATACGAACAACTTCCTAGTATGATTAATATTGAATAATTATTCAATATTGATAAAAAAAACCTAAAATACATTTTTATACAGCTCTTTTCCTAGTATGATCAATATTGAATAATTATTCAATATTGATCATACTAGGAAAAGGGCTGTATAAAAATGTATTTTAGGATTTTTTGAAAAATATTTCTCGGGTGAATTTACATATTTATTATAATAAATATGTAAATATTCAACAAATTAGACTCGAGAAATATTTTTCAAAAAATCCAAAAATACATTTTTATAAAGCACTTTTTTGTTTAAACAAAAAAACGGCTGGATCGATTTTTATAAAAAAAATGCATCTTGACGTTTATACGCATTCGATTCAGCCCATAATGAAGTAGATATCGTTTTCTATTCGTGATATTTCGTGTAAAATTCACTTTCTTGTAGTCTTTTTGCTTAAACAAAAAAAAAACATCGGCTGAGCCGAGTTTGATAAAATTTCTTTCGGATCAAAATAACGTTAACACGCTTCGATTGACATCTAACAAAATCGATATATTTTTTTATTCGCGAGATTTTGTGTAAAATCTGCAGTTTAGTAGTTTATTCTGTTTAAAAAAAGAACGGCTCAACTGATTTTGAAAAAAATCCTTTCAGATCATGTATACGTTAACACGCGTCAACTGGCACCTTAACGTATTCGATATTATTTTTTATTCCCGAAATTTCGTCTTAGAAAATATGACCCCGGACGTACGTAACACATGGATAAAAAATAGTTAACCTTGAAACATAAAAATTGGTTAAAAATTTTGATTTCGATTTTCGGCTCCATTATAATAAATTCTCAGTATACTGGGAACTTAATTATGATGTTTAACTTTAAACAAAAAAGTCACAACATCGTTCAAGCGATGTAAAACACGGTCTTTTATATGTATTTCGATGCAGTGAGTGTTTATAGAAGTGGATCCGTTCACACGACCCCGACCCTGATCTGATTTTACGACTATCGAATGACAGTTTTTGTGCAAAGTAAGTTATCATTCACTATTACTGTCTAATGTTTATACCTATCGATAAGCCAGAAAAAAGTGCATAATGATTATATTCTTAATTTACATAATGTCATTTCAATGCAATCTAAATTCACTCATTGAAATGACAGTATTTTTTTCATGATTCCTTTTTAGACATAGTTATTAATGTATTTATCCAGAAAGGCGCCAGCCTTATTCAATAACTTTTAGGAACTTAAATAGAAATTTAAAGGTATACGGCTCATTTTCAAAGAAAAAAGGCAGCATTCAACACTGAAGAAGAATCAGTTTTAGCCAACGTTGAAATTAATGGAGAAAAGTTCCTAAAAGTTATTGAATAAGGCTGTCGCCTTTCTGGATAAAGGTTCAAGTGTTCTGCTTGAGCCCACGTGGTATTTTTGTTACGCTGAATGTATGCGCAAAAATAGCCTGTTTCTCCAAATTTGAGAATGCTTGAGTCATCTTAGAGAGTAAATAAAACAAAATGAATTAGCAAAACTGTAGCGATCGCTCGACAGATTGTTAACCTGTCGATATGTATTTGTTTCAACAAATTTTGTTTCACACAGCACACTTTGATAACGCCAAAAAGCTATTTTGGTCAGTTTTGTAGCTTCTGATTGGTTTAGATATAGGATATGCTATGTCAAATTATTCAGAAAAATAAGCAAAATTCGAATATCTGAAAATCAAAAATACCGTCCATAAGAAAAACCAAAGTTCATGTCAATATCTCATTACGTAGCGAACATAAAAAAATTAAACCTACACCACTGAAAAGACCTTAAAAAGTTATCAAAGAATGGTTAATACAATTTTCAGATATCTTCTTAAATAAAAAAGTTATGGCCAGTTTTCATAAATGGCAATTTACTGAATAAATTCATAGGGTGTCAAAATTCAATTGTTTTTTCGACGGGATGTTAATGAGCCCAATTTTCTGCATTACTTTGCCCATTTAACCGACTTTCTATCTCCACTAATAACAAAGTTACCCATGTTAGCCAACGTTGGTTGAGACTCTAATGTACCAAACACACCTAATATAATATTTACTGATCCTTGAATAAGACCAGAAATATATAATATAGTTTTTTCATTTGTGTAATTATAGGGTCTAAGGTGAACATGTGGAAAATTGGTACTTGGTATACGGTATACATATATTATTATTAAGAACACATTGGGTGGGCTGCAAAATACATTCTATTTCAAAATGATTATTTTTTAGATATTGACTTTAAAATCAAATGCAAATTTTCAAATCTGGTAGGTTTAAATTTAATGTAGTTTGTTGTACAAAAAATGCTCTATAAAGTCATGCTTTTTATTTCCTTTGAACTTTTAAGAGTAAAATTAAGTTCGCATGTTATGCATGCCTACGTTTTTCATCTTTAAATTTATATGCTTAAAATTACAAAGACGAATTTTGTTTCACCTCATTTTTGTATGTAATACATTGAAATCTATAATGTTCAGACTGGTTACCAAAGACCAAAGAAATAACGCGGATATAATGCATTCTTAGAGAACACGTTAGTATGGTTTAAAAATTAATTTTATACGATTTATAATAAAATAACCTGGAACCACCTCTATTCCGACTCATGAAAACTACATCAACAACAGAAATGATTACGTGGCTTTTATTAATTCATTAAATTTGAAATTATGTAATTGTGTTATTTCTATTTCCATAATTCAAAATACCTACAAAGTAGTCGATATGGCAGCGCAACAAAAAGCATTTTTAATTTTATTAATTTATGCTGTCTAAACGCAAGTAAATCAAAACGGAAATAGCGGGGAGAATTACACAGAGAATTTATTGATGTTTTTTTTAATATCCATAGATCATGAATACGACGCAAAACTATCAATAATTTTTGTGCAAACAACAAATAAACATTGATTAATGCATTTAGAAGAAAATAGTATGCTCATATTAATTATTAAATTACTCACTGTGTTGAAGGAAATCCGAGATGCAAACATTTTCCAAAACTCTGGGCAGATTTGACTTGTAGTAATTTAATGTATCTTTTCCTTTAATTGTAATTTTTTAAAACGAACACAAAATTAAAGCAGTACACAATAAAAGGCACTTACACAAAACTTTATTAAATAATGGAATATACAATTTAACAAACGTTGCACATTTTTATTAAACGTGCGTACTTCAGAAACGCGACATCCGGGACTTTGGTTAGCATGCGTGCTTCTGCAGAACTTCCATTAGCTTCACCGTATAATAAAATCATGTCTGTTTTATTCAATATTCGTAATATACACCATTCTGTTTTATGACTATCACAGTAAAGCAATTCGTAATAACTGATTATAAAATTATGCATTTTATCACAATTTTATGGCAGTTATATAATCAGTGCATATTATAAAATAAAATGTTTGTAATAAAACTTTTTCATTTTTAAGACGCTTTTTAACCTACTTCAAAAAAAAGGAGGAGGTTCTCAATTCGTCGGAATCTTTTTTTTTTTATTTTTTATGTATGTTCCCCGATTACTCGAAGACACCTGAACCGATTTGGAAAATTCTTTTTTTGTTTGAAAGGGTATCCCAGGTGGTCCCATGGTCATCAGGATCTGATGATGGAACCCTGGAGAAATCGAGGGAAATCTTCAAAAATGTGCGAAATCAAATCCAACACTAAAAAGCAAAAAATAAAAAAACTTAAAAAAAAAATATTAACCTCCTTCAAAAAAATCACTAAAAAGATGAAAATAATGAAATTTTGAGGTCGGCGCCTATTTAACAAAAGTAGATATGTAATTAAAAGTTTTTGTAATGAAATTAGCTCCGACCTCAAAATTCCATTATTTTCATCTTTTTAATGATTTTTTTGAAGGAGGTTAATATTTTTTTTAAAGTTTTTTATTAGCTTCACCTGTATGTATCAATGTGACAAACTCTTTCAACGTAATTTTCACTTTAAGACGTCCGATTGATAAAAAAATTTGCACACGTACCAATAACAATACAATAATTTGATAGCTTTGTCTTAATGTTTTGACCAGGATCATCAGAATAAAAAAATAAGTCTAAAAATTAAAAAATTAATAATAGTTAAAAAAAATAAAGAAAACACGCTTTAATAGAAAACCGAACAAAAAAGTAAAAACGAATTTTTAATTATTAGGATTTGTTTAATAGCGATAGAAAGTCCATAATTGTATTGAATAAGTGGACTTATCTCTGCTAAACAAAATCTTAATAATTAAAAATGATGTTTTATTTTTTAGTTCGGTTTACTGTTAAAGCGTGTTTTTTGTTTTCTTATCTGTTATTAATTTTCTCGAAAATAATCTGCCGATTTCAATAATATTTTAGGGTAGAAATTAATTATTTAAGTCATTTATTCTGAGGCTTTAAGCGTGTATTTCTGATTTACCTGTATATTATAAAAGGTGCATTTATAACTCGAGAACCACTGATCAAGTTTATGTCGTTTTCAGTTAAGAAATCAATATGTTAAGTATATGCAATATTATACAATGTTTTTGGATAAATTCTTATTATATAAATAAATATTGTAAATAATTTCAAAATAAGCATAAGCTTTGTTTCCATCTAACTTCTATTCAATCTAATTTGTAACCAAGTCAAGCCGGACCGAGCAGCTAGTAATCGAATAAATTAAACAGGATATTTGCAATAATTTTTCACCCGGTATGTCGTTATCCGTTGAACATTAAAAAATATTGTTTCACAATCATTTTTATTTTTAGATATTTTAAGTTTTAATATGTTGACAAGGATAGCATTAATATCACGGATACATTTCATTATTCCATACCTCTCGGCTAATTGTTGGTGTTTAATTAAATGTTTGTTTTAGATAATTTATAATATAAGACCGTTGGCAGACATAATATGTCTACATATTGAATTAAAAATCGTTACTTATTGTACAGTAGATAATTAATCGTTATCCCCGAACATAAACTGCTATACAGTACACATTCTTTTATTTGAACAAATACAGTATTCTTTTAATAATCCGCCACCACGAAAATTAAGTTTGTGTCAGATCGCCGGTTCTAATCTCAAAAGCACATACATTAAAGTTGAAATTTTATATCTAACCAAGAAAGAACCAATTACGATAAATTTTGTAAGATGCGCCTCACACATTTCCTTTATAATTTGCACTGATTTTTCTCTCGGCACGTGGTAGAACATGATTAATAATAACAAGTAATTAAAAAACACTTGAAAATTCTACAAATAATTCTTTATTTCTCGCCGATCGTTTCGGACATTAAGTCCATCCTCAGGAGTACAAAAACTTATACTAAATTATATATTTTTATTATACCTACTTATACACTAAAAAATTGCCCTGAATTGATAATGGGTCAACCATATGTCTCTGTAAGATAGTTGTAGGAGGGGTGAAAGGTTGAAGTCTAGTTGGTCATTTGTTATATTTTATCAATTCCTTTATCTTTCACCTTTCCTGGGGAGGCAGGAGTGCAGGACTTATCGGATAAGAACTACTGTTTTACATTCTAAGTTTTAAATATTACATTCATTAATTGGACCAGAGCTAATTTGTGGCATTTCCTATAGAAGATTCAACAGATTGCCAGGAGATGAACCTGCGAACAAAATCTCTCTGCTTAGAACCTTATTTTAGGTAACAAACATGGGAAGAAAACGATCGTAGGTCTTTTCTCAATGCTCACTAAGAACATAATTAGACTCAGCAGATCAAGGCTCAGAAAGATGATTAGCGTTCCGAGAAAATTCTCCATTACGCAAAATCTACATAGTGTTGATTCCTGGTGCACTCCAGTCACATGGATTGCACCAGAAATCAACACTATGTAGATTTTGCGTAATGGAGAATGAAATAGTCGCCCATACCGTATTCGAATATGAGTGCTTAACCTAGCAGGGTTAGATTGATGAGGACGGAATAATTCCACAGGATAATCTAGTAAACAATCTTCTGGAGCTCTTCAGAAGGTTTAGATTATTTATTGACTAGATCTGGTATAAAAAAGTGAAACACAAGAATCCTTATAGGATTATTTTGGGCCAACTAGGATAAACATAATTTGTTTTAATCTATAATTATTAGTTATCTGGAAATTAATTCAGTTTAAACAATCAGAAGTTGAATAGCAGTTTGCGTTTCACTGTAGCACACCCTCAAGCGTATTTTTATGAATGTCAAGTTTCAATGACAAAGTAGTAATATACATATATTTGTATGTTATTAAATATTTTATGAATTGTTTTATTCAAACAGCTCCTAGAAAGTAAGGATAAATCATAAATTATATACCGTAAGCAATTTTCAAAATTTTGGTGCTCATGTTGCGGAATAATACGCAACTAAGTTGTAAATTTTAAATCTGAAGTGTTGCCAGAATTTTTAATCGACTGACATGCGTTTTTAGATTTCCATGTCTCCAAAAGACAAAAAAACGTCAATTCGTATGTATGTTGCAGTCGAATTTCGCTGAACTAAATAAAGTGCTCAAGCTGAAATTTGGCACAGTTATAAAGCTTACTAGTCCGCATATTATATTCCAATAGTCACCACCTAAAAAAAATATCTTCCGGCAAGTTTGAGGGAGGAAAAATATATTTGTATTCGTTGATGTGGCTTATCAATTAAATGAACTTTTCTGTTACATATTTTTCGAGATTTTCCTCAAAATTCTTGTCAGAACCCAAATCCTCAATCTATTTCCAAATCAAAAGGTGAGTCAAGTTTTAGAATTCTACAATTGCAGTCTTTCTGTTTAAACAAAAAAAAAACCCTAGACCAATTTTGATAAGACATCTTTCGGATCATATTGGCATTAATACGCTTCGATTAATGCCCTAACGAAGTCAATATCCTTTTTTGTTCGCAAGATTTCGTGTAAAATTCACCTTTTTTGCAGTATTTTTGTTTAAAAAAACGGCTAGACCGAGTTTGATGAAATTTTCTTTCGAATAATATTGACGAAGTCGGCCTCGTTTTTTATTCGCAAAATTTCATGTAAAATCCATCCTATTGCAATATTTTTGTTTAAACAAAAAAAAAGAAAAGAAAAAAAACGAACAAACTACTGGATCGTTTTTTCATAAAATTTCTTTCGGATATCTTTCGATATCGATTGTTAATCTCGAGATTTCGTTCGAGAAAGAAATTATCACGTACGTACGTAAGTACATACACACAGCGACATCTTTTCTAAAATTGTGTAGAAATATGTTAAAAATTTTACCCCATGTGCCGTTAAAATTTCGAAAAAAAACTAGTGGTATACGTATTTTTGGATGTTTCTAACAGTTATAATACTTAGTTTTTGAAATTCAAAAGAAAATAATATGGTTGATGGTATGGAAGTGGAACTCGAGTTTAATTCGCATTTTTCCACGCGGAACTAAAAAATGGAAAGAAAATTTATAAAATGCAGTAGATAATGTTTTTCAAAACTGATAATAGAACTTATTAAAATGTGTAGTCAATATATTATTATTATTATGAGTGTGGTTATGTCGTAATGAGATTTTTGAAATTACATTCTTATAAAGCAATTTGGAAAGCATGATAAATTTCCGCTACTCAATTGTACATGTCTTGATATATTTGAATGACTTTAAAGCGTTATAAAAAATAAGTAAACATAGAGAAATCGGAAGTTTTCACAACTGCCGGCATTCATGTACAAAAGACAGACATATATTATTGACGTCGGTTGTATGTACAACATTGTGAAACAGGAGATATTTAATTTAAAGTATAACAATATAACAAAGGAATTGACAATAACATTTATTTCAGGGTCTCAAACGTGTATAACAGAAATTACAGTGAAACCAATTAATTTTTAACGAGACGATATAAAAACCAAGTCGGTTTGACACAGAAGTTTATTTTTATATACTGGCTTTTTATCGGATATTGGCCAGGACTAACAACCTCCTGTAATTATGACAGCATAATGAAAATCTAGCTTAAAACCTCCTCATATATTTCATCTGAGTATTCCTGAAAACCGCATGAAAATCGGTTAATTCATTTTCAAGTTAGAATAGAAAATTGATGAGTGCATAAACAAAACAAGTAGCGTGACAAAGATTGAATGCAAGCGCTATATATAAGTTACTTAAATTAATAATCGCAGTCTTTACATGAAAACAAAGTAAAAAAAACCCGGGTCGCATTGCCAAAACCCTGCCGACAATATAGTGTATTTGCTAATACAGGCAGTGTGGCTTTATTATGCGAACTTAACTTGGTTTTTGGGCAAAATAAAAAAATTAACCCCTTAATACACCCCTTAAAATATTTTTTTTTCTTAGTTGCAATATTATTAACAATCTAACTTGTGCACCGAATTAAATACACCGTTCAGTAAATAGGTCACTACTTGTCTACAAATTAGTGTTTTCATAAAATTTGTAAATCTGGTCCTGTTAGGCCGATTTTATTAAAATTTTAAAGACACTTTTTAATTACTACCAGAGGGTTAAATTTCAATTTTGAAACGATTGGGAGAATTTTTTCGGTATTTTGGGGCCTAAAAACTTTTTTCAACCCCTAAAAACTACCCTTAAAGGGCCCGATTAGGCCCATTTTAAATAGGCTTCTTGCGGTGATTGATTTCAACACGTGGGCCAAATTTAGTTGAAATCAATTAACTCTTTCGAAAGTTATTGCCCGCACGTATATATATATATATATATATATATATATATATATATATATATATATATATATATATATATATATATGTATATATGTATAAACATTTTTTAGTGTTTAGGAGGTTATGAAACGTCGAGAAATTTTGGTCCGACTCTTAGGTCCCGCCATCCGACCGACGCCAATAGTGTATGTTGCCATATGGCAAATACACTAAAAAGTTTGTTTTTAATTTTTTTTTACTTATAGTCCAACCGGTGACTGTAGAGAATGGGTGGTGATCGGGTATAAGGACAAAAATATATTTTTTTTATTTTTTGGATATTAGTTAAATGATAAACCATCTGTCTGACGGGTACTCTATAAGCACAGAGTATGGATCTACTATCAGCTGATAAAAAGTTGCATAGTGGGCTGACTATCCTGACTGAGCGTCAGGTCATGGTTATTAGATTACTGCACTATCATCGATACTACAAGTATTCAACATTTCAAATTTAGGTGATCCCTCAGATCGTAAAATATGCTCTTGTGGTCGTAAAATTCATTTTAGTACTGCTTTAAAAAATTTGGCATGCGGCTTAAAAATTTCAAAAACATATTTTTGACTTAAAAATAGAATCAAAAACGTGATATTCATCAATATTTCTTTCCAGCACGATTTCGAAAATATGGGAAGGCAAATTAACATTTTGAAGGCTTTTCTTTACATATTAAAAATATGACAAATTTGGTTTGTTCAATATTTTTTTCAAATTTATTTTTTTTTTGTGCCTACAAAAATTTGTGTAAAACCTATGCTAATTTTCTCGTTTTTATCTGATTTTAAATCGTTTATTTAGATCAAATATACTGTAAATACTTGACAAACGTCATGCGGAAACAATGGCACATATTTGTAGTTTATTTTGAAGCATTACCATCCAAGATTGAATAAGATTTTTGAAGTTTAACTTCTTTAGCGACGTATCTGTTTGAAAAAAGGAAAAATCGAGGGGAAATAGAATCGACCCCTAAAGGGGAAGTTAGTTTGTCTCCTAAATTACATGAAACTAACAAGGACAGAAGTTTAAGTGTGTTGCTAAGGGTATGTGTAAATATTATTAATTAGTTTGACGTAACAAAAAATTAAACTTGGGAATAATATTAAAAACTAAAGAAGTTAAACTTCTTATGTGAGTTTATGAGGGTGAGGCTCATTATAATTTTTTGGAACGAAGTTCCTTACCGCGGGTTGGCGAGGGGACCTAGCCGAGAAAAAATGTAACATGTCACGAAAAACCGTAAGACGTATAATGTATACTGATATACGGTGATACCGGATGTTTTTAGATTATATCGGGTGTTTTTAGATTATACCGGGTGTTTTTAGATTATATCGGGTGTTTTATATTATACCGGGTGTTTTTAGATTATACCGGGTGTTTTTAGATTATACCGGGTGTTTTTAGATTACACCGGGTGTTTTTAGATTATATCGGGTGTTTTATATTATATCGGGTGTTTTTAGATTATATCGGGTGTTTTATATCATACCGGGTGTTTTTAGATTATACCGGGTGTTTTTAGACTATACCGGGTGTTCTTAGATTATATCGGGTGTTTTATATTATACCGGGTGTTTTTAGATTATATAAAACGCGTTACGAAAAACGTCTTATACGAAAGAGACTTCGTTCCAAACGCGTGTCCCGCGACACGTTCCAAGTTTTTTATAGATATTAGAGATATCCGAAACGTGAGTAAGTGAATTTTACATGCACACACACACCCAACTGCTTGCACGATAGAGCTATGCGGATGAAAAAGGGGGCATTTGAGCAGCTTCATACATAGATCAAGTGGAGCGATTCAAAAACGACTTGCAAGGTTTGTCGCAAATTAACTGACCCTATGACAAACATGTGAAGGTAAATAAAAGCTTATAAAAAGGGCAGAGAAATCACTTATCTCTAATGATTTTTACTAAAAATGTTTTCCCTATGTCAATCCGAAGATACACCGTCTCTAGCTTTTTCACGCTCGCGTAAAAACAAAAGCGCATTAAAAATGAAGACCGCAAGATGTGATGTATTAAAGGAAGAACCGCTTTTCATATGAATGTTGTTTTGAGGGAAAACCAATTTCAATGTGCTCTATACGAACATGAAAAACCCACAAAATAGATGCATTTGGGAAATTCTTAATCGATCGGGATAAAAAGTAGCCTATGTATTAACCGTGCCAGAAATTACTTGCTTGAAAAATTAAGGTAAAGCCACTTTCATGAATTATACTAAATCGACTTTTGCGCTCAAAAGTTTGAATTGTTCCTGGATGAACCTAGTCTGCAAAATCACCAAAGTACATTCAAAATTGCTGGCGTCTAATAGTTTTTTTTGTGGTATTTTAAAATTATAATATAAAACAGTAATATCAGTAATGAAACGTGTAATTCAGTTCGTGACACTCTACCGCGCGAGCCTGTCTACTACCATTCATTTGAATAATGATCAAGCGTAACAAAAACTGGATTGTGTTGAAAAAATATTACATTTAATGGAATAAGTAGCTACGGTCTATTTATCTGACTACGTTAACATGTAAAATTATACTTAACATTTTAACACATTGATGACCAAGCTGATTTTTTTTCTCATGAGAACATATTTATTTCCTCTTGTAAATTTACTAAAGTGTTTCAAAATGAAAACTTTGAATAAATGAAGAAATTAGAATAGAGATATCATTTATTATAATTAACCTTATTCTAGGACTGCCTTGCCAATGGAAATGCCATATGCTGCACAAAATGGGAAACCTGGCTATCAGAATTATTTCTAAGAAAGACATATTAATTTAATGGTATATCGTTGTTTTTACAACAATATCTGTAAATCTAAAAAAACCCGGGTCGCAGTGCCAAAACCCTGCCGACAATATAGTGTATTTGCTTATACAGGCAGTGTGGCTTTATTTTGCGAGCTTAAGTTTGTTTTTGGGCAAAATAAAAAATTTTACTCCTTAATACACCCCTTAAAATATCATTTTTTTTCTTAATTGCAATATTATTAAAAATCAAACCTCTATACCAAATTATATAGAACTTTCAGTACATAATTCACCATTTGTAAACTAGTGTTTTCATAAAATTTGTAAGTCCGGTCCTGTCGGGCCGATTTTATTTAAATTTCAGGGACACCTTTTAATTACTACTAAAGGGTTAAATGTCAATTTTGAAACGATTCTGAGAATTTTTTCGGTATTTTGGGGCCCAAAAACATTTTTCAACCCCTAAAAACTACCCTTAAAATGCCCCAATTACGCCCATTTTAAATAGGCTTCTTGCGGTGATGGATTTCAACACGTGGACCAAATTTCATTAAAATCAATTAACTCTTTCGAAAGTTATTGCCCGCACATATATATATATATATATATATATATATATATATATATATATATATATATACGTATATAAATATATATATATATATATATATATATATATATATATACATATATATATAAACATTTTCAAAAATGGTGCCAAAGTGTTTAGGAGGTTATGAAACGTCGAGAAATTTTGGTCCGACCCCTAGGTCCCGCCATCCGACCAACGCCAATAGTGTATGTTGCCTTATGGCAAATACACTAAAAAGCACAATTTTGCAAATCTAATTTACTAATTAGTCGCTTTAGTTTAGACAACAAAATCCATAAATTATGGAAATATGGATGTATTTTAAGCATGTTGTTTCATTTTAGCCTTATAAATTACATACACGATGTCTCTATTGATCCGATGCACAGAGTTTGCCATTATAGCGTCTATCAAGAATAAAAAAATAACATTTCTTGACAGATTCTTTCAGTTCACTTTGTGGAGTGAAATCTTAAAATTACTTCACGGGGTTTTAAAAATTTACGTGAAATTAAAAATAGAAAATAACAACTCCTTGAATCCTTATTTACAACTACAAACTTAAAATGGAATTTCGCTCCCTCGATCAAGTTTATTCAACTGTTGAACATACTGCAAGACTCTAATTATTCAGATCATGTTCCACAAGAGTAAAATCAGACCAATGTATCTCTCATTCCTCTTTTTAAAATGAAATTCTAAATTTATTGGGTTATTACTTACAGAGCTTTAGTCATGTGATTCATAGAACCCAAAGTTGGCAACTTCCTAAATGCAAATATCGAGTTTAAAAGGGACTTCGTTCATTCGTATTCAACTGTTTTTCAAGATGATTGAATGACAAGGAAATTGGATCATTGTCATTAAGTTTAAGTCATCGATTGGCTGATTGCAAACAATTCGCCGGTAGGTGGAGCGTTCGGAGTATGAATAAATAGTATTTTATTGAAGGTCTGTGAGTTACCTATCGTCTTGCGCAAAGGAGTGTCATCGGATACTACTAATACGAAGACTTTAATATAATCCGTTCCACAATATAAACAATGGCCTTATGACTGACCATGTAAATACATTTATGTGAAAGGATATTTATTGTGTACATACTACATAGTATTTATGTATTTCTTCTGTATTTTGGATATAAAAATGCAATATTATCCATCAATAGTTTAACACTTTCAAGTGTGCTGTGATACAGTCAACAACATGGATTTCAAGGTATATCAGAGTATTGATAAATTAGATTGTAAATTAAAAGTGCATGTAGAAAGGATATGCGTTTAGTTGCAGTGCTTGTGGCATTTCTGGTGCAGTCTCCAAATTTAAAATAGTGTTGGTGAAATTTGTGCTCCAGGAAAAATTGTGAAAATTTATGATTGCCTATAATTTTTTAATACAGTGAATTTTTTTGTTTTACGATTTTTGCGATTTTTTCCAAATTTTAAAACAGTTTCGTTAAATGAATTTAGTAGTCGTAATTTGTTTGTTATTTCATGTTGCGTTTAATTTTTAATTTTTAGAAGCTACCAACGGCCAGGATTATTTAGGCATTATATTTCCAAAAATTCCAAAAATATTTTTTTGTTTGAACTATTCGTTTTCAATTATTTTATCGCCTTTTTAAAATGTCAATATTTTAATGACCACCAACTGTCTGCAGTACATGGGTCTAATACCCATTTATTTTTCAAATCTTCCTAAATCGTAAACATATTTTCTTAGTACTGTTTTCACATGGCTTTTTTTTATTCTAATTTTTTTTAAGATTGTTGCCTTATATTAATTCATAATTCCAAAAATTTATTTGATGTGTAAATACCTTCTATTTCACCAGCTGCCAAAATTATATGAACTTAATAGGAAATCTAGTTCCATAACTAGTTTACTGTATTTTTTTTTTATTTCTACTCTACAAGCTCAATCAATCAAAATTCGGGATAAATAATAATTCTCAATATTGTTCACGTCCTTTATAATTAATAAGTTTTTTATTTATTCACGGGAAATTGTACAATTGAATTTTAATATAGAATTATTGAATTAAATATATGTATTGTTAAATATCTTAGTTATGGTTAACTAGTTAAAGTTTTGCCCGAAGAAGTTAAAACGAATTAACGAAACGTCGCAAAATTTTTAAATTTATTCTATATTAAAATTCAATTGTCCAATTTCCCGTGAATAAATAAAAAACTTATAAATAATAATGTATTATTAATTTTTATATTCTTGCACATTTTCCTTATACATACTTCATCTTTGTTATAAAAAAAATGAGTAATTTTTTTTTATTACCAATTTTATTTTAAAGAACACTACCGCAATGAGTTTTAACATTTGATGAACGTTATGCTAACAATATGATCACTTCTTAAGGATTTTAATGAGTTGCTAATTTGGGCACAAACCATTATAATATATTAATTTAGTGAATCACTAATAATTTAAGAAATCCATATGATTCTATATTATATTATTCTTTTTAAATTAGACTAAAGTGGAAGAAATAATATACCTACTTAATATTTAAATATGTATCTTTAGAGACAACAGAAAACCGACATTTAAAAGTATAAAATTATTAGGTAATTACTATTTTAATAGATCAAAACATTTAAAACATATTAATTGCATTTATAATGATATGACATTTACATTTATTTCCAATTAATTAATTATTTAATCTTAAATAATTTAATTGACAAGAAAATCTTAATACATCCGTCGAAATGATTGGACATGCAAATAATGTCAAACTAAAGAAAAATCGGCCAATTGCGAGTTAAACTAGAGCACCGAGGGCCCTGTGCCTTGAACCGTATGTTTTGTCTTTGAAATTCGAAAATTATTCCAATAATAGTAAACTGTATTGTTTTAGCAACGGTATAGATCTTTCCACATCATGCGAAAGCCAATTTTTATTTTAGGTAACCTTAAACATGAACCTTCACAGTAGAGTTTATGGGTGAATTAAAGATGATTTTATTTCCATTGATTAATCAGGCCAAAGGCACAGAATATTTTTCTATTTCATTAGGCCAATTAAACCGGAAAACGTCAATTTCTAGATTGGTAAAATTAACAAACGCCACATATCTTAATAGTAAAGTTTTAGCTACGGTATAGTTCGGAAGACTAATTAATCACAATAGGATAGCTACAGTTTTGCTACCATTGTTACGAAACATCCATTGTTACAATGCATAACATTTTCCCGTTAAGTACACATATACCTCGAACATCATTAGTTTTTTAAGAAAATTAGATTTACTAGTTTGAAAAATGGGGGGTATAGCATTATAACCTAATATGACAAGAGCGTATGTTGGTATCAAAAATTATCTTACTACAGTGAAATCGTATTGTAGTATAATAAATTCTAAATATAGTATATTACACCACAAGAGCGGAAAGTTGAATTTCCCGCACTGCCCAACATGATGTCCGAGGCGAAGTCGAGGGCATCATATGTCGCACAGTGCAGGATTTTCAGCTTTCTGCCCGTGTGGTGTATACTATTTTTCTTCATACCCGATCGAAAGTACGCACTTTCACCAATACATAAAAAGACTAATTACTTTTAAGTGAGCAATGTTGAGGTTATACGTATTGACCTTACTACTGTCTACTGGCGAACGTGTAACCTGACAAACGACAGTCTCACGTATCAGTATACAGACGATATGCGAGTAATTCCAGCTGTGATTACAAAATTGCATAAATGTTATACTTTCTATAAATATTAATAGCACTGTGGTTGGAACAATAAAAATAAAAGAATAGTAACTTCTTACCACAACAGATTTATTCAGTGGATGTACATTTCGAGAGCTAAGCTCACATCTTCAGCAAAACATTTTCTGATTTAAAATCAAATCAGAAAGTACGTACTTTCGGCATGGTATGAAGAAAATAATATTTCTTAAAATGATAACTATTTACACAAATTCTTGTGTCTGCAGTGGTTCACGTGCACCGTTTGTTTATTAGTCGTATCGTCATCCGTCGCCTTACACGATGACTATATCCAATACGACGTATCATACGACGATTTTTCTCCATCTCGCAACGTGGGAGATCAACTAAACTTTTACAATGAAGTCGATCCAAAACGTAACGAAAACGCTCCAATCCAATTCGAGCCAGCACCAACGATTGCCTACAGACCGAAGGTAAACAAACCGGTGCCAATAGCTCCGAACAATTACTATCCTGCGCCTACACCACCGACACTTCCACCCTACGTTCCGCAATCGTTCTATCCGAACGCGCGAGGATTAGACATCTTACAACAAACAGTGAACGACAAGACTGTGTTTCCACAAGAGCCACCTGCTCCAAGGATTCAAACAAGACCAGCAGTGTCAATCGTTCCCAAATACACACCGCTTGCCGTATCAAACAGATACGTCGCGCATATAGCGCAGCACTCGCATAATTCAGCGTTGATAGCGTCACCGGCTCTTTCATATAGCGAGTATACTACAAGAGCACCGACCATCGTCCTTAACCAGCGATCGCCGCTGAATAGACATGAACTGTTACCGTATTTCCAAAATAGGGTAACGCGTACAGTTGTCCCTGTACCTTCCAGTAATATTCAAAATTATTATCATTAATATTTTTTTTTAATATCCGTAACTCTCTTAAAGAGTGATGGAACCGTTTGCGTGAAGACACTGTATATTAAAAATAGCCACAAAACACTAAGTCACTTATATCTTCTTGAAGTAAAATTCGTTAATCAAGTTACCATCATAAGAAGGTAATTATAATTTGATCATCGTTCTATGATGCGAAATTTATTGTCAGAAAAAGTGTAGATACCTGATTTGGTGTTTTGTGGTTAAATATGAAGAACAGCGAGTCATTCCTCGAAATAAACAAATGACAAGTTACACCATTTGTGATTTTGATGCTCATATCATTTTTAAAGAGTAAGTTATTATCCGAATATGGACCGCGTGTAACCATGGGAACTTATATGATTGCCAATTTATTACAATGAGGGCTACCAGGCTATTTCCTGCCACCTGATATACGTCAATGTCATTCAAATGTCAGTACTGCGATTATACAGTCATTTAACTTATTTGATAGTTATGGAAATCATTAATTTTGTCTTTTTTTTATTGACCTAAGACTTTGACGAGCACTAGCCACTAGCGCTGTCTGACCAATGAGAAAATATTAGCCCTCATTAATGTAGATGCAGATTTTACATAAGTAAGTTTCAATTTTGTAGTGTGTAGTGTAAACAACATATGGTTGTTTACCGGGCGGCGTCCATACAGTTCAGGCGTCGCTGATCAAACTACACAGTTTTGCTCACTTAAAAACTTACATTCCAAATCACTGACTGGAATCGCTATTTGTTGGACGGTATTTTGCCCTCTTCCTAACTGGCGATCCGGATCACTAAATACAAACTCTGTTCGCCAGGCCATTGTAAATTTTACGTAAGTTTCACTACCGTAGTGTGTAGTATAAACCACACGGTCTTAAGTAAACTAAATTTTACTGTGTAGCCTTTGAATATAGCATCAGAAGTTACACTTCCACCCGGCGTTGCAACGCAGACATTTTTTTTAAACCTACAATACACAGTTTGCACTCAGTTATTGGGATTTTTTGTCGCATCATATAAATAAACAAAATTGACGAAATTTCCGCATTTTGTGCATCAATAATATTTGTTTTCCTATTATTTTTTTATTGTTTTCATCGATGTAAAAATGGTTTAACTTCGACTTGTTGTTTTCATATAGAATAATTCAGGTTTGTTTTGTCATTGGATTAACCCCGAGGATAATTCCAAGTTTAAGTTTTATTTCACTTTTATTAGTGATATTTTTTTACCTGTAATAATATTTTTATACCATTAAAAAATATTGTCAGAAAATCTGATTTGACAATGACCTTAGATTCCGACCAGACATATTTCTCCATAAGAAAAGCATAGTAGAATTTTAAATCAATTCTGCTCGCAAAATAATTTATCAATTGGACTGATTTTTAAACTGTACACATGTATTTAATATAGTTTTATTGCACAATTTCCACTTCGATACAACATTTTTCTACGCATATTAATCAGAATTTAGCTTGAAAAGTGATCTTTCTCCATACAGATAATTTATTTGTTTTTGTGTGATTACAAATCTAACGTTTTATTTAACGGAAAGTTTCACAATCACATACGATTGCTCTTACATAATAACTGTAATTATATGATCACAATCTAAGGTCATTGTCGGAACAATTTTTTGACAACGCTTGCTGCAGTCTAGCACAAGAAACACATTTCTGAATTTACTACAAACTCTTTTAGTAAAATATTATTACCTAAATGTAATATTTTTAAATTATTTTAAAATAGTTCACACACCAGCATGCTTCGAAACTGTATAAAGATAATGATTGTATACAAATTAGTTACAGAAACAATTATGCTGCGCTGCATTGTCAAAAAAAATGATTTGACAATGACCTTAGATTGTGATCATATAATAATGACAGTTTTTATACATATAGGAGCAGTCTAATGTCGTTGTGAAAATATCTATCATGTAAAACATTAGATTGTACTCCACAAAAACAAATGACTGATCTACATAGAAAAAGATAGTTTGTGAAGCTAATCAAAAATAAACTAATAATAAAAATATAAAATAATAAAAACAAAATAATAAAAAAATAAACTAATCAAAATGCGTAGAAAAATGTTGTTTCGAAGTGTAAATTGTACAAAAACTATATGTGAAATGCATGTATATACATAATCTAAAATAGATATAGTTTCAATTTTTCGGCCAGGATCAATTTAAAACTTGACAATGCTTTTATTATAGAGAAATATATGTGTAATCATAATCTAAGGTCATGGTCAAATCAGATTTTCCGACAATACTTTGTGCAAACCAGCATGACTCTACAGACTTTCAAGCCAAGCAACTCACATAAATTCATACTAAAACATTGTTTCCAATGCATCAGTGATTATTAGAGCATCTTCCATTTAATTAATTTTAAAAAATATGTAAGAAATTGTAAATTACACAATACCTTTTGAATGCTGATGACTTAATTATCTTTTCTTTAATATATTTACTACTTAATAATGAATTCGATTCTTTGTAGTTTTCTGAATGAAAAAGGTAAAACAACACTGAAATTTCTCAGTAACGAACACCAACCTATAAAAATATGTTTTACTTTACAGCTCTAACTACGTACGGAGCTTGTAGTTTTATTAAAATTAAAGTTTTCTTATTTTATGTTAACGCATAAATTTTTTAAAATGAAAAAAGTTTTCCTTAACTAATTTAATTTTTATCATAAGATTAATCAATAAAAGAGTCGTTGATTACTTATCAAGCTATTTAAACAGTATTGTACTTCGTTACAATTTTTTAATTTGAATTACTTAAAAAAAATCCAATAATTTCTACAATTTATCTTCTAAAGTCTTGTATTTTTTATTTGCTATAAAAATTGGAAATTAATTTTTTAAAACGCTTATATTATCTTGACTTGTATTTTGACTCGATTTTCACCCTCTTCTGAATATCTAATTGACGTGAAACTTTTCAGGCGTACGTAGTTTTGATATAGTACAATATTATGATGATTTTTTATTTATCAAAGTTTAAAAAGGTAAAAAAATAGAATCTATAGTTTCTATAAAATCTAAAAAAAAACAGGCTTATATCAATGCACTAAACAACAGATAATATTTTTGGTGAGGCGTGAAGCACTTATAAACTAATATGAAATATAGGTTACATAAATCCTCCACGCTTTTAAAAGTTATAGAAGAGACATAAATTTATTTTTGACTTTTTAGTGCATTATAAGCGTGTTTTCCTTTTATTTTCTTTAAACAATTTTTTTAATAAAAGCAATATCATTATATTGGAAGGGTCCACTATAAAAAATTATTCAATTTTGTTGTTTTTACTTAATAAAAAATTTAAAAGATTAATCAAATTTTATAATACAATTTATTAAGGTCATTTAATCCACCTCTCGGTAAGGAATGCCATTTGCAGATACTACGTGGTGCCTATTTCAATTTTTATTTCTTTTTTTAAATAAGTAAGCAAACAATAGATTTTTATTCCTTCTGAAAAACAAATGTTAAGCGATATTTAAATTTTTGTTACAATTTATTTAATTTTAATCTTTCTACTATAAGCAAAAAATATGAAAAAACTGTATATCTATTCTAAATACTAAAATACGTACAATTGTATGTTTCGGTTAATTTCTCTATCAACAGAATCCAAGAGAAAAAATCGATTCACACTCTTTTTATGACACCACAGTTAAAAACAAGCGATACGATTCACATACTCATAAAGTTTGGGTATCCGAGACGTATCGCAAAATGTGTTGACTTGTCTACTGTGATTGCATAAAACATACTGAAGCAAATTTTTTCTATTATTTCAGGGATATCTATTAAATAATCCAACTCTGAAAGTCGGGTTAATACACCCACTTTTTCCACTTTCTGGGTACGAGAGTAGTATCGCAAAATTGGTCCACTGTTTTTTTTTTTTTTTTTGTTTTTTTACTTTATTGACACAATGAAAGTGGAAATTAGTTTCTTCTCTTTGATAATGAGCAACTAATCTAAGAAAATCGTTTAAGGTTTTTGGATCTACTTTCCGATGTGAAATGTATATTTTACAAAATAAATTCAACACGTCTACCATTTGCACTTGTTAATGCACACTTTCGTATGGTTTTTTTTCGTAATTCAAAGAAAAATGTATAGAAATAAATATTTTTTTAGTAATAAATGTTTTTGTAGTTTTCAGTGTTTTATTTTTTGTCTCTTATCGAGTCTAAGCTTTCCTTATTTGTTTAATCCTCATCACATTGTGTCTGGCACATGGGAAAAAATCCCTGAAACCAATGAATGGGAGGTAAAAAAATAGGTGAACCTGATATTTTACAGAGATGGGGACAAAGAAACGCATCTCAAAAACTGATTCTCTGTCTTTCTACAAAACTGGAACAACAAACGTTTCGAAAACATTTCAAAAAAACTATCTTTCGGTGTTTCCAACAGCTGCAATTTTCGAAATTAAAAAGCAGATAATATGATTGATTGTACGGAGCCCTCGGCGCGCTATTTTAATTCGCACCTGCCCAGCTTTTTTATTTTATTCATTCCAGAAGAGAGCTTTGTATCACGCCATCAATTTAGTATATGCAAGATTAAGATAAAAAGAATCTCTGGTTGCAGTGCCAAAACTCTGTCTACAATATAATTGTAGCTTGGTCATAATTTGATTTTTTTCTTTATGACCAAAATAATAAATTTAGAACCTTAATAGATCCCTTAAAATCATATTTTTTTCCTTAATTTTAATATTATTATCTATCTAACATCGGTACCAAATAAAATACAGCCTTTTAGTAAGTGAATTCATATCCACAAACTATAGCGTTTTCAATAAAATTTGTAAGTCTACTTTTGTCGGGTCGATTTTACTAAAATTTTAGCAACACATTTGGTCATTTCTAAAGGATTACATTTCAATTTTGAAATGACTCTGAGAATTTTTTCGAACCCAAACACTTTTTTTCAACCCCTATAAACCATTCTTACAATAGCTTAAATGGACTCATTTTAAATAGGCATCGTGTGGTGGTGGATTCCAACTTGTGGACCAAATTTTGTCACAATTAATTAACTTATTAACTTGGATCCGCCATCCGGCCGACGCCAATAGTGTATGTGCCAAATTGCAAATACACTATTAATACATTAGCATAAATAGTTGTTTATTTTTTTCTGTTTATGAGTGAACTTTATTGTTTCATTATCAACGGTAGGAACTCTATTGTAGAGGAGAGCCTATATCAACGGTAGGTTATTAATAGATAATAGCAAGGTCAAACAACCACTGAAAGAATGGAAAATGACTATAGTGAAAGGCATGGTTTTGAATCGAACGATATT
Organism: Venustoraphidia nigricollis; assembly: GCA_034508555.1. Classification (NCBI taxonomy): domain Eukaryota; kingdom Metazoa; phylum Arthropoda; class Insecta; order Raphidioptera; family Raphidiidae; genus Venustoraphidia; species Venustoraphidia nigricollis. Next base: position 677,386 of record JAVRKA010000072.1, read on the forward strand.
AAAGTATTATAATTTAGATTATACCCATATTAAGCAATGAGGTGAATATTTATTAAAATTAATACTAGTTGTATTTACCCGGAATTGTCCGGGAATGAGAGCGCTGCGTTATGATAATGAAATAAACCAAAAATCTACTCATATATTAATTTATTGGGCTTAGACAGACAGACATTTATTTGAAAAAAAAACGCAACGAACAAAAAACCATCTGCCATCATAGAAGTCCGCTCACGTCGAGCAAGAAAGCAAACGAACAGACATTCTTCAAAAACATGTTTTTTATTTTCTGGCAACCACAAGTAGAGCAAGTATTGTAGAATTATGAAAAGCCTTCTTGGCGTAAATTTGTACCATTTCCTGCTGGTGAAGTAGGAATTATAAAAGTATCTAACGAAATTGAAGAAAATGATATTAAAATTCGAAGCGAGTTTTTCTTAGACCATAGAATAATGGATTTAAGTTATGCTAGGTACCCATAGTTATTCAAAATTAAAGTAAATTATTTTAGAACACGTTTATTATTTATGAATGAATTTTTTTTAGGTTTACAAATAACGTAAAAAAAGCACAAATAAATTAAATAAAATATTTATTTAAATAAAAATATTATTTCATAGAAATAAGCGCACACACATACATCACACATACACAATCATATTAAATTAAAAATACTTAAATTGGGATTTTCTTGAGGAAACAATAGTTTTAAGCTTTGACGTATTCTACTTGAGCGTTGAATCCATTATGTTTATCAGCCGTGTAGTGAACAATGCGTCTGTGTCCATCGGGTTGTACCAAACTGTAGTGTCCTGAGATTTGGTGTCCGTCGACCTTCTCGGCGCGGTCATGGAAGTTGTGGTGTTTCTGGTCTTTGACGTCGTATTTGTAGTCGACGATGTAGCCGCTGTGTTTGTCCGGAACTTCGTAGTGCACGATGCGTTCGTAGTGTGGATCGTGGATGGTGTATTCGCCTTTGGTGTGGTCGTGTTCGCGGCTTTCATGCTGTTCCTTAATGTCGTGGGTATGGGGGTCGTGAACGCCGTATTTGTAACTGTAGTGGGGAATGGCATGGGGTTCCTCGTGGTGTTCTTCATGGTGGGCTGGGGCATGGTGAACGGCTACTGGGGCATGGTGTACAGCTATTGGCGAATGGTGTACGGCTATTGGTACGTGATGATGTGCGGAAGCCGCATGATGATGCTCAATTGGGAAGAAGGATAAAGAAGCGTACGATGTGGCGTGGCCGTGTTCTTCTATTGGAGCCGCTCTGCATAAAGCCACGAGAGCAGTGAAGATAAATAACTGTTGACAAATTAGAAACAATTATTTCCTATTCACATTTTACAACGAATCGCCTTTTATTAGTGTATTTACACATACACTATTGACGTCGATCGGATGGCGGGACCTAACGGTCAGACCAAAATTTCTCGACGTTTCACATTATGTATATGTGTGTACGAGCAGTAACTTTCAAAAGAACTAATTAATTATGATGAAATTTAGATCATATGTTGGAGAACCTATCAGCGCACAAAGCCTATTTAATATATATGTACCCAATCGAACCATTTAAGGGTGGTTTTTCGATATTAAAGAAAGTTTCTGGACCCAAAAATACCAAAAAAATTCTCAGTATCATTTCAAAATTGAGATTTGACCCGTTAGTAAAGATTAAAATGTAATTTTAATAAAATTGACCTAACAGGACCAGACTTACAAGTTTTATAAAAACACTTGCTTGTGGATGCGAATTTACTTATTGACAGTTGTATTTAATTTGGTACAGATGTTGGATTGATAATAATATTGCTATTCAGAAAAAATATAATTGTTTCAAGGCTTGTATTAGAGGTTAGTTTTTTTGTTTTGTCCAAAAACACTCGTCAGTTCACAATAAAGCCACAATGCTTGTATATGCCAAATTTCAAGCCTCTAGCTTGTAACGTTTTGTTCTGAGACCTTGTAACAGACGGACGGATGGACACCGGAGTGAAGCTGTAAGTTCCGTTTTTCCAATTTTGGAATGGAATACTGAAAACCTATTGCGTTGGTAAATATGGGTTTCGTAACTAATCAAAATACAATGTGACCTCTTTAACTTTAACTAAGCACATAGAGTAAATTCGGATTAAAGATTCCTGACTATATGCACGCAGAAAACTATTTGTTTTATGTCTACTTATTTGGTGTCTGAAAAAAATAACTTTTTGTATTTAATATAAACTTCAAATAATATTCACTAGGTACAACTTAATGAGATCACAAATTTTCTCAAAAGTGTAAGACCTATCCCTAAATTATTTGAGCACTGAAAGTAATTGACAAATAACATCAAAACTTTGTCTATGACTTCCATCGAGGAAGTGCGTAAATTATAAATCATTACAAAATTAAAAATCATAAAAAATGTTGACAGAAAATTACATTTTTCTCTAAAACAGTTTGTAATTTCACTTTACTTTCAAGAATGGACTTTTGAGTAGTTCACATAAACAATGGAAGGTTACATAAAAACACACAATGCGACATTAAGTTCCAAAAAATGTACGATTTTACATTTTAGTCACAGATGTGACCTCCAATTTATATTACAGAAATACAAAAAAGAGTTTCATAACATTTTTTTCGTTTAATTTTCAGTCGCATGAATCGAACTTACTCTACCGTGCTTAAAGAAGTTTTACTTTAAAAAAATCCATCCAATTGGGCGATAGGACCATTCCAACTTTAAAAACTCCGGAACAAAAAAAAAGCTGATTTTCTTCAAAATATTACCGAAACTATAAAGTTTAGAAAAAAAAATTTTACAAAACTTTCTTAGAAAAATAAATAGAATATACATAATTATGGAAAAGTATATCATTATATGAAAAAAAAACAACGTTATAGCATATATTTATTTTGCGCATGCGCCGATGTTCCCCATAAACAATAGGCACTTCATATTTGCATGCCAAACATCCACCCAAAATTCGCTTTCAATCCGTCCATCCGTTTGACCTGTTTCGTGCTCACAGTCTAACAGACGCACAGAGTTTTTCCAAAAATATGTTTTTTGGATTCAGGAGATCTCAAAACGAAAAAATATTGTAAAATTTTGAAAAGTGAATTTTGACCTAAATTAGTACTATTCCCCTTTAGTGGGTTAAAATGGTAAAATTGTAAAGAAAATTCAAAAACTTACTCTAAAAGCCATGATGTGAACTGTTAACTATCTGGTATCGTTTTGATAACGTATCGGTCACTTAACAGTCCTTTTATACAAATTCACAAATGAAGTTGGTAAAATATTTTAATACGTATACTTTCACTGTAATGTAAACCATATTTCTCAATAATTGTGTCTATATGCGTCAAAGTAATGGTTTAATTATTAAAAATTCTTTCAAGTACCTACACAATAATATTATGTCAGAATATTAGCATATGACAAGTAGTGAGCTCCAGTTAGATTAGTGGACCGTGTTATAGAATGCATAGGTTACTTTTTTTATTCCTATTATTAATCAATAATCAGAATGTAAAATATTTATAAACTTATTAGTGACAGTATGGCTGTATAGCACGTGCCATAACTTCATCGACTGACTTAAGAGTCCATTCTAGATGACAGATTAATATTTACCTCGAGCATTGTTGCCAAACACCGGCTCTTTAATTTTCTGTCTGTTTTAAGTCGATGTTGATTATTAACTTTTTATTTTCCTTTCTTTCAAATAACTAGGGTTATTTGAATTTAACACCATTCATATTTTCAATTTATCATTTTTGATGTCCCTGAAAAAAAGGTATACTTATTTGTTATCCGTCAAGATCAGTTTTCTCAGAAACTACGGAAGATATCAAGTTGAAATGAATGTCAAATACTAAGGTCCGTAGGCATATAGTCACGTAAAAAATTCAAGCATCTTAGTGCAACAAAAAAATAAAAATCACGTATTGTGACTCACTCATCAAATTTTTCAGCTATCGTAAACAAATTTTGATCACATTTAAATAAACTTACATTTACGATAGCTGTGCTTTTGTTGTTTGCAATTTTTGAGGTCATTAATTCTAAGGACATAATATGTTTGATGGTATGGAACCCTCGACGTGCGAGCGGTTTTTAATAAATTGAAAATTCAATTGATATTTTCACCAGTTCTCGGATTAGAATCTGGGCTAATAACTGAGAAGACGTCAATTTTTATAAGTTCAACTCAAATTTATCGAAAAGACGTCAGCCAGCTGGGCGGAAAAACCATTCCAAGTTCAAAAGTAGTGACATTTGGCGGAAAAATTGCTATTTGTTGGAATCGACGTATTTTTTATATAAGCACGGTGAATTTAAAAAAGTTTTCAGATATTTCAAATTTTATCAAAAAACACATTTTTTAAATAAGTCAGTTCCCAGAACAACAAGTTGGTAGAAGTCTCAAACTCTTACTGCCTGCTGATTAGGTCGGTAAGTATATCAATATAAGATCTCACTTTTCTTCATAAATTACATTTACTAAATTAACCCTGTACCAAATTTAAGCTTTTACAAATCAATAGTTCTTCTTAAATTTTTTTAAGTACCCCGACGCCTCATGTCCCGACCGCTGGCTGTAGTATATTTATTTACACCCTAAATACTAGCTATTCTCAAAATATTAGTCTTTACGAAATTCTTGCAATTCTTGACTACAAGATCTTGACCAAGGCATTTTGCAATGTAATATACGTAGGGGATCACGACCTGATTTTATTTTTGAGCTACTTGACTTGACGAGTTGAAATCAATTCAAACTCAAGTCAAGTATTAAAATTTGAAGTCAACTCAAGTAGTTATATGTCAAGTATTAAATAGCTTGAAAACTCAAAAATAACAGATTTTTCATCGATTTCATAAAAAAAAAATACAAATTATAGACGCTAAACAGCTAAAGTTATCATCGTCAATATCAGCATTTTAATTATAATAGTAAATTTTAGAGGATAAGGGATTGGGAATTACCAGTCAAAACGAAAATATCGTTTTGCCTGAACAGACGTGTGTTGTATTTTGATTCGCAAAATAGTAAGACAAGGATGAACATATTATGAAATTGTATCTGGCGTTTAAACTTGCGAACAATTGACGTACAAAATAATTTCTGTAATTTGACATGCAAACTTGACACAGATCATGGGTTTGTATTTAATATATATTTCATGTAAATTCAGAAGGAAAATATTGAATCTTATATTCTCTATTTTCATATATCAGAACAATTTTCGGATTAAACATTTTTTAAATACAAGTTTATGCTAAAACGTTATATAATGAGAGGCTATGATACTGATATACTAGACAATTCATATTAAAAATGTTTTTCTGTAGATTATAGTATGTAAATAAAACTATGGTATGAATGTGGCGATCTGTCCATGTGAGAATTTTCACGTGACATCAAAGTGTCCTCTTAAAATGTTTAATAATTTTGCCGTAATTATGATGAAGTAAAAGCAATTATATTATTTTTGATAGACAAAATTGTGATATATTTTCCAGCATTAATAATCTCTTATTACAATACTGAGATATCAAAGTTGCTCAGTTCAAAATTTTTAGGGAGTTAAAAATTTCACATAAAAAAAATAACTTGGAAATAATATTAAAAACTAAAGAAGTTAAACTTCTTATGTGAGCTTATGAGGGCGGAGCTCATTATGATTTTTTATTTAATTAAAATAATAATAAATTACAATATCTTTTACTTAATTTTACGAAAATTTTATATTTAGAAAAGTCACATTTATTGATAAAAATGTTATTATTCTCATTATTATTTCCGTATCTGCAGATGTAGACGTCAAAAAATCCGCACTCGCATTCGTATCTGCAGGTATTAGTAAAACCCACATCTGCGTCATCTCTGGTCAGAATAAAAAAGTTCAAAGAATTAATGTTTTAGGTCAGGATTCAAAGGATGCATAATTTTTTTTTAATATGATTAATCATTTTTATGGAACACATGGATATATGTATCTCAACATTAAAGTGCAAAATAATTATAATAGCAAAATAAAAAATTTATTGACTATTTCACAGAAATAACATTGCACGATTCAGTATTAAAAACAAACAATCATAATAACAAATAATATCAATTTCCTATTTTAAGCTTTAACATATTCTACTTTAGCATTGAATCCGTTGTGTTTATCAGCCGTGTAGTGGACAATACGTTTGTGTCCGTCGGGTTGCAAGAAGGAGTAATGTCCTGTGATTTGGTGGCCGTCGATTTTCTCGGCGCGTTCCTTGAAATCGTGGTGTTTCGGATCGGCAACGTTGTATTTGAAGTCAGCAATGAATCCGCTGTGTTTGTCCGGTACGACGTAGTGTACGACGCGTTTGTAGTGCGGGTCATGGAGTGAGTAGAAGCCCTTGGTGTGATCGTGTTCGCGGCTCTCTTCCTGTTCCTTGATGTCGTGAGTGTGGGGGTCGTGGACGCCGTATTTGTAACTGTAGTGGGGAATTGCATGGTGTTCTTCGTAGTGTCCTCCGTATCCTCCATAACCTCCTTGACCACCACCTCCTCCGCCGTGATGCTCAACTGGGAAGAACGATAAGGCAGCATACGAACTACCATGTCCCAAGGGAGAAGCTTGGCTCAAAGCCACAAGGGCAGCAAATACAATTACCTAAAAACATATTCGAGATCTTTAGTTTCTCATTCTAGCTTAAAATAATTCTAGAAGTATGTTTGTAAATCTACTATCTCGCCTTTTAATTTGGACGTAATGTTAGCCCATATTTTCAGTTAATTATTATTTCTATAAAATTCAAATTAATGATTTGACTGGTTCTCAAATTAGACCCTGCAAACAGGAGTCTTGTATGAAATGAATCAATATCCCAGTAATCTTGACTGTTAATAATAATAAATAATAAATTTTTTTATTTGCATGGCCACAAGAAATGGATACAAAAGGTCACTAAAACATGGATACATTAAAATATTAAGCTAAAACATTATAAAATTAGTTAATAAAATATAGTAAAAGTTATTCTACAAGTTATGATTATATGGGCATTTTTGAAGTATGTATTTTTTTATTTCTTTTCTAAATTCTTTTTTTTGTTGCTACTATTGCTTTAATTTGCGTTGGTAGTTGGTTGTAGTAGTAGTTGACTGTTATTGTTATTACGCGCAGTAATTGTATTATGCTGTTTTAAATAATATACCGTTTATTCAAAAATATTTTTTTAAACACAAAAATCGATTGTCGTAGACTCATGAATCTGTAGTGAAAAATAATACTGTACAAATTTCTTAAAAAAGATATTTGTATGTGTTACAGAAAAAAGATTGTCTATCGAACTCAGAATTTTTTTTTTGCCATTTAAAAATTCAATAATATGGAGTAAATTTCATAGTTATATAAAAAATACATAATCTGTGAAAATTTCAATTTTTATCTTATTCCGTTTACGAACTAAAAATCTCTGACAGACAAACGGACGAATGGGCAGATTTTCTATAACAATAGGGCTTCATTTAGACTCTTTAGGTATAAAACTTGTAGACAAAGACTTTTTGATTGTACCGTTAGCAGATACACTGCCTATATTTTAACAGTAAATTGAAATAAATTTTTAAACACAATTTTTAACACTTTAACTATATTTTAAACACTTCACAAAAAGCAATTTTGGAACTTACTCCGAATGCCATGATGTGTCTTGATCACTGTTTAGCGATGTTTTGATATCATTTCCACTAAGAGACTACTCTTTTATACAATTTTATGGGTGAAAATTGTAACAAAACATAGCTAGTATTTCTCAATGTAAATTTTACGTATTTAATGCTTCAATTATCAACATTCCTTACATTGTTATGTCATAGAGGTACCTTTCTTATGCATAAACTTGCATATTACATACCAAAACATAGTCAAACGTAGGTTACGATTATTCAATCTAGCGTAGTCATTTGACCGAAACTCATTACAATAGAATATAAACAAATAACAAAAACATAATTTCGAATACATATTCATATTATATTAATGTTTAGTTAATATATTACGTCAAAAAGTCATGATATTGATCTATGTATGAAATACAATTTCTTAACTAAATTTAAATTAAAATTGGGTTAAACCATATTTTTTCTTTTTGAAGTAAAACTTCTTTTAGCACGGTAGAGAAAAATTGATTCTTGAGATTGAAAATATACCTATAACGAACGTGTCACAGTGTAAGTAAATATAATATATAAAAACCAGTTGTAGAACATTAACTAAGGCGGCGGCAAGGAAGAACGCTTGCTTCGTAACCTAAAAGTGGTAGGCTCGATCACGACGGTCGGTGCCATTATTACTTTTTTTTACAATTAAATCAGTGTTATATCTATAATGTATATAGTGTAAAAAACACAGTCTCCTTTTTTTATTAAAAGTACTGTTTTATAGGTCGTCCTGAAATAATTCAGACTTGGTTTTGATTTACTTTTTGTTAATTAATATATGGAGTTAACAGTGTTGGATCACTTTCACACAGTTTGTGCTGAGACCCAGCGGTAAGAAGCGAGGTAGGCGAAAGACATATTGTGGGTGTGACCTTCTTTAGCTCCGTCTCGCTCAAATCATCCGCACGTTTCAATTTTTGGCTGGTGTCAACTACGAGGCTAAAAAATGTTGTTGCAAGGGTGCCGCTGTCAATTGATTACTCTACGTTTGGGAAATATTTTGAAGATTTAAAAAACTTTTCCGAAAAAGGAAGAGTCACTTTAGGTTTGTGATGGAACAGTTTTGTGAAATAAGTACGAATAAGGTCGTAGTGTAATATTGAAAACGTGTGTTTTTTTGGCACAATTAATGCCAACTTTTTTCTAGTAAATCGTACATAAATTACAAAAGTAGTCCATTAGATACCTAGATTTGTCCTTTATCTTTCTTATAGAGAAAGAATTTTTGCAGAATATTGACGAATAAGCCTACAATCAGTTGACAGCCGAAGCTCTATTTTTGGCTTAAATTCAGAGCGTTCCGACAGCCTTAAACCCATTATTTTTGTCCAGTTTTTATTTTATCTGTTCTTTGTTCTATCTCTCTGCAAATCATAGGTACAATTTGTTTTACAACGAAACGTCCTCATCGTAAAGTGTTATGCTTCAAGTTGCCTAAAGAATGTTTTTTTTTTATTTTCAGATTTTTTCAAATGCACTACTACTGAGTTTCAGAAAGCTTTCTCAGAAAATCTGATTTGATAATGACCTTAGATTGTAACCACAAATATTTCTCCATAATTGTGCTCGAAAAATAATTTATCGACTGAAACGACATTTTTTTTAAACTCTGAATACATGGTTTCTTTGTAACGTTTCCACTTTGAAAAAAAATTCTACGCTTATTTATAAAAATTTTGCCTGAAAAGCGATCTTTTTCTACATAGATTAAGCATTTGCTTTTCTGTGAGTACAATCTACTGTTCTTGTATATGTATATAAAACTCTGATTATATTATCACAGTTTAAGGTCATTGTCAAATAAGATTTTTTGACAATAGGCCATGTTTTATTTCACTATATTATCGCAAATTTTACTAATTTAATACCTTTTTTGGCGTACTTCTGTACCCATGTATAAAATCGTACCGTGATGTGGTATGTTCACAGTGACTTCAACTACCACTGTAGTTAAGGTCGAGCGGTACCCTCTCTTCTCCTGCGACTGTGATATATGATTTTAAATCGTGAAACAGGCAGCGCAAATCATTTGACATTTGGCTTCTGATTTCGCATGACGTGCTCCTAATGTGTGAAATGGTTTTAGGTTATATCTCGTTATGCTATCATAACAAGGGGCTGTATTGTATAAAAAAATATGTATATCTTTAATAGGTAATCTACAAATGCGAGTGAAGGCAGACCAGGCTGCAAGTAATAATATAATTTCCATATTTCAATGGTTTCTATAAATTTTAAACATTATATAAACATTTAGATTCACGGTGGATTCGGATTGGTGCTTCTGAATCTGAATTTTGAGATTTAACAAAACTACGAAATGGATAATATTAAATTATTTATTAGGCTTACTATGAAGGAAAAGCTAATGCAGAAACGAAAGTATATACGGACAATAAGAAATAATCAAAGCCTTAAAATGAGTTATGTGTTATAAAAACCTTAGCGTTTTGATTTTTTTTGAAACTGAAAACATTTTTTTATTTTTCACAATTTCTTATGACTGGTACTAGAGATGGATAGTTTTATTTTAAAACAGTAGGAAGACATTTTATTTTTAAAGCTTTTTAGGAACCATCAACTGCAATTGTTGTCTGAGTCGTGTGCCAACTTATGTTTTTTAATTAGTTATTAATACATAGAAAATCCAGTTTTCAGATAGAAATTTGAAAGCTCGGAAAATATAATAGGCACATCATAATAACACTGAATTGTGTACAAATAACATTTAAAAATTGGATTTACAGTAAAAATAATAACCATTTTTAAACAAAAATAATAACTTTTATTTCATAGAAATAATATAACGCATACTTATTTAGGTACCTATATACATGATATGAAATTGTTTTACATAAAAAAAAAATACATTTCGATATACGTGACTTTATGATTAGTTGTATAAACTTAATTTATATGTTCAGATCTTAATGTACTTTGACATAGTCAACTTGAGCGTTGAATCCATTATGTTTATCAGCCGTGTAATGGACAATGCGTTTGTGTCCATCGGGTTGCACCAGAGTATAGTGACCGGTAATCTTGTGCCCGTCGACCTTTTCGGCGCGTTCATGGAAGTTGTGGTGTTTCGGGTCCTTGACGTCGTATTTGTAGTCGACGATGTAGCCGCTGTGTTTGTCCGGAACTTCGTAGTGCACGATGCGCTCGTAGTGCGGATCGTGGATGGTGTATTCGCCTTTGGTGTGTTCGTGTTTACGACTCTCTTCGTGCTGCTTTATGTCGTGATGGTGGGGGTCGTGAACGCCGTATTTGTATTCGTAGTGCGGAATGGTGTGCACTTCCTTGTGGTGGTGGGGCCCTTCGACTGTGTACGATTCGGAGGGATAGAAGTGCAAAGATGCGTACGATGTAGCGTGGCCATGCTCATGATGCTCCAAAGGAGCAGCACAGCTCAAAGCCACAAGGGTAAGAAGTACAAGGAACTGAAAATAAAAAATATGTAAATTAATTGTTTCGTAGGAATAACTGGGACTTCTTGGAGAAGCTTAAAGCGATCAACCGAATATACATGTATGAATCGAGTTCCATTTAAGCATCTAAGCAAGTATTCAAGCGTGTTAAAAAGGAGCGTTCAGAATTGTCTTTCTTTACGACAATTACTAGATGTAAATAACCTCACTCCCTCGAATTCGACAGAATCAGTCTAGTTAAAATTATAAATATCAACTGTATATTTTTATAAACAATTGTAATTAATTGAGACCCTGTTTCTATTTAAATCGTTAAAGTTTACTGATCAAACAAAAAACTATTTTAATTAATTGCTTGAGTAATACGTTTCTTAATCACAAATACTATGATTAAGGAAAAATTTTGAAAGGAATTTTCACTTACTTTACAAACCATGGTGTGCTGTGTTCGCTGGTCGGTTGTGTTTTGATATCGTTTTGAATTAACGTCGACCTTTTTATATATTTCTACAAGTGAAATTATTGAAATATTTAGCATATTTTAGACTGCAACATTCAAATGCATAATGACAATAAATAGTAATAATATTGAATAATTATTCTTTCAAATGTCTACATAAAATAAGCAACGAGCTTTCAGTCAGTCGATTTGTAAATCGATGAATTTAATATATTTTTAGTATTTTTTCCTATCCACGGTACAGGCTGTTCTGTAAACTATCAGTAAACTTTAAATAATGAAAAAATATTATCTCTTGACACGTCCGTTAGGGATCATTATGTTCTTTAAGTGACGCAAGGATTCACTAAAATGGTCTTTTTAATTCAACATCTAAGGGGGTCAAAACGTGGTTCTATTTACAACAATAACCCCCAGGCCAAACCGCTGCAGGTAGAAACTTGAAATTTAGGCAGTAGGTCCCTTTTGTGATGTAAGCACCTACTAACAAGGAATTTTTTAGTAATTCAATCCTTAAGGAGGCCATAAGTGGATGTAAAACTTAAAACTTGAACATTAGGTTCTTTTTGTGATGGGAGCATCCACTAAGAAAGATTTTTTTGATAATCAACCCCAAAGGTGATCAATAGGGGCTGTAAAAATTTTTCATATTTCACAAATCGTCAAAGTGAAAGTATTGAATTAACGTACGAACTCTTCATAAAAAATTAACAAATACATGTTCAATAATTTTTTTTAAATCAACTGCAATCTAAAGGGGAGTTATAGAAATAAGTTTTTTTGAAACTGCTTGAATAAGAAAGACAAAATTTGATTTCAGGATTGTTTTTTTTTTTTTTTAATGAGGGGGAAATCCATTACGGACACCCGCAACCGCAGATAGTGTGGGACTCCACTCTAGGGCAATACCCACTAAAACCCCCTCCTCTTCTTTCCTGCTAACCCGGGACCGTAGGATTGTTTGTTAAAATCGAAGACATTGGTGTTCAACAAAGAAATCGGGGCTGAAAACACTTGTGGACACCCTGTATACGCTGTATCTGAAACGAGAAACTCGAGGTGGGTACTATATAAAAGGATATAACTGAGTCAGATATATCATCTATACCACACGGACGAAGCTGAGGGCAAACCTCGCTATTATATTAGCAAAATTAAATTAGCATAGGAAAAAGCTATATAACATTGTTTCACCTCAATCACGTGTGGAGACGCGAGTAGCGACTAGTAATATTATATTAACAAATGAAAATTTTAAAAATTCATTATTGTTTAATCAATATATTTTGTCACGCAAAGAATTAATTTTTAACATAATTTCTACGAACGGAATGTTAAAAAATTTTTACTTCAGCAGATTACTGCGATAGATTGGTGTAGTTGTTAACGTGCAAGTTTCTTAATCAGAGCATCGCGGGGTAATGTTAATGAGTGGACCGAGTGCCTATACTTTTCTTATTTAAAAAAAATAATAAAGCAGTTATTTTTGATAAACTGAACTATTATTAGTGAAACTCTAAATTAAAACGAATTAAAATATACTTTGAATATCAAATTTAATAGCTTCACTGTAAAATTTTTAATTCATATAGTTTTGTGCAACGGTGTAAGAAACAATGTTCGTGTAATAAACAAATTGCATTATTTGTTGCGTATTAAGTCTTATGTAAAATAATAATTCGATTTTGAGACTTTTTTAAAATTCTGCTCTGAATAATAAGGCACGTTTAATTAAATAATAATAATTAATTAATTATCTATCGTATATTATCCCTAACGAGCGTCGGCGGCGTGCCTGATAAACTGTGACAAAACTCAAAAAAACGTTCAGGTCATATTCTTTGTTTAGATAGTAAAAAACAAAACCATGGGTTTTTCAAAAACAATGAAACCGGTCATCGAAGTGAATGGTTTGTTCGGTTTTAATACTTTAAGCATTCAAAATGGACGACTCTGTCAGAAACCAAAAAAACAAATATATTATACATATTCTTTAATTTTTTTAACATTTTTTTTATATTTTTTTTATTTATATATGATTACTATATTGATAGCGGACTTCTCCGCAGCAATAAGTTTTATGGTTATCGATACGTTATTAGTCACTACTTATACGATAACTCTAATAATTATATTGGTATTATCATGTGAATCATATACCAATAATAATTACAAATCTCTTATAAATAAAATACAATTAGTAGATAGCATTTTGGAAATAGACAACAGCTATAAAAAAATGCAACTAATTAATACTGTATCAGTTTACGGTACTCTTGTCTTTGCAACATTTACAAACGTTTTCGACATTACTGCTTATTATCAAGCAATCACATTTAAATATTCAAAGGCATATTTAGGAAAAATATTAGTTATCTATGGATTAATGGGACTAGCAGTGGAGACTGTTTTATTAATGGGACACGTTTACTACAGATTTGTTTGTATTAATAGGAAATCATCGCAACTGGTAAGTGAATAGCACAGTTAAGTAATAATAACAGTGTTTATTTTTTAGCGCAAATGGCCAGAAATCAGTCTTTGTCTTTGTCTTTGCCTTTCTGACCGATACATATAATAATATAGTACAATTATTATATCTCTCGTCAAAATAATAATATAAGTAGACAAAGTAAAACACACACATAAATGCAAGATAGGACATATTTATACATTCATAAAATCCAGATTGATTAACGCAGATAATCACGATGGTTATCTGTATTGAGTTGCGTTTTGTACATAAAATTTTTATTAAAATTTTAATTTTGTTTAATTTCAAAAACAATATTTGGTTTAAAATATCTGCCATGTCTAGTGAATAGGATATATCATTTAATAATTTTGGGGCTACATATGAAAAGGATTTTTGAAATTTAGATGAACGGTACAAAAGCAATATAAATAAATCATAACGGAAACTTTAAGGATTTTGACTGGCAGACAGTTTTGCAAGTAGATACTGGAGCTCATTAGATTTTAACATTTTTACTAAAAAGTTGCAAAAATGCAATAAACCCCTATTAAATTATGCTCAATAATTATCGGTGTTAAATTGTGGTTTCGATATGAAATATTATATATAAATCTTATTATTTGTAGTTTATTTCGAGTGGCAAAATCTAATGAGCTCCAGTAAGCAACGTCACTGTTCTCGATCATCGGAAGAATAAGTGCGTTAACCAATCTAGACTTAATCTGTTGACATAAAATTTCAAAATCTGCGAATTACTCTTAATTGATGAAATTCTTGTTTGAATTTCAAAAAAATGTTGTTTTGAATATATAATTAGGGTAAAATATGAAGGTAATAACGCCATCGCAAACTTTCCCAATTTTATTAGTGTACTAGCGCTCGGTTCGACTGTTCCCGGATTTGTAGACTGCTTATTTATGCTGCAACAGATTTTTTTATTGAGTATTTTAGAGTAACTTACACTTCTCTTGCGCTCTGGTGTACGTTATAGACGAAACGTCAGGTATGAATATCAAATGGACCATGACCTACAATCCTGAAAATCAAGAAGATTTTAAACATTGCCGGTCGTGAAAGTCTACACACTTGGTAAAACGTCTCTACGGGGAGAATATGTTGACGCATGAAGGGACTTCGAAAGAAGAAAGCAAAGCTGCTGAGTTCACTGACCATCTTGCTGCACTGTCGAGAATCCGCCTTCATATCGAAGTTTCTGAGGATCAAGAAAATATTTAATTAATCGCAAGTGCAAAGAGTATACCGTTGCCCACAGCAAACTCTTCTACAAAAGCGCATCCACTGGAACAGACGTGACCTTGCTCTTGTAGACAACAATTTGCGGCATTTCATCTGACAATGGCAAACACATGCCAGGGAAACGATTGGGATAAAGTAGGCAGATAAACTTTCAATTCAATGGAACCAGCTAGAATTTCCACAACGGAAAAATAGAAAAGGAAATTCGAGAAACTGAATAAAAAACAATCAACGTTGTCAAAATTCAACCATTCAAGGACAGTTATCACTGTTGCCGATCGAACACTGTCAGCGGGTGAGACAGCAGTCTTAACCAAAAGGAGAAATTTTGTAATAACACCCACAACCTACAGAAAACATTGATGCCAATATTAAAGCCGGGCTTTGAACCTTGCCTTGGAATCTGAAAAAGAAAATTCGCACTAAGGCATCAAGAATTCCACGCCGAGCATAACCACCAAAAGACAACATAACAGGAGGAGAAGTGAGAGCAAGTAGAAGCCTTAACTCGGAGAAGGACATCATAAACCTACCAACAGATAAGAGCAACGCTGCCGTAGTGTTAAAAACCGTGCACAGAAAAAAATAGTTGACATTTTATTAATGATCGCTAGTGATCAAACGTAAATCATTATTATAATCATTTTTTTCCTTAATACATTGTGCAAAACTGATAATAAGTATGAATTTTAGTGATTGTCTAATACCATATTCGTCATAATTATGATCGAGTCTCCATTATAATAATATAATATGATCATACATTCAATGTAAAAAATTATGTAAACAATGAATTTTACATTGGTGCAACGACAAAAATGCATCTAGCTAATGACCACGAAGTGTTTAATACTACGTATCGGTAATTTATCACATCGCATTGTAATAATGCATAAGTAATTGGCCTTATGATTATATCAACGTAAAATTGTTCAGCAAAATGTTTAGTCAATGTATCCAGGCCTTAATATAATGAATACTGAGTTTAGTGGGACAAAATGGTACTAACTCAATATTTCATTTCGTTCCGTTTATGCTTCAGTACGTTGTGGTTATGTTTTAACCCTTGATATATCAATGCCATCGCCCTTCACTCCTACATAACCAATAAGACATCACACGATCACAGGTCGCAACAGGCAAAAATATTGTTGGCGGCTTTGTGCAAATGTAGTAATCGGCTGCTTGTGTCCGTGTTTAAAGGCATTTTTTTATACTTGTGCTTTAAGTAAAGAATTAAAAAGTGTGTTACAGATACAGTGAAATTACTAGTGTGCTAAGTTTATATATTTTTTATACACCATTGGCATGCATTATCTACACCTAAACCTAAAAGGCTAAAAGTTTTTATATCGGCCGAGAACGCACTATTTGGACAGCCTGTATAATTTACAGTCTACAATGTTAAGTTTATAATAAATTATTATGTTAACAAGTAATTAAAAAAACTTGAAAATTCTACAAATAATTCTTTATTTCTCGACGATCGTTTCGGACAATAAGTCCATCTTCAGGAGTACAAAACTTATACTAAATTACATATTTTCATTATACCTACTACCACGTGCCGAGTGAAAAATCAGTGCAAATTAATTATTATGTGTTTATAATATATTTAACTGTACAGTGGAGCGTTTCTCAACCTTTTTAAAACGCGACCCAACATATTATGTTTTGAAGTCGTACTTCGATTCAATTATTTTATAATATAAAATCAGAAAAAGTTACTATATCAACATGATATGTATCATGGACTAATAATTTATAATTTAAAAGTAATTTTTTAAAATTGAAATCTTCAGTTAATTTCCCAAGTGTTATCTTTTCAAGTATAAGATATCTAATTATATTTTTATTTCGTTATTTTACCAGTTCCTTCGCTACCCAAAGGTTGCAAAATGCTTGAATGGAGTATGTATTATTTTTTTTTGTATTTTTTTGTATTGAATAAATATTACAATTAAATCTGATTCGTCTTTTCAAAAATGTACCTGTACGAAATATTTACAATAAAATAGAAATGACTAAATTAACATACAATTAGTATATCATATTAAAAATTATCACCGTTATGACTGAACGTCGATCATTTTTTAATATTATACACTGATTGTCTGTTAATTTGGTCATTTTTATTTTCTTATAAATATTTTCAATAAACCACCTTCCTTGAATCGTTAAGGCAATGCTACGCAGCCATGGATTAATGCCTGCCGTTCTTATATTAATGCCACTAAGCATTAGACCAATACACTGGTTTAATTGAACAAACCATACAAAATCATTAATACAATGGCCAACTATTGATGTTCAAGTGATAAAGTTGATGTTTTTTATCATCAATACGATCAATGCGATTGAATAATCGATGTACAGAAAACATTAAAACCATGATACAAAGTTAAAGCTTTATGGGATCATATTAATAATTGTGATTATTGACTTACAAACATTGTTCATTAATATAATGCAGTTCATTTTTAAAACTATTTGAAGAAATCAATGTCCCTCGGGCGTTAATATAATCACCTTAACCTTTATCAATCAACAATAGTACGTTACAATGATTAAGTCGAGCATCGGTTGAAAAATAATGTCCAAATACATTGTTTCAACGTCTTTTTTAATTATATTTACGTCAGTTTTTCGTTCTGTGTGGAATACAAAACAAATATCGAGGAGTTATTTGAATTCCACCACGTATAGAAAGTTACAACCAGGCCTATCAAGAATTCATTAAGATTATATATGATCTACCCAAAATTCACATGATGGTGTTCCGTTGATTCCAACAGTTCTCAGAACAAATTATGATTTTATTAAATCAGAGAAGCTACATGAAATAGTAATCAGATACATTATCATTATTTCTACACAAATTCTGTAAGTGATAAAAGTAATCAAACAAAAAATATTTAATCCAACTGCATTCCATCATCATCATCTTTTTTCTTCCCGTCCTTAGAAGATTCGGTGTCATCCTTCGATTTGCCCGCCGCATTATCTTCTTTAGATTTGCTGGCTTCAGCTGAACCTTTTTCAAGCGCCTCAACAAATCCCTGCATATCGCCATGACTCGCAGCGTTTACAGCTTCAGGATTTACAGCTAACTGAGCTACTACTGGAGCAAGTTGGCCAGACTGTAATGTTAGCGCAATAAATTCACCTACCTACGACATTGCCCAATGCTTAGCCACATTGCTGAAGTAGAAACATATGTGAAGAATTTGACTCAGTTTATTGAGAAAATAAAACGCTCATAACAGATCTGGAAGATATTGGTTACTTTCGACGTCACTCAGAAAGGTGATTGGGCTTTTAACCAGCCATACTTCCCTGAGAAAACGCCTACACGTGATGGGGATACAGCAGGCATCAACACTATGTAGATTTTGCGGTGAAGCATATCGTGTTCGAATGTGAGGCTTTAAGCTACATGAGGACAACTATTTTTGGTTACATTGATGAGGATGCTGACCATGTTTAAAATAGAGCGCTCAGGTCCATTTTAAACATATTTTGTGTGGTAATGTATTCCAACATGTGGACCAAATTTCATTAATATCAAATAACTCTTTCGGAACTTATTGTCCATACACACACATATATACGAGTACAAGGTTTGGATAAACATAAACATATAATCGATTGCAATAAGATATGTTTAAATTGTAATCTAAACGTTAATGAAAATATCTATCATTTTACGCTAGAATGTCCTCTATATAGAGGTTATAGAGAGCACTAAATACTCAATTAGTAGTAACAACCAATCCGATGCCAATATCCTATAACGCCTTCTAATAATTAAGAATGAAGAAAAAATAGGTGATATTGTTTATTACATAGTAAACAGCCTATAAGACTTCGAGCATTTCACCTTTGTGAGTAGCTCTTATCTTTGGTACCTACCTTTTTTGTTTTTTTTTTCGTTTCATATGTGAATTAAAAAAAAAGGGATACCGATTTGATATTAAATATAATATATAGATGGCGTAGCTAGTTGCAATGGCGTAATTACCTTCAGTGCCATTAAATGTCAAAAAAATAACTGAGTGATAAGTAAGTTGCAATAACTATGACTAAATATTTATCAGGTCAAGTGGTACACAACTAGAAAACAAGTTTTCACATCCAGTACAAAATCAGATACTTCAAAAATTTTCGTAAAGAACGTACGAAAGCTAGCTAAGTGCCACTCGATTATTTCGGACGTGGTAGACGACATTAACAAGAATTACGGATTGCAATTAGCTGGATTATACTGCAGCTTAATATTTATTGGATTGGCGGGCTCATTATATGCTATTCAAATATGGTTCAATATATTCTTCTTTCCTTATAGTCATATCGTGTTCTCGATAGCCGCATTCTACTGTATATTAGCAATAGTAAGTTTTATTGAATTTAACGTATCTTCGCTTTTCTTAACAGGAATAGGTTAATTGACGGATCTAGAGTTTTTTTCTGAGAAGGAAATAATTATAACACTAGCGTTCAGTGACGTACACAGAGATTGAATTCGTGGAGCCGAGCCCACCACCCCAGGTCTATTAGATTAATGCTGGGCTGCAGAACACTGTCAGAGAATCTAATTTGACAATTACCTTAGATGTAATATTATAGATTTTACACATGTAGAGGCAGTTTGATTTCGTTGTCAAACTTTTTATTAACTATATTCTAGAACATTCGACTGCATACAAAGAAAACATAGAAAAAGGTCGTTTTTCAAGTTAAAGTTTGATTAAAATACCTAAAAGCACAGGGAAAATTGCATAAAAAATTATGTTAAATACATTTATACCAAGATTAAGAATCAGTTGGTTTTTTAGGAGGACTGATTTAAAATTCTGCAATGCTTTCTTATTAACCAAACTTTTTTTAAGTGCACTTGCTAATTTGTCAATTCACTGTGGAAACAGAAAAGGTGAACTACATCGAGGGTATTGATTATTATTGTTATGATTATTACCATCTGTATCAAGAAAGTTTTAATTAACAAAACTTTAGTAACTAAACTTACTAATACTTCCACCAGACAGCCTACTTTTAAGCTTAGAATGCCACTGGACAAATTTCGGGGGATAAGATCATAATTCTGGTTACATCACTACTAGTGCTAGTTTATTTATAATGGCAATTAGTTTTATTTCAACCTGGAGACTCAAGTAGCAGGAAATTGTAATAATACCACGACATTAGGTATATTGTTTTTAATTTCGATTTTGGGGAACTGGTTCCTTCGTTCCCTTACCTTTTTTTTATTTCAACCAGTTTTTTGGGTAAAACTAGGCACTAAAATAAAAATAGTTTTTTTCAGTGGGCCTTATTTTAAATTCAGTATAATGTCAATTTTTGAGATCCTGTGAATCTTTATTCATATTTTGTTTTAGGCCGGAATTTCTTTATGGGGTATTATGGGCTACCTGTTAACATCGGAAGCAGAAAAAACCGGTTTGATAACTCATAATGCTACATTCGACGTTCAAAAAGTTGATGGAAGTAAAACAAGCGCTGCATGCAAATCACTTGAAGAATTTAATGAACAAGTTGTTCAACGTCCAGTGGTGCAAAGAGCTGCTGGAAATCTAAGAGCTGATATTTTAGCAATACCTAAAATTATAACCATATTAATATCTTACGACGTTTTCTTAACGCAATTTCGACGCCGCAATTAGAATTTTCTTTGAATAATAAAAACAAAAACTTAATTCAATAAATTGTGGCTTTAGCACTAAATTATAAACTAGTCATGTAGGCAGATATTTAGATATTGAAAGTTAATCCCAATTCTCGATTTTTCGATTTATTGAACACGTAGCTATCGAGGGCCTAATAGGTATATGTATATGCATGTCTAAGATATTGAATGTGAAAAACATTTGTTTTGAGATTAGTTTTTAAAATAGTGGATATATTATTTTTTTAAGTTTGAAATCTAGACATTTAAATTTCACGTTTTAAAGTTTTCTAAAAAAGATTTGTATTTCAATGTAAGGATTCAAAATTGTGTAATTAAACAAGCTTTTTGTAACAGTTAAGATCTCAAGGATTTGAAATAAATAGATAATAACGTTTCGTCGCTTTATTACAGCGCAATCAAAAGTACCCTAGTAAATCGAACGTCATGGACTTATTTATTTTGTCCAAATCCCTGCTATCTTTACTATAATTTGTAGACTTATGGCCGTATTCATAAAGACCTGTTAAATCTCTCAATATTTATCGAATCGTCAACTTTTATTGAACCAATAAGTTTAGTTGGTATTCATGAAGCAGAATTATCAAATATATAATTATCATGAACTGGTTAAGATGTGCGTCCTTATTATAAATTGTAAACTGTTCAGTGGATGTCTAGTAACATGAAATTTCCCTAAATATTTTTTCATATTTGATCATATTTTCCTCCTGTGCCTATGATATTTTCCTATTTTTACATTTTCGGACATTGAAATGTGATGTAATCACGTGTTTTTAATCAGTCGTTAGTTGTAATAATAAAATATAATCCATATTGATATTAGCATCCATTATTTTTAATTTCAATAATAAATTTGCAGAAACTTGAATTAAATATGTTTATTATAAATTAATACAATTAATTATTTCAGCAACGTTTCTATTTAAATCAACGCTTCCTCAGGCTTTTAATTTAAAAAAAAATACAAAAATTAAGTAATGTTTACATCAAATAAAATATTACCATAATTAATTCACAATAAATATGATAATATCATAATACAACATATATAATTTTTCTTATTGACAGTAACCAAAATAAGATTTTTTGTTTCTAATTTTTTTTAAAGCAAAGTATATTGCTCTCGAAATTAAAGTTATCAAAATTACAGTTTATTAACCGTCATAAAATAATAAAATAAACAATAATTCTTTGTCAACAGTAATGCAATAGGATAATATACAAAAGAAGATTTTCTTATTTAAATAAAAGTATTTCTTTCTTTGTTAAAACTGTCCAATAAATAGTTTAACAGGAGGGTACTTCTACCTATAAGTTATCGGACGATTTAAACATCCGATAGCACTATATACCTTTTATGAATATCAAATCAGCTTATTGACTAGTTTATCAGTGTTATCTACCTATTAAATAAGTTATCGACTCTTTATGAATACGGCCATTAGACATGAACAATCTACACTTTTTTAATTGTAATTTTTCTGTTCATCATTTTAAGTGCTTAAGGCTGTCGGAACGCTCTGAATTTAAGCCAAAAATAGGACTTTGGCTGATAGCTGATTGTAGACTTATTCGTCAACATTTTGCAAAAATTCTTTCTCTATAAGAAAGAGAAAAGATAAATATAGGTCTCCAATGGACTACTTTTGTAATTTATGTACGATTTACTAGAAAAAAGTTGGCATTAATTGTGCCAAAAAACACGTTTTCAATGTCACACTACGACCTTATTTGTACTTATTTCACAAAATTGTTCCATCAGAAACCTAAAGTGACTGTTCCTTTTTCGGAAAAGTTTTTTAAATCTTCAAAATATTTTCAAAATTTAGAGTAATCAACTTATAACGACACCCTTGCAACAGCATTTTTTAGCCTCGTAATGTGGCTTAAATTCAGAGCTTTCCGACAGCCTTAACTACTCTATAAATTATTTTGTACAAACCACTTGTAATCGATGGATCAAACAAAATTGATTTATCTATCTTTTTATTGCATTACAATATGAAATTTTTAATAATGTATTGAATTCATTCAATACATTTGAGTGTGTCACGCAACAGAATACATTTTACTAATGGAAAATAACAATCATTTCTTTTTTTCGGTATTTTTAATCTTATACACAATGTTAAATCTGTCAAAGGGTACACAGTACCTATGCCGTTAAAAAATGTTAATAAAATTACGACAAATTTAAAAAGACAATATTCATACCAAGTTCTCTATTCGTATAATGAAAAACAAAACAATGGGATTTACAAAAACAATAAAACCGGTCAACGTTGTTAATGGTTTGTTCGGTTTTAACTCTTTAAACATTCAAGATGGAAGACTCGGTCGGAAATCAAAAAGACAAATATGTTATACGTATTTATTAATGTTGATTTCATTTTTTTTGTATTTTGTTTATTTATATACATATGTTACTGCAATAATAGTAGATTTTAACCCACAGATCAGCTTTCTGGTCATAGATATGTTATTAAATACTAGTTTTATAATAACAATTACCACAGTGTTCGTATTATCATCTGGATTATATACAAACAATAACAAATCTATTATAAATAAAATACAATTAGTTGATAGTATTTTGGAAATAGATAATGACTACAAAACGATGCATCTAATTAATATAGTAGTAGCTTATGGTACTTTGATCTTTGCGACTGTTACAAACTGCTTCGATGTCGCTGCGTTCAACCAAAAATTCGCTTTTAAATATTCGAAAGCCTACTTAGTGAGAACTTTAACCATCTTTGTGTTAATGGGAACATCCATGGAGGTGTGTTTAATTACCGGACACGCCTATTACAGATTTTTTTGTATTAACAAAAAATTGTCTCAACTGGTAAGTAGTTAAAGTAATAATTGTTTTTCGTAATAAGTTATTAGATAAACAAAACTAACGACGCCAACTTAAAGAGATCAAATATTTCTTTATTTAGACAGACTTAAGTCTGTATTATAGCGTCAACAGTAGAATGGTCCTGTCGTCGAATTGGAAGACAGGACCATTCTAAATTAAAAAATATTATAAACAGTATAATAGCTATCATCTGCTATAATTGTTAAGAGACATTCATTGTTGTAATGCTATATTAGAAAAATTTATTTTTCAACACGTCACCGTCGGCATTCAAACCCGAATCTTTCCACTTTCGCGTCGGAATGAGTTATTAATTACTTTACGGTGCACACAATTCAACATTTAATTCTTCATAATAAAGAAAATTACAACACTAAATTCACTTCATGTGAGAGCCAATTTTTTTAGCTATTGCTAAACATGAAAGATTCGGGTTTAAGTTTAAGTTTAAGACGAATAATTTTTTCTAATATAGCATTATAATAATGGGTATTCCTTAACAATGACAGCGACCGATATAGACATTCTGTTTATAAAAAAACCACGTTATAGCATATATTTCTTCTCTGCGCATGAGCCGATTTTCCTCAAAAAGAACCCTATCTTTGGACATCAAATATCCTCCTAAAATTTGATTTCAAACCGCTCATCCGTTTTATCTGTATCGTGTTTACAGACAAATTAAAAGACGCACAGACGTTTGCCAAAAATATGCTTTTTTAATTCGGGACACCTTATAAAAAGAAAAAATATTTTAAAATTTTGAGAAGTGAATTTTGACGTAAATTAGTTGAAACGATAAAAGCAGCTATTTTATACGTAAGGACAAAAAATATCATATATATATCTCGAGCGCAATGCTATTATGAGTCGTGAGACTATTGAATCTCGCTGGCTCTCGTTTTAACATAACGTCATTACTCGTCGATAATAAACCTCATTTCACTACTTATATACAATCTACTATTACACGTAAAGATATTAGTTCAGCTTCAGTGGCGGAATTAACTTCACTGACGTTAGATAAATGGTAATAAAATAGCTGAATTCCTGATTAAATTATTATCAGGTTCATTGGTATACAACGTCACCAAGAGTTTTCATGTTCAGTACAAAATCAGATAATTCGAAAACGTTCTCAAAAAACGTACGGAAGTTAGCGAAATGCCACTCGATTACTGCGGACGTTGTGGACGACATTAATAAATATTACGGATTGCAGTCAGCTGGAGTATACATCAGCTTAGTATTTTCTGGATTGGCCGGCTCCTTCTATGCAATTCAGTTATGGTTCGATCTATTCATAACTTCCTATTCACATCTCACATTCTTTGTTGCAATATTTTACTGTATTTTGGCAATAGTAAGTAATTGAATTTTAAAGTAAGTAAGTAAGTAAGTTTATTTGGTCATTAATTGAGATACATAGTATCTATATGACATGTCATAGAATTTAAAAATACAATTTAAAATACGAACTGCCATTTTTTGAATTTTAAATGCTCTATGTGTAAAAGTCGAGCTACCCCACAACAAAACGCCGTATTCTAATAAGGACTGGAAAAGACCGAAAAAACAGGTTCGAACTGCGGAAGTGGATGCAACCTCTGCTACCCTTCTCATGGCATACGTAGCGCTGCTCAGCTTATTGCAAACATGATCTATCTGAGTTCGCCATTTTAAGTCGGGATCAAGATAGATACCCAGAAATTTTATATTCATCTTAGTGTTGTTGAGATGACTAAACTTGATGTGTTCTGTTTTATCGACAATTAAGCAAAACTTATTTGCATTAAATTATCTGCACTTACGAACTTTATTGTTTCGCTCAACACAGTAACTTCGTCGACCGACGTCAAAACAAAAGCAAACACCAAGATTATAATTTAGGTGCCTAATTTGGAAAGCGAAGCCCAATTTCCTTTCCAATGTAGACACCTGCATCTTGGTGTTTGCTGTTCTTCCAATGTCGTTGTGTTGGGAAAAATACTGATTCAATGTAGGTGCAAGATATAAAATTAGTAAAATCGTTTTAAGATGTTTGCCTGACGAAACCACAGTGTTGTGCGAAGCAATTGTCACAAAATAAAGGCACTAACTATGTAAATATTTTTAGACAATATATTTTTTTAATTTTAAAATTCGTAAATATTGTTAAAATGCAAGTATGCAACGCGTGTGATCGCCACCTTCGTTTCGCTCGTCCCAATAGCCAACTTTCCGCCCTTGTGGCACAATGCACTAATAATGCCGTTTCATTAACCAGTATGTGTTAAATATCATATTTATGCACACAAAATATTCACCTATTGTAGCTATTGTGATTTCTTGAGACTGAAAAACTTTAAGTATTTCTTGTTTTAGGCAGGAATTTCTATGTGGGGCATTATAGGCTATCTGTTAACATCGGAAGCAGAAAAAACCAGTTTGATAACTCAGAAAGCTGCATTTGATGTTCAAAAAGTCACTGGAAGTAAAAACAATGACGCATACAAATCAATTGCAGAATTGAATGAACAAGTTGTTCAACGTCCAGTGGTGCAGAGAGCTGCTGGAAATCTAAGAGCTGATATTGGAGCAATACCTAAAATTATAACTATATTTATATCTTATGATGTTTTTCTGATACAAATTGTGGATCTAAATTAATATTTTTATTGTAGAGTGGGGCGCCGTTGTTTATGTGCCGGTTCTAAAGCGGAATATTAATGAGTTTGCGTACTCATAGGTTGTAATCTGAATCTCTAGATAGGTGTTTTGTTTTAAACAGATTTTCATAGTAGCAGGATATAATATAATATGTGAATTGAGTATTTCAGTACCTAAATGTCAGTTTTTGGCACTTTAATATATTCAGATTTTACAAAAAAACTAAGGTTACAAATTTTTTGTTTTCACGTATGGGATGTTGAATTGTAAACATGTTTCGAGAATATACTTATATTTTTTCAAATGCATTCTTTATACTTTCGATTGCAACTCCATAAGTGAAGAATAGTACAAATTTATGTCAAATTTCGCTTTTCACAACTGACAATGTTTTTCTTCTTGAGGTTTCCGCAGTGCAAACAACATTGGCAAGAAATTTATTCGTCTGTTTGAAAATTCCGGTCAAGCGACTTAGAACCAAGTTATTGCATAGGTACTATAATTCCAGCAAGATTTTTGTTTGACCATGTTTTGAATTTCTCCTAAAAATATTTGTATTTCAATGTAACGATTTAAAATGGTTTTAAAAAATAAAAAAATATTTATTTATTATTAGTTTTTGTATTTCACAGAAATAAAATTAAGAAAATATATTACAACCGTAGATATGGCATTAATTTACACGTGCAGTATCATTAAACTTTGCTAGCTGTTAAAAGAAATAATTAGTTACTATAAATCATGCCTTGACATATGTTACTTTAGCGTTGAATCCATCATGTTTATCAGCTGTATAGTGGACAATGCGTTTAAGTCCATCAGGCTGCAAGAAGGCGTAATGACCAGTGATTTGGTGTCCGTCGATTTTCTCGGCACGTTCTTTGAAATCGTGGTGTTTTGGATCGGCAACGTCATATTTGAAGTCGGCGATGAAGCCGCTGTGTTTGTCCGGAACGACGTAATGAACGCTGCGTTGGTAATGCGGATCATGGACAGAGTAATGGCCCCTGGTGTGGTCGTGTTCGCGACTCTCCTCCTTTTCCTTGATGTCGTGGGTGTGCGGGTCGTGAACGCCGTATTTGTATTCGTAGTGGGGAATAGAATGCGGTTCGTCGTGTCCTTCATCCTTGACGGGGGCGTGCTCAATTAAAGCTGAGTATTGTTCCAAGGGGAGGAATGACAATGATGAGTATCTTGAACCGAAGTCGGAAAGAGAAGCTGTTGCACTTAAAGCCACAAGGGCTATAAAGGTGAAAAACTGTTATAGAAAAAGTAATTTTATAAATATATAAATGATTAAAATTATTTAAATGATTCAAGTATAATTTGGTATAAGAAAATAACTTACTCTGAGTGTCATTGTGTAGTTGCTTTGCTGGCCAGAACTGCTATGCTGGCTTCCAACTAAATAATAGTTCTTTTTATAGGCTGCTCAAATTAATAAGTGCAACCGTAAAAATACCTGTGACATATTGTAACATGTACTGTAATTGACCAACAATCCAACAGGTAATAGTTGTTTTAATTATTTAAAAATGCATCCTCTAAATACGAAATTCCACAGTTACATGTAAAAATGTATGAGTATGATATTTATGCAGAACTTGAAATGTTAAATCATTGAACCGTGATTAATATTTGAAAATATTATATTAATCAGTACTTTTGACAGATATTTTATAATGTGTAAGCAGTATAGCTCCCACAGTTCTCCAAGCTACTAAACAGTTATTACGTCTTCTTCTAATGTATAAATGAGTACACAATTAATGCTCGAACTGTATACGTGGATGCATGAATAATTGAGTAGGCTGTAAAAACAAATAGAATTAGGCTAGAAAAATGCAGGCGGCCCTGTTGTTTATTTCATTTCATGCTTTTAATTAACTATTATTTAACTATTAAAATACAATATAATTTAGTAATTATGTATACAGAGTGTTTCAAAACGTACCGGCAATATTTCAAGAATGGATTTCAGAACTATTTTAGAATCGAAAAGTACACATTGTCATAAACGTTGCTTATTTCAATAGTTATTTGGATAAAATATTAATTCTATGATTTTTTTAAATATACTGATTAAGTTGTCATGATCGAGTCTTTTGTTTGGACCACCGCGTTCACCGAACCTGACTCCATGAGACTTTTATCTTTGCGATCATACGAAACAGATTGTTTATTCAACTAAAGTCCACACGATGGAAGAATTACGCCATAGAATACAGTCAGACTACGGATACTATTAGGAATAAACCAACAATGAAGTCAAATATGAAGTGAAAATCAGCCAATTGAGGGATGTGCAAAAATGTAGTATGTATTTTGTTGGCTTGGGCCACTGTTAAAACTCGCTGATCTGTCGTTCTCACATAATGTCACTCACTCGTATAATACCTTTATTTACGAAAGAGATACATAAACCACTATTTACTAATAAAAAGGCCTCGTATATCATGATTTGTTCTTACAAGAAGAAATTTAATGGCTTCTTGCAGTCACTTAAGTGCAACTGGCTAATACACCTAGCGCGAAATTAGATGTAAATCTAGGTACTGTCATATAGTTTTTTTTCTTAAGTTAAAGCGTTTACAAATACATAAATTATATCAATATTCATAGGCGTACGTAAGAAAGGGACCAGAGGAGAACATCTGCTCCTGTCTCTGAAATCTGAAATACCTAACTGAAGAAAGTGTAAAAATTTATGAAATTTACTTCATACTAGTTGATCTTTTATCTCCCGTTAATGAACTTTGACGTCTAAAAATTCCCCCAATTGCACTTAGAAGGTTTGAACTATCGTGGATAACCTATAAATTATTGCAGTATAATAACCGGATATCCTTGTTTACTTCCATAACTCTTGCCCTTCTTGAACAAAATTCGACGCAACCCTTGTCAAATACTGTTGTCAGCCTAATTCTTTATTGAGTAGAAAATGATTTTAAAATCGATTATTGATTGGTTGGAACATTAGTTATTTATAGCAACAATACTGGTGGTTGTAAATTAGATTTTCTTATCGATTAATTATCCTATTTTTTTAATTAAAAACATTTATTGATAAACATTTCCACTTTATTTATTAAATTGATTTGATCAAATCGCTGAATGCATTATTATCAAATTTGATTCAAATATTAGATTTATGTATATATGTACTTATGTATATTGTATATTGCATTTATATAGGGTTTTCCAATATTTGACAATGTATAGCAGTCATGTCGGTAAAGCTATAGGTGTCAAATTTGGAGGTTAGAGTAATTAATGTTGGGCAAATCATCATGGACAAAAAAAAGTGTTGAACAACGCATGCAAATGATTAAACATTATTATCAAAATGAGTGTTCAATTCGGGTTGCATTCTGTGCGTTACCACTGTTACATGATTGTCCTGTTGAGTCGACTATTTGTCGTTTAGAGGACACATTCAAATCAACCGCTTCAGTGCACAATCAAACAACACCAATACGTCGTCGTAAAGTGAGATCTTTAAAAAACATTGCTATAGTGAACGAGAGTGTGCAGGATAACCCAAGGCAGTCAATTCCTCGTCTGACCCGCCAAGAACGTAACCGTTCGCAGATCTCAACTTGGCGTATTTTGCGTCGGGACTTGGAAGGTATGAATCTCAACGACATGTAGTTTCAACAAGACTACGCTCTACGTACCATACAGCGCATGTAACAGTTCGACGACATGGTTATCTCGCGTTTCAACGACGTTAACTATCCACCGACATCTAGTGACTCAACGCCACCAGACTTTTTCCTATGGGTCTACGTAAGACGACTGACGCCTTAAAAGTCAACATAATCATGGCCATCAATGATATCGAGCCGGTTTTATGCGATCGAAGCATCGAAAATTGGAGTTCTCGAATACGCGTCGCCCAGCGATCCCGCGGCGTTATATTCTATACAAAATGTAATCGAATACAATGACAAATAAAAAAAAATAATAATACGTCATTTATTTAAATTTTTTCGAGCCCCTTTGATGGAAAACTCTTTCTTATGTGATTAAACAACATTAGTGTAAAAAGATAAGAAATTAAGACATGCGGAAATAGAAAACCACCAAAATTGAAAAACCGAAAAAATATTTTTTCTGAATTGCTAATGTTACTACCATATCCGATAATTAAATAACAGAAATAATCGTAATCTTATACTAAAATTCGTCATTTTATGAAATGCCTATGCATTTCCAGTAATGTGAACGTTTAGTGATTTTTTTGCGTAGGTAATGAAATGACCACTTTGTGGCGACAATTCGTGTTTAATACTGAATACAATCAACCTGTTTTCAGTTTGGAGCAGCTTCATGAAAAACCTAAATAATGTTAGACTAGATGTAATACCGAAAAAATATCAAATTTATAAATAATAACTCATTATTGAAAGACGAAATTCTATCAAAAAACATCTGATAAATTTAAATCAATTTGTGGTTGACCCAAATCGTCTATAAACTAGGCTTTACTACTCAAATTTCTAATTTTATATTATTGTTTCGTGTTCGTCCATTGTTAAACATCAGTTTCCAACTTCTAATTTTGAAACCAGTACATTATTAAAATTATTAGACCCAGATAGAATCGTCATCATCTGATGGCGTTAAAATGTGAATTTTCGAAAAATGCAAAATAATGCATACATTAATTATATAAACAAACAGGAAGTAAGAGAAACCAAACTTTATAACAAAAATATTAAGTTTTATTAGGTATTTCACAGAAATAAAATAATAATTCATTTACATAACTTATAAACATAATATGCCTAATAACATTTTCAAACATAAAAATATTGAATAATTTCTGATAATTTTAATGTGATTTAACGTATTCTACTTGAGCGTTGAATCCATTATGTTTATCAGCCGTGTAATGGACAATGCGTTTGTGTCCATCGGGTTGCACCAGAGTATAGTGACCGGTGATCTGATGTCCGTCGACTTTCTCGGCGCGTTCGTGGAAGTTGTGGTGTTTCGGGTCTTTGACATCATATTTGTAGTCGACGATGTAACCGCTGTGTTTGTCCGGAACCTCGTAGTGCACGATGCGCTCGTAGTGCGGATCGTGGATGGTGTATTCGCCTTTGGTGTGTTCGTGTTTACGACTCTCTTCGTGCTGCTTGATGTCGTGATGGTGGGGGTCGTGAACGCCGTATTTGTATTCGTAGTGCGGAATGGTGTGCACTTCCTTGTGGTGGTGGGGTCCTTCGACTGTGTACGATTCGGAGGGGTAGAAATGCAAAGATGCGTACGATGTAGCGTGGCCATGCTCATGATGCTCCAAAGGAGCAGCACAGCTCAAAGCCACAAGGGCAGTTAAAATCATAAACTGGAAATAATAAACGAACAATTATTATTATTTGATAAAAAAGCACTTGATCTGTTGAAACATCTGTGTAATAGTGAGCTACATTTTTATCATTTTGAAAAAGAAATTAGACCATATCCAAAAAAATATATTTTTTTTTAATTGAAATTTAAAAATTTACATTAAAAATAAACGATCGTTTCGGCTATAGAGGCCATCATCAGTATCTATAATAATTATAAAATGAAAAGTTAATATTTATCATGACTTACATATGTCAAATATCGAGATATAACATTTTTATCAGCTCACTCTATTACCTACTTTTACATTAAGTAGATATCGATTACCTAACTATAATTAGTGTTTATTATCCTACAGACTTACTATTATCCCTTTGTTAATTTAATGTTCCCATGCGATGAAAGATGCGATACCCTGCATATATATTTTATATTGGACAATTTTCAAAATAAAATGGAAAAAAATGTTTAATTCTTTACAAAATTCAAAAGAAAGCTGCCCTATGGACAGACTAAAATACTGCAATTTTATTTTCTAGGTATAGAAAATTATTATGTTTTCTATGAGCCTTCCTGAAAAAAGCAGATCTGTAGCGTATCTAGCCTCGGAGATAGAAGACGGTCGAAAAGGGCTCGAAATGGTTCGTGTAAATATTACACAGTACGCCCGCGTTCGTTTTGTTTACGAGAACTCCGTGAGGTTAGATTTAAGAATTTGATATAGTTTTATAAATAGCTGCAGAGGGTTCAATAATAACCCAGATCGTAGAGATGACTATCCTATTACAAAAATCGAGTTCCCAGATTCTGGCCGAAAACTGGTGAAGTGGCAATTACATTTTCAATTTATTATTAAAAATAAAGCAAATTACACATTATTTTTGTTTCGACCGAACTGAAATTGTACTAGTAAATACAACATTAACGAAATTATAATTAGTTTCAAAGACTTGATTTTTCTAGAACATTTTACACACTTCCAATAGCATTTTTGACACTTTACACTTTACATATTTTCAAAAAACCTTCAGTAAAATTGTTTCAACTAAGAAATATCCAAATCACTCACCCTGAATGCCATGTTGTTAGCCGGCCAGTGAACGGTGTATTTCTGATATCGTTTCGGACTGATATCAGTCCTTTTATATTATTACATTCACAAGAGTGAAATTATAGCTATCAATATATAATACAAGACTTTGTGTAGTAAGTGTAAATAGCCGTCGCATATTTCACCTAAAATGTAGATATCTAATATTTCTCAATAAACATACCTACATACATTAAACACTATATTATATTACGTCGGTATATTTTAATTATTAAAAATTGAAATTCATTTTATGTGTCTACAATCTATACTATGAAAATAATTATGTCAGAATATAATTTGCATATGACAAATAAAGCTTTAGTTAACATAATAGTCATTCAGTAATATTTTTATATTATTTATTTTTTTACTTTTAATTTTGATAATTAATACAATGTCCCAAGTAGAGGGTGATTATTTATTCTCTGTAAATTTTATCAAAAATTGTCACAAAGTAGAGTCTGGCTTGAAAATATTGGGAATAGTAAAGACAAATCGTTTATTTTTAATAATTTAATTTTTAAGTTCACAATTTCAATTCATAATAAATTAAAAAAGTAAATTACTTCTTTGACAGTTTATAGCTACAATTCTGATTTTGAAAATTTGTAATAAACGACCCGTATTTAAGGAAATAAAATAATATTAAAGAAATACACTTTATTATTTAAAAAGCGTTGTAAAAAATATAAATGCATATAAATAGGAAAGATATGTATTTTTGTATGTTTGTAATGAATAAACTCAAAAACTACTGTGCCGATTTAAAAAATTCTTTCACCATTAGAAAGCTACATTCACCCTGAGTAACATAGGCTATATTTATTGCTAGAAAATAGGGGTCTTTACTAAAACTTTAGTAACGTAACCCAAGGTGTAAAAAAAATACCATAAAACATCTTTCGTCGCATGCGCTGCGGAAACTATTGATGATAGAACAAAAGTATGTTCTACAATATTAAAGAACATATCAATAACTACAAAAAACTTCGTGATACTATATGTCCAACTATTATCGTTATATCACATTAACCACTTTTTACATTTTAATAATGTATATAGATAAAAGACGATGTATATGTAATCTATGGACTCCAAACGGGTAGACCATTTTTGATGAAATTTTCAGACAATCTTTAGATTAGCCCAGCGGGTGATCTTCTGAAGTTTGGTAGCGATCGGATCAACAGAATTTTTTTAATTTCTTTTTGGGAAATAAGATTTTTCTTCGATTCACAAGTAAAAGCGATTGAATTCGCGCAAATTCAATACACGTTGAGAATTTAATGATGATTCCCATCTTTTATATCCTATATATTACATTTACACCCGGGCGAAGCCGGACTGGGCCACTGGTTTTATATAAAGAATATAATGTGTATGACTACGCGTAGAAGTGAAACCCTCTCAGCTTTGGGACCCGTCCTATCACTGTAGTGCTGCAGTCTCTAGGGCTTATTGTGCTACAATTCTCTCATTTACTCACCTTTATATTTTCGCATCCTCTCTCATTCACATACACTAGAAACAACGCAAAGTTGTAAGTGCCACCTAGAACAATTCGTTGGGACAGAAGAAACGTCTTTTCGTTTATTTTTTACTCTCGTCTGTTAGCGAATTACTTATTTCTTCTATACTACTCCCGCGTGATTATATTTACCTGCGCCTATAGAAGTTTCCCTTCAAAAAGGTTCTATGTATTTTTCTTATAAATTGAATCATTTTCATTTCTAAAGAAAGCTGTCCAAAAAAATGTATTTCTAGGTACGAATTCATTATTTTTATGTAGAAAATTACAAATTATTGGGAACACATTTATTTAATTTAATGTCATAATGATGGTTGTTATTTCAACTGAATTTAAGTTGAATGTAAATAGAAGCAGCTTTCAAAATTCTAGTTTGGGAATAAATAAAACATTTAAACATGGTATAAAACATTTTAAGCTATAAAAATGTTGTGCAAATTGTAGTGGACGACACACTTTAAATAAATATTACATTATTTATTTTTAATCACACGCTGTATAATTCAAATGTATTACGGTGCATGAATATAAATTGAACCTACAAGTATAAACTTATGCATATATATCAACACACTCGAACGCGATCAATGATTATCAATTTGAAGTACGATTTTTTACTTTTAATTTTATAGGTATTTGAATTGTTAGTAAAGGTGGAATATATCGAAAATTGTCGAGCTATTCGATTATTAAAATATCTCGAGATTTCTAGAGAGGCTATTCAAAATCATTTCAATTAATTTTTTACCGATGAATTACGACTTACAAAACAATCTCCCGTAATAAATTATCATACTAAACTCTTTCTTTACTCTTTAAAACACTGCATGTAATTGTCTCTCTCACAT
The DNA here is from genome assembly GCA_034508555.1 of Venustoraphidia nigricollis. Taxonomy (NCBI): domain Eukaryota; kingdom Metazoa; phylum Arthropoda; class Insecta; order Raphidioptera; family Raphidiidae; genus Venustoraphidia; species Venustoraphidia nigricollis. Next base: position 712,768 of record JAVRKA010000072.1, read on the forward strand.
TGAATTTCAGGGTATTTAACATATTGTTACTTAACTCGTTTATCTGACACTTTTCTATGAAGCATTGTATGTATAGGTGACTCTCTTAAGTGTCATAATCAAAAATGCTTTCGTTATAATAATAATGTCGAACGCAAAGACAGAATGAATGATGTTTTCACTTGTATCCTAACCATTCGAAATGTATTGTACAGTATTGAATAATAATAATAAGAAATAAGAATAGGGACGAGAGATGGAGAAAAATAGGCGTTCAGTAGCCACTAAATGTAGGTAAGTCTTCTTCCGGCGATTTACAAACCAAGTCGTCAACCTGATGGTATGCCGAAAGGCAATTCCAGTGTAACGATATGGGTGAGATAGAGGGCGTTTTAGTGGGTAGAGGGATCTTAGTTCCACTCTACTCAGGGTCACCGTCCCTGAATGTTCATAAAAAGAATTTCACCATAAAATAAGATGTCTAAATGAGGGGTATTACAGGCATCTACCATTGCGGAGCATCCGTATCATTCTTAAGGTCTTCATCTGCATCCGTATTAGCCGTTGCAAATGTAATGCGGATGTTCTTTTTGCCGACTGCTCACTGCGACACAAAAGTTCATGAGACTATTGGATGTAGGATTAATTTGTGAGATTTTTTTGTATTTAAGAAGAAACATTCTTATGGACACCCGGAGATATACTCCAGACAACGCTGGATTACTAACGGCTAAAACCCATTCTCTTCTCCACTTTGCCACGGAACTAACCGTAATATTAAATGTAGATATTTAATTGTATGCCGAAAAAGTTATTAAATATCATTAAAATTATTTGCGTCCATATTTAACTATGTTAATGATAATTCGTAGGAATGTGGACTAGGATGTTCATCAGTTAATACTAAATCATTAATTCTGTAACATTAACTGTCATTAAATAAACTTGATTGCACATTGACATATGTTATATGAAATTTATCAATGAAATAACAATGGTCACCAAATGTTGTCAGTTAAAAAAGTTTTGATAAAAAAAATAAATAAAAAAAAATTTTATACTGACATCTTGTGATTACAGTGTTATTTCATTAATAGGTTTCATATGAAATATGTCAATTTGCAATCAAATTTATTTAATGACAGTTAAACAATATAACATGATGTTCATTATGTACTACATAATGAGATGCTTGATGAAAACTCAATAAAAAAGTGCTGAAACATTGCAGAATTTTGATTTAGTATTAATTGCTGAACATCCTAGTCCACATTCCTTCGAATTTTCATTAATATAATTCAGAAGCGTAGCGTGCCTTGGCGGGGCCCCGTATAAAAATTAGTTTGGGGGCCCTTCCCCCGTATAAGTAAATGACTTAAACGGGGAAATCCCGCAGCCCGCGATAACCGATGTAGGGTGTTGCCAACTTTTGAACGCACGCTTTACGCGGGAAAAAAAGAAATTGCTTTTTTTGACTTTTGCCATTTCTGAAATAGAAAAAAAATTGGGAAGTTTTTATTAATTTTTGCTTACGCGCGTTGGGGGCCCCGTATAATTGATGCGGCAGATACGGTAGTAGCTACGCCCCTGATATAATTATTAAATATACTTTTCCACTTCTATAATTTTATTACGTACTGATTAATAAGGAATTGGAAATGGACATCTTTTTTATTTATTTCTGTAATAGATATTAAAACTTATTTTTTGCCTTTTATTCAATATCTGGATTAGTAAATTTAATATCCAGTTGCATAATGAATAAAGGATAAATTACGGTAAGTTGAAAAGAGCGCCAGCGAGTTTTAACAGTTATAAGAATCATTTTATTATTGCGTCAGACATATTATATGATAAGTATTTAAAATGTTTGTCATATCGCTTATAAAATAACTGCTTTTCACTTCAATGTGATAGGTTGGAGTAGCATCAAAAGTAATGCTTGATATCTATTGTGATTAGATGCAATGGTATGCCACGTGCATAATAGAGCTTTTCGAACAGAATGTCCTGCGATACGTTAACGAAAGCCTTATTTAAATTATTGTTAACTTTTAACACAATGTCAAAAGTACTCTAGCATAAATTATAAATACAAGGTGCGGCAGAGAGGATGGACGGTTTTAAAAAAATCATAAAATAGTTAATTTTTACTCAAAAACAAATGTATTGATGGAATCAGGTTCGCAAGGAAATAGCATTTGAGACAGTCAAGTGTGGAAAATCACATCAGGCGTGTGGTGGCCGAAATCGTTGATGCAGTGCTGGAGGCGTTCTTGGAAGTTCGCGTAGACTCTCTCCAACATCGCTCTCTCAACTTGGGCGACTTCCACGCGAATTGCGTCCTTCAATTCGTCCAGAGTTCGGAGCTTGTTCTCGTATACTGTAGCCTTGAGGTGTCCCCATAAGAAAGCCAGAGCATCAATGGACGTTATTCGCCCTCTCTTCCTTGGTCGCCTTATTTCCAGGTTTGGCGATGTTCATTGGCCTCCTCGGTCCCCAGATTTATCCATATGCGATTTTTTCTTATGGGGACACCTCAAGGCTACAGTATACGAGAACAAGCCCCGAACTCTGGACGAATTGAAGGACGCAATTCGCGTGGAAGTCGCCCAAGTTGAGAGAGCGATGTTGGAGAGAGTCTACGCGAACTTCCAAGAACGACTCCAGCACTGCATCAACGATTTCGGCCACCACATGCCTAATGTGATTTTCCACACTTGACTGTCTCAAATGCTATTTCCTTGCGAACCTGATTCCATCAATAAATTTGTTTTTGAGTAAAAATTAACTATTTTATGATTTTTTTAAAACCATCCGTCCTCTCTGCCGCACCCTGTATATATTTTTTTATGTCAGTTTTTTTCAGAACAGGTAATAAATATTTTAATTAAAAAATAAGTACTTAGAAGCAAAAAAATATAAAATTTATTAACTATTTCATAGAAATAAAACAACACATTATAAAACAATATACAAAAAAAATTGAAAAATTAACTAATACTGGTGACTTTACAGAAATGAGTAGCATCTTTAAGCTTTGACGTATTCGACTTTAGCATTGAATCCATTATGTTTATCGGCCGTGTAGTGGACAATACGTTTATGTCCGTCGGGTTGCAAGAAGGAGTAATGTCCAGTGATTTGGTGTCCGTCGATTTTCTCGGCGCGTTCCTTGAAATCGTGGTGTTTCGGGTCGGCAACATTGTATTTGAAGTCAGCATTGAATCCGCTGTGTTTGTCCGGAACGACGTAGTGTACAACGCGTTTGTAGTGTGGGTCGTGGATGGAGAAATGACCCTTGGTGTGATCGTGTTCGCGGCTCTCTTCGTGTTCCTTGATGTCGTGGGTGTGAGGGTCATGGACGCCATATTTGTAGCTGTAGTGGGGAATTGCATGCGGTTCTTCGTGATGTCCTCCATAACCTCCAGATCCTCCTTGACTTCCCGATCCTCCTGAGCCTCCGTATCCTCCGTAACCTCCTAGGCCTCCGTAACCAGTGGCTGCTGGAGCAGAGTCGTGTGCGATGGGAAAGAACGATAAAGATGCATACGAGGACGCGTGTTCCACTGGAACAGCGCTGCTCAAAGCTACGATGGCGGATAAGACAATTAGCTGTTGACAAAAATAAAGCTTTTAAATTTCTGGCTTTATTAAATCTCCCACGAAAAAGATGTGTTATATGATTGAATTGTACGTTTGTATGTCTCTCTGTCTATGCCCTGTGGCATCATAGCTCTGAAATAGAAGTATCGATTATCTTTTTATCGTAAATAATTTTTGCGGAATGGTTGTTAAAGCATACACAAATGATGAAACACAAAATAAAAAAGGTAAGTAATACTTTCAATATGAAATGAGAAAATATACCGATAGGTAACTAGACTGTATATTATAGACGATTATAGACGCTCAATAGCTAACGCCATCAGCGCGTATGATTAAATATTGCTATCACTATGATAATTAAAATTTAAAATTAAAAAAGCTGTTATAGTATTCCTTCAAAAAGAGAAAAATTATCTGTTTTGTACCATTGGCTCGGTGGGCTCGACTTAATGTCACCATATGACAGATTATTTTTCTCTTTTTGAAGATTCTGTTCTATGTTGTTGTTGCAACTTACAGCATAAAAATGCTATTCTACTCTATTTAAAAAGAATTAGTTTAATTTTTATACTAAGTATCTTTTATACAAAGTATCTTAAAATTCAACGAAGATAAAGCACTTTTAAAAAATAATTATTATTTGCTTTACAATATTAAAAAGCTAAATTCTGTACCGGCTCTAAGCAGGTAGTTATGAAGTTACTAATGAATTATAGTTTTTACTCAATCGAAGAATTTAATTTTGAGAAATCACAAAAAAATCTTTGTATCATCGGGGATATGATTTGAAAAGACTTTTTTAAGAATCTCTAAATAATGTTGTTTTTTCAGAATTCTATGTTACGTCGTTTTCGAAATTTTCCTGAAAACACATATCGAAGACTAATCCATCCCTTTATTTCCAAAACTAGTATCTACAACTACAGCTGAAATTTCGACACAACTAATGGCGTTAGAGTTATACTTTACAGGATAACTATAACTTTTTAAATTCAAAAGCAAATAATGTGGTTTCTTATACGGAACCCTCGGCGCGCGACTCTAACTTACACTTGTCCGATCTTTAAAATTTATCCCAAATAAACGGCTGTCCCGACGACAAAATTAGTTAAAATCTACTGTAGTAAGATTTGAAATTTCCAAAATTTGTTTTCATAAAATCAAATATTTAATTGATATCAAATGAAATAAAGAAAACCATGACGATTCCAAAATGTAAACACTAAAACTTTTTTTAAGATCACAAACAGCAAAGATTACCGGTTCACATTTTCAATTTGTTATGTTTTAATGATACATTGAAAATTCAATAGACACTTTTACGAGCTCCGGACTAGAACTTGGAAACTGGACACTTATAATAGAGGAGCCATGACGATGCCGTATAGACACTAAAACTTGATTTTCAAAAATATAAATAAAATCAAAAACAACTCACTTTGAAAGCCATGTTAGATCGATAAATCACAAGACTGATCTGATGTCCATTTCAGTGATTACAGTAGTTTATATACAATCGACCATCGCAGTGACTATGAAACTGATAAAATATTTTTAATGTGAACTTTCACTACCTCCAGAACTCATAGTTACGATATTTCTCAATATTCGATACTTTAATTATTTGAAAATAATTGCAAGTAGATACGTATACAATAGCAATCTACATGTATGACAAGTACTTATCTACGAGTGAATATCAAAACAGCTTATGTCGAACTGTGTGCAGTCCGGCAAACAGTGATTCTAGCCAGTTCATAAATCTGATAGTCAAAACACGAGTAAAATTTAGAATTCAGTTAAATCTAAACTCGATAAGGAAGAGTACTAGCATTAGGTAAGCAAGTTTAGGGAGCGGGTGAGTTTGATTTTTTCTTACTTTTGCTGACAAAGGGAGCGGAGGAGGATATTACAAATCTTACCTAAGATAATAGAAATCTGAAAAACGGTTGACTGTATAAAGACTAGTTCTAAAACTTCCCGCTATTTCAAGTTCCTTCTCTTTAGCCTTCATGACTGTAAGTATTCCACCCTTTCAGTAGGTACGAAACTCCAAAAAGGACGAATAATTGGACATAAGCGGTTTTGTTTCGTAGCTGCGGGATTATAACATACACTGTGAGCGTATTATTATTATTATTATTACATGTATTTGCATACCCGCATGGCAGCGAATCAGTGGACCGTGGACGTTTCTATTTGACACTGCGATTTGTAAATAATCTTGAACTTTTTTTTCATACTAATTAGTTGTACAAAAGTTGTGCATTACAGAATGTCTGATTTTATCTTGATAAACTTAACTATTCTAAAAGTTCTCTGCAATCGAAAGCTTATTCAAAAACAAAACAAGTATAATTGTCTTTTTTTAATTATTTTTTTCTAATTGGGAATTTACTTGTAAGCTACGAAATCCTATATCAAAAATATTTTTTCTTGTTAGTAAATCATAGGTTGCTGAGATGCGGAAATAGGATTAAATAAACGCGCTAGCCGACAGTTTTTTAATTTGCAAAAAAATAGGAAAAAATGTATTGTACGGCTTGAAATATTTTTATATTTTTGGTACCTATTCAATATAAAAAATATTTGCCGGAGCGGTTTGGGTGGATCGATTCTATTGATTAAAGATAAAAATACTGAAAGAAAAAATATTGCATGTCAGGCGAATAAAGCAGTTCTAACGTCAAGAAAAATTGGAAAAGTATTTTAAAAAATTGAGAGGTGACTCAAAACCTGAGCTGCGCAATGAACTTGTCAATTTTATAATAAAAAAAACATTTTTCTTCAAAACAATCGGTAGAAACGCTTGTGTGAAAATTTTCATCAGCTCCCCGACTGGACAAAAACTGAATGAGCGCTATTATGGGATATTTTTTCTACTATGTAAACAAAAATGGTCGTGTCAAACGAGTTTTCCTCGCAACACACTTGCTCATTTCCTCCACTCCCGACGATGTCGTTGTTTGGTTTTTGAACTTCTTTTGGCATGTTGAAAGTAAAATTTTAGCAGGCAACGGAAGTTGAGCGCTTACAGCTAACGAAAATTCGACAATATGAAGTTGACCGCGCTAACGAAAATTCGACAGTATGAAGTTGACCGCGCTAAAGAAAAATTCGACAGTAAGAAATTGACCATAAGAGGTTCAGGCTGAAATGTCAGATTGAGGAAAACAATGCACTTTCTGTCATCTGGAAATTATATATGCTAGACGACTAAAACCTTTGATTACAACTAACAGTCGTTTTAAGTACTTAATAATAATAATATATTTTATTTAGGGACAGACAAAAAGCGTTTCAGGCTGTCTGACGTCTGTCGTCCAGTAGAATTTATAATATCGTATTTTTGATTACTCAGTGGATTGAATATAAAAATACAAACCAAAATAAAATTTTGAAAATGTTTTAAAATATTTGAGATTAATTTTTTGTGTTACTCTTAAACTGTTTGAAGATTTTATTTCAATAAATTATTTGTATGTATATTAAAAATTAGTTTTTAATCATGCCAAAGAAGCATAACTTCAAACACGCATACATAAGTACACGCGCCCACTTTTTTTCGTTACAATGTTAAACGAAATTATTCTCGTCACGTTTTTAAAGTATGGATTAAAACACTCTGTATATTCATTGAACGGTCGGTAAGTTAGCTTTGCTTACTTGTGGTAAGTCGAGCGAGTAAATTCAGTGTGAAGATCAATTAAGTAACTCTTATGTGTTAACACGAGCTGTTTTGCAATTGACGTAACAACACATTTATTTAAACTAAATTAGTTCCGAATGATAAAATATGCCGCCTGTTGATTATGATATCAATTTTCTAATTGTCGCGTTGGCATATTTGTTTAATACTTTTTTGTCTATTTTATGAGATTTAAATAAAAAATGTTGTGTAAACAATACACAATTATATTTTTACTCCCTACCTCTACTATGGTAAGGAAGTATTGAATTTAGACCGATTTTTTTTTCTGGATAAAAATAGATATTCGAGACACTTACTACAAGCCCTTTCATTTGATATGTCACACGGTACAGTTTGCAAAACTTTTTTTTTAATTTCCTAATTTGCTCCCCAAAAATTCATTTATTTATGTTACACGTCCGTCTTTGAGTCACCAACTTAAATATGTGTACCAAATTTCAACTCATTCGGTCCAGTAGTTTCGCAGCAAATTGGCTTTGACAGACAGACGGACAGACACACGAGTGATCCTATAAGGGTTCCGTTTTTTTCTTTTGATGTACAGAACTCTAAAAATAAAAATATTACATATTACACACTAATTAACTAATTAATTTATACGTTAAAAATAATATATTTTAGACGTAAATATTTTATTACACTTTCTTCGCAATACTATTAATATAATAAAAAATAGCCAAAATTAATGCTTATTTGGTAAACAAAGAATGTGGTAATTTGTTAATGCGATTCGTATAAATTAGTAGGTATGTATATAAAACTAATTAATAGGTATTGTTTAATTACACTTATTTGAAGTGCTAATTACATTCTTATCCATATATATTACATAACAATTGCACTAGAGCATAACAGTTATATCTGAGGTTAATTATTTTTTAATTCTTTACCACCTACAAATAGGAAGCTTAGTGAATAACCGAGTGTGTGGCGATGTCGTTGTTTATATGGCGTTTTGATGGCTACTTATTACAAGCCCCCAGTTGTTAGCTTCTAATAATGTCAACTGGATTTCCAATTTATTATTTTTAAAAAATAATAAATTGAAAACATGAATAGGTTACTAGGCTGAAATATTCCTAGCTGCTGATGGCCTTAAAAAACAAAAATACGAGTAGTTTAAGTAAATTGACTTCGTAAAGGTGGAAACTACCTGTATTTTCGTTTTTTAATCGGGTATGGAACCCATAAGCAGAACTGTATTTTCTTAACAATGTTTGGACCTAATACCAATTCATATTTTTTATTTATTAGTTTATAAAAATTATATATACTTAAACAATTATTTTTTTCGTTTATGAACGTTTCATTTTTATTTATTTTAATAATTATGTTTACGTTTTCAATTTTGTTGATTTTCGACATATGAAAATAAAAAAATCGTAAATCCGGGAATTCGTAAAGTGAGAACTATTCACAGAAAATAAAGCAAGTCATATAAATTTTTAGTATTTTATTAAAAAAATATAATTTCTTCAATTTCATAGAAATAACATGAAGTTTACAGTAATAACGGAAGTATTTATGAAAATACAACATATCGCTTGACCATTATAAAAAAACAGAGCAAGTCCAGTCTTATTAGCAAAAAAAAAAGAAGTTCAATATTTAATGAGCTTTGACGTATTCAACATGAGCATTGAATCCGTTATGTTTATCAGCCGTATAGTGAACAATGCGTCTGTGTCCATCGGGTTGTACCAAACTGTAGTGACCTGAGATTTGGTGTCCGTCGACCTTCTCAGCGCGATCATGGAAGTTGTGGTGTTTCGGGTCATGGACGTCGTATTTGTAGTCGACGTTGACGCCGCTGTGTTTGTCTAAGACTTGGTAGTGTAAGACTCTTTCGTAGTGCGGGTCGTGGACGGAGTATTCGCCGTTGGTGTGGTCGTGCTCGCGACTTTCGTGCTGTTCTTTGATGTCGTGAGTGTGGGGATCGTGCACACCATATTTGTAACTGTAGTGGGGAATCGCGTGCGGCTCTTCGTGATGTTCCACTTGGTGATGGTGGACTGGTACAGCATGAATAGCTACTGGAGCAGCATGAATAGCAACTGGAGCAGTATGAATAGCAACTGGGGCAGCGTGAATAGCGACTGGGACGATGTGCTTTTCAATAGGGTGGAATGATAACGAAGCATACGATGTAGCGTGCTCTATTGGAGCTGCCCTTGTAAAGGCGACGCAGGCTACGAAAGCAAAGATCTGGAATAATAAAATCAAATTGTTTATTAATTAAAACAAGGATTTCGACTTATCTTTATTAGTTGTAATCGGAGGTAAAAATAATAAAACAATAAAAATATTATTTGAAAAACCCTGGCAGTCGGTCTTTATTCAACCGTCAGTTGCATTTGTCTTTGGTTAGCATTTTTTTAATTTTCACTCTGCTCGAGTTAAACCAGATGCAAATGTGGACCCAAAAATTAATAACTCGCGTTTCGTTTGAAACACTACATTAACTATTGCAAACATAGAATTTCAAAAACACTAAATTAATAAAATTTAGAATGAATCATGATGTGAAAATGAATAAATGTATCTACTATTTGAAATGACTTTTATGATATTGTGAAAATTTTATTTTAATCTGTATTGTATGTTTTGTTGACTTTTTGTATCCAAAAATTTTGACAATGCAAATAATAAGTATCTATCTATTTACGAGAGTTCAAAGTAAAAGTATAGATTTATTTTCAAAAATTGAAAACTGTTCTCAACAGAATATTAAATAGTTCTAAAAACGAATTTCAGATTTTGAAAAACAACTACAAAACAGATTTCAACAAAATATTAAGTAACATTCGTGCTAATATTTTTAATGAAAGCTTTTTTGGAAACTGTTTAATTTTAAATTGATGCTAAGCAACAATAAGAAGATTTCAACAAAATTGAATAAAACATTTTAAAAAAATTATATCATTTTTGCTAGACATTTTTGAGGATTTCGTGCCCTTGTGATGAAACTACGTTATCTGATTGTCCCATAGTCGATTTTTTATTTTAAATATATTTTGAAAATCCCGAACTGATTAAAATTTAAATGTTTTTTTTACCTTTCCAAGCATGATGATTGTTTTTACTGCAAGTGCTATTTGTAAATACCGTATAGTTCTGTTTATCACCTCGTCTTATATATGAATCAGAATACCACAAATTAACATAAAATCGGCGTCAATTAATGATAAAATGCTTCTCTATCCTTTCACCTAACCGCTCTATGTCGATATTTTTAAAGCATGTGTCGTTTGACAGCTGTATATCTTACAAAATAACAACAAGACGTGTTTAGCAGCGGGTGTTCTCGAATAATATACTTTAAGAGACGGTTAAAAAAAAAATATCACAAAATATCCAAATTTTTACGCTTAAGGGCCAGCGCATATATGCTACTTTTTACACGAACGGTAAAGCCAAAAAGGAGGGTTAGGATTTTAGCAGTCTATGCGTGGGTGGCCTCCTAGAGACTTTTGTGGACCGATTTTATTAAATGGGCGTTGGATTTTTCTCGGTGCCAAGAGTATCATAGGCTAATAAAAATCCAATATAGTGCCCCATTACCCGCTATAATGTCTCCGAAGATATAAAAATTGCAATGATTTAATATTTTATGCGTTTTTTTTAAATTAATTTTTAAGTAATTGAACATCTTTATCCAAAAATAACTTATCTATAACAAATAAATTAAAACAAAAATTTAAAAAAATAAATAAATAGAAAAAAACTAAAACCTGACTACGTAGTAAGGGGCTCGAATACCAAATTTATTTCTTCAGCTCCCGAATAGGTCCCCGACTACTCATATACGGTAGCCAGGTTTTAGTTTTTTTAATATTTATTTTTATTGTACCTACTACGATTGTGCGATTCAATCGCTTATAGTTAGCACATTTGCTTGCTACGCACTACGAGTACCCCCCCCCCCCCCCAAGTCGATACTGTCCAGGGACAACATTGGTATTATTTTCATCATTTTTAGAGTGTAGTGTTACATTTGAATATTTTTGAACAGGTTATATATAAGCTGTTCTAATATTGTTGACTATTGAAATTTATGTATTATAATGTAATGAACGCATTTTAATAACATGTGGTTTAATTAAAACAGTATTACTAAATGCACCATTTTCGGAAAAAGTGTGTTAATAAAAATAATATTAGTTACACAATTGATATTGACATCTAGATATGGATTAGATATATTGATAATGAATTTAAATTTGATTAGATGTCATTTTATTTTTAGCATTTGCTATGAGTGCACGTAAAATAATTGAACATAAATTTTAATTTTAAATATTTATGGACGTTATGAAGAATATAAAACACAGAGTTAAGATAATATTTTTGTTTTTACCATTTTATGACAATTCTATTACTAATAAACTACCTATCACAAATCCTTAGCTCCCAGGGTCTTTGTTGATTTTGTATATTATAGACGCTCGACCACAGAGATTATGTTTTAGTCTAATAACTGGTGAAAATATGATTAGGAATTTCTAATTTTATTATCAAAAAATAATAACATCGAAAATTATTATAGATACCAAAATCAGATATTCTTGGCAGTTAGTGGCAATTTTTAACCTACATTAAAAAGGTTATCAAATTTATCACCTCGTATATATTTATATTTTTCTTATGTTTTTTTCACCTTTGAGTTCTCGAGAGCCTATTCGACATAAAAGCTTCTATCTCTGTTGTATTCAGAAAGATGCCTGAACGGTCTCATATTTTTTTTTCTGGAATCGCTTCACTAGTTTGTTTTTTCTACTAATTAAAATAATTTTTAGCTTCCCGCTATTTTCAAAAATTGAGAAGTTATTGTTTTCGCCTCGAGTTTTTATCAGATCTCGCCGTTTTGAGATCCTAGGAAGCTATTCTGACTATTTTTATGGTGTCCTGGTGTCTGTAAGTGTGTGTGTGTAAACCTCATAACTTTTGAACGATTTCACCGATCGGAACGCGGTTTGCGTCATTCAAAAGAGCTCCGCTAAACTTAGATTTGAATCGGTTCAGCGCAGTAGATTTTGAGAAATCTCAAAATAATGTATTTTTGCAATATTTTTTAGATTACTGTACCGGTCAATTACATAATCTCTAGTCCTCAAAAAACAACGTCGAATACCACAAATCACATCTTGATCTGTTGATTCGTTCGAGAGATATCGCAATTCAAAAATTCCAAAAAAAGTGTTTTTTGAAATAACATCTAGATTTTGCATCACTTTGTGTGTTCAAAAAACGACATCGAACGCCACATATTGGATTGAAATCGAACGATTCGTTTAAAAAATATCATTGTTGAAATAGTTGAGATATTGTTTTTTCAAATTATTGCAAGATTTTTGAGGTTGAAGAGCTCAATTACTTGCGAATATGTGTATTTTCGAGCGTTTTGAGTGGGAAGTTCCAGGGGTGTCCTGCAGGGTCAACTGTTTTCTTTTTTCAGCCTTAACTTTTCGTGAATTTAATCAATTTGATGTTCAAGAAGGTAACGGAGTGGTACTAAATATTTTTTATTTAAATCGTATCAAGTGTTTTAAAAAATCTACCGCAGTTGTGATTAAACCAAATTGTAATGTGTTTCGTGTATTATTTAAATTATAGATTGTAGACGCTCGACAACTCGACAACTGAGGTCAATAACGGTGTATGATATTGTACCTACTTATATTTTATATTATACTAGATGTTCGGCTCGGTTTCATCTGGGTAGAGCTAACTTATTCAAATATAAATCAGGAAGGGAATGACGTAGCGAACTGAGAATAATTGCATTTATCCGGATTTTTCAAGCACAATAACTGTGTAAATTTCATGATATCAGACCTCGCCGTAGGAGAGTTTTTGTGTGACAGACTAAGTTTTTTTTAAGGAAGGTGTATCACAATTTGGGAATAATTGATCTAAAACAGAGGAGTTCAGCTCTAAAAACGCTCTTTAATTGTTCAGTTGTTGTTCATTGAAATCAATCGATATGATTTCAATGTACTGATGGCGGTTTTCGAGACAAAATAAAAAATGAAATTTCAACAATATGCATTTGCATTTGTTTAAATATTTTTATTTCGTTACTGTTTTATTTTTCATGCAGACGGTACGAAACGCCAAAAACCCTGATCTAAAGTATTCAAATAATTGACGTTATTGCAATAAATTACTAAACAACCTTTCGTAATTGAATGTCAGTTATTATAAATTACTAATATTGTTTTCAAGTTAAAATTTTACTATGTATTTCAAAATTTCGTTGAGTTTACCTTGCTTTCACAACCAACAAGTAAGTTTATTATATGAACATACCTGATTCCTCACATTAAACTACCCATTTTAATGTTGAAATTAATTATTTAATGTTCCCTCTTTCCTTATTAGTAAAAAAAAATATATATGACAACTAAATCATCTTTTCCAACATCAAAATGTAATCATATTTCAAACAATAGAGCAATAATCCAACCGATCTCTTAATATGTTTTAATTCTACATTTTAGAAAGGCGCTATAATCGGCAATTGTTTTTGACAAAATCGAGTGAGAAAGCGGAAATTAAAACAATGCACTATCGTTAAATGCAGGTGTTAATATAACAAAAGATTAAATTAGTAAACGTTTTTTTCTGTCTTAATTGAGTTAGCTAGTTAATCAGAAAGGTGAAAAAAAGAACAATATTGTGCATAAACGATCAATCATTATATTAAACATATAATATCTTACAAAACAATAAAAGTTATTTCACAGAAATAAAAACAGTTATATTCAATAGAATTTAACATTTAACACAATATAAAAAGTAACGATTTTATACATGTAATAATAATAATACACATATAAACAATGGATTCCTATCTCAAAAAATTATGTTGTATAATCAAAATATGATGTCCATTTTCTTTAATTGATTATAAATGGAGATTTATGTTATTCGCACCAGTCAGTTTAGTTGCAGTTGTATATTAGGCAGAAGTCCTAACTGATAACTGTAAGGTGCGCTTACGTATTTACATTTAAAATAAGCAGATACGTGTCTATACCGACAGTACGACTTTGCAAAGACGTGTAGCACAAAAAGTTGCTTAGCTGATACTAGCCCGCTTAAAACAACATTTCTCTAATGTACTTTTCGTTCCGTGCCTTGTCGAATAATAATAAATATAAATCTGCATTTAGTGCATAGTATGTTTTTGATTATATAACGTCATAATATATTTTGGGTCAATTCATAACAGTCTCATTACACTAGAATCACAAAAATATGACACTTGCATCATTTTTCTTCATCAGCTGTCTTCTTTTTGTAAACAATAGCTCCTTATTTTGTGACCGCTAAATCTAGATAAAAGCATTAGGCAACGTCAACTGAGATTAAAAATAACTAAAAATTGGTCTTTTCGTAAATGTAGCAGGTACTGGCGCATCAGCAATTTTTTCAAAAATTGGTATAAATATTGGCGGCTTTCCAGTAACCGTTAATAACGGTTTCCCAGTTAATTGTAAATATTTAAGTGGCGTTGGAGCAAGTGATGGGGAAGCATGAAGTGGAGCAGGCGTAGCCTGAATGGGGATTAAATGGGTAGGAACTGGGAGTGGCACGGGTTTCGGAACAAGTGGAATTTGAACTTGTGGTTTGTAGTGCAATACGGGAGCACCGACAGAGATGGAAGCTGCAGACGCTTGATGATGGAGAACTGTTGCGGCATGATGGACAGATGGTTGTGCTTGATGTACAGCTGGTGCTGCGTGATGAACAGTTGGTGCTGCGTGGTGGGCAACTGGTGCGGCGTGATGCACAGCTGGCGCAGCGTGATGAACTGTTGATACGGCATGATGAACTGCCGGTGCAGCGTGATATACAGCAGGCGCTGCATGATGGACAGCTGGGGCTGCGTGATGGACAGCTGGGGCTGCGTGATGAGAAACTGGAATCTCATGTTTAGGAGCTTCGTGATGAACTTCTGGTATTTTAATATCACTTTCTACGTATTCCACTTTGGCGTTAAATCCTTCATGTTTATCGGCCGTATAGTGGACGATACGTTTGTGTCCATCAGGTTGTACCAAAGTGTAGTATCCTGTGATTTTGTGTCCGTCGACTTTCTCGGCGCGTTCATGAAAATCGTGATGTTTAGGATCTTTGACGTCATATTTGTAGTCGACAATGAAACCGCTGTGTTTGTCTGGAACTTCGTAGTGTACTACGCGTTCGTAATGCGGAGCATGAAGGGAATATTGACCTTTAGTGTGGTCGTGTTCGCGGCTCTCTTCTTGTTCCTTGATGTCGTGGGTGTGGGGGTCATGGACGCCGTATTTGTAACTGTAGTGGGGAATAGCGTGCGGTTCTTCGTGGTGTTCTTCTTTATGATGAACTGGCGCTGGTGCATGGTGAACTGGAGCATGATGAACTGGAACGTGATGATCATGTTGTTCGTGATGAACAGCCAGCGTGGAAGACAAAAGCGTTAAAGCTCCGCAAATCACGGAGATCTGTAAAATATGTTATTGAAAAATTGAAATACAACTAAAAAATTAGTCAGATTTTTTGCGAATTTAATATACAATTGAATATTTCAATGGAAGAAAAAGATAGAAACCAAAACAGGTCATTTAGCAAAGTGAACTTGGTTAAAATAAACATAGTTCGTAAATCAAAACTATAAAAAAAAAAAAATAATTTAGATGATTCAATTGTAGTTTGCAAATGTTTGATTTTTTTCAGTGTATCTTACACGAAAAGTCTAGATGCTCGACATAAATGTCGTTTATTTTTTCATGCAATAAAAAATACGCTTTAAAAAAACAAAGTTGACCTTAAAATTACCTATTAAACGTTCACTAGTTAAAAAATGAATTACTCTCTATTCCGAGTTAATTTTCCGTTTACGATATATTCGAGATAGAAGTTTTCAAATGCATAAATACCCAGTATATGAGTAAAGGAATCGAATTTAAAAATATGATGGTAAAGTTTTTTTAAAGTAGTAGTCAAAATAATTAATTATTCGTTTTAATAGCTTATAACCTAAAATATAGACGTTAAACAGGTAACAGCTTTCTTTTTGATCCTTTATAGCAAGACAAAGAGACAGACAAACTAACAAAGAAAAATATACAGGCAAACTTTTTATTTCTGGAATTATACTTCTTTTTGCGCATTGAGAGGAAAATATTATTAGGTAACGGAAGTTGCGCGCGCACAGCTAACGACGGTATGAAGTTGGCCGCGCTAACGAAATTTCGAAAGTATGAAGTTAGCCGTAAGAGACCTTGACTAAAATGACAGAAGGACGAAATCTATGCAGTTTCTGTCTGGAAGCTATATAATATACTAGACGATTATAAGCTTCCATAACAAACAATAGTCGTTTTAAGTGTCCACCAAAATTTATATCATATAATGTAAAAGAATTAAAATAAGATTTAAAATATATGAGGGTATTTTAAGTATTACCTATTCCTAAACTTTTTGAAGATTTTTTTCACTAAATTATTTGCAGGTATATCAGAAATTAGTTTTTGATCACGCCAAAAAAGTACAACTTCAAACGCGTATACATGAGTATACTTACTTTTTTTCAAATCACAAATACCAAAAAAAATAAAATAAAACTGATTTAATTACCTGAATATTCATTGTTGTACCGTTTAAATTACCGTGAATAGGTTGTTGTTATCTCAAGAAACCGTATGTTAATAATAATTAATTTAGTGTTAAATCAGGTGTTTTATAGTTTCATAGTCTATACTGCAATATGAAAAAAAAATTGTGTATGGTTGACACCTTTCACCTTACATTTTATTTCGTAATAATCTTTATGTTAAATATTTAACTTTTTACATACGTGTACTTAGCTTGCATGCTAAAAAGGCATTACAAATTTACATAGACATGAGCGAGACAGTTTCTTATTATGGAAAGAACTATTACCCCAGCATTAATTCGACTATCTACTTCAGTGGTACCCAAATGCACTTAGCCTTCGGTCATTAAGTCTAGATTTTGGAGAAGTAAACGTACTCAGGTCTGCCGATATGGTCGTATATGCGCCTACGGGTAATCAATTTGTCGTTAGACGCTGATAGCCTTTGTTGTTGAGCGTCTGTAATCTACAATCTTCTTCTTCTTAAATTTGTCGCCCCATGACAATCTACCTTTTTTGTGCAGAATTAGCAAATATTTTTCTGTGCATTCAATCTAATGTCCTGTCCAAAACTCCTAAGAATATTAAAGTAATAGAATGTAATATCGTTTTCTGCCACAAGTAGAACAGCCATTAACTGGTTTTCGTCTAAATGAAGAATCTATTCTATTCTATTCTATTTGACAGAAAATTTAAAACTGCACAAACAGCAGTTTATGTATTCAAGATATGATGTAGATAAAATTCAGCGAATAAGTGACAATATGTTGAAACCAGGGTTAGTTACACGATCAAAAATATCA
Organism: Venustoraphidia nigricollis; assembly: GCA_034508555.1. NCBI lineage: Eukaryota > Metazoa > Arthropoda > Insecta > Raphidioptera > Raphidiidae > Venustoraphidia > Venustoraphidia nigricollis. The sequence continues at coordinate 730,514 of JAVRKA010000072.1, forward strand.
TTACGTCCAAGATATACACCACATTTTTGGAATGTAGTACCTGGTTTTTGTTTCATTTTTACCATATTTTAAATATTTTTGACAGTTCCACTGTATAACGCGTTTCACTGCTATTAGGTTGTTTATGAAAATTATTGTTAGTTAGCTGCTGTTACTTTACATATATTTCTAATTGTAGGCTTTCAATATAAATAACTTCCCAATTTTTTAAAATTTTCAATTTTCTTAGCGGAAGTTAAAAAAACAAAAATATAAAAACAACTTCTTTTTCTGTTCTAACTCTAACCTAGATGTAAACCTTGTGAAATTTGTCATTAGTCCGTTTGTTATAAGTGTTCACATATGGTAAACCCAACGTACACTTTTTAAAGTAAATTTCACTGAGTTGTCTACTCTACTCTAATATACCAAACTCACCTATTATTAAAGCTAAAAATTTTTATATATTATTTATTATTGTTGTAATATCAATCAATAAAAATTTAATTTCTAATCAAAACCACATGCTAATAAAAATTCAATTAATTATTAATTGATGAAGAAGTGTCAGAGATATCGATATAAACCAGTTTTTTAAAGCTTCACAAAACTAATTTTATTACTTCACATAATATTACAGTGAAATCTTCCGAATATCAATAATAATCGTCCTCGTTATTTCTATTTAAGGTGTTTAATGAGCAAGCTATCAACTTTCATTTTTATTAATCAATACAGTAGACTTCTGTTTAGTGTGTGATTTTGGGACTGTAGAAGAAGTAAGCACAGATATCACGGGCACCCCACACAAGTACATAATTTTCCAACACTACTAAATTGTCACGCCATTTTATGTTGAGTCTTCTTGCGTCTACACTGTGTTGCTTTGGGTCTCTATGAGCTCCGCTTTGGAAACAAACCGAAATACGCAATTTTTATTCTCGTGTATTTAGGTCTTTTTTATGAATTGAATTTTGTTGTGTTTTATTTATTTATTTTTAAATTAATAATAACGAGAGAATTTTTAACTTTTATTTATTTGTATTTTATAGTTCTTGTTTAATAATACCAAAAAAGAACACCTTTATAATTAGTTAACCAGGTTGATTGTGAGGATTAACAGTTGGGACAGATCAAATACAAAAATTTCCGGAATAATAACTGAGGCGACCGTTGAAAAATAGATTATCAAACAATTTGAGTTCAACTTATATTAACAATTTGTTTCAGAGGGAAAACCTATAAATAAAAGTTAATGAAAAAAATTATACTAAAAATTATTATATATGCAACATGCAAATCAGCCTTAGATAAAACATACCTGGGTAAAATTTCAAATAAGTAAAGCCTATTTTTTTGTTAAGATATTCAATAAAGGTCATTTGGCAAAAATGTAAGTAGGTACATATCCTACGAATCCTAGGCTTCCTAAAATTTTCAGGACAATAAACTTAGTTTTCTGTGCATGGTGTAAGTCGATTAATTCCTATTCTTTGCCGGGAAGTCCGTCTTTTTGCTGCAACTCTATGTGAATTAATGAAAAAGCCGCAGAAATAAACATATTTGTTTAAAAACTGGATTAAATTAATGTGCGTAAGAAATTTATGGTGTAAATGTAAGTCTTGTCAAAAAGATATTTCACTGTATATTTTTATATAATATTAATATCAAACGTATCGGCTAGCATACAGTGTGTCCTACAATTTTATGTTATAATAAAAAGTAACTTTATTTGATGGCAGCAAATACTTAATGACTTAACACTTTGACGGACAAACCGGCTAAAACCGGCATAAACAAAAGTTCAAAAATTTGACACGACGGCTGAAGCCGTCGTATACTACGGACCGCGTAACAGCCAGACGGGTGTAGCAGTCTCTTTGCAAGTCTAGAATACATACCCTGCATGCTAATTAATCTTATTAATTAACTCAATAATTAGATATAAATGTTATTTTTGTGATTAAAAACATATTATTGGTTCAAACAATTGAAAAAACTATAGTGTCAAAATTGGAACAAAACTAAATTTTTAAGTGTCCGTCAAAGTGTTAAGTTATGATTGGTTTTCACTATATGGAGTATAGTGAAAACCAAATCTACGTATTCATTCCTAAGTTGCGTGATTTAAACAAGGAATAATGATAGTGATGATTCCATATTATAATTATTATTTACATAACAAATATAATCAATTTTTTCTATCTGTAATTTCTCCTTCTGTGACAAAAATCTTTAATAAAATGGATTTCACAAACTATTGTCACTACATTTACAGTAAAAGTTTTTTTTCTTTTTATCTTTCAGTTCCGGATCCTTTGAAAATACAAAATCTGAACAATACTTCGGTATTGTCAATGTTTTATTTTTTGAAAAAAAACTTACTTTTACAGTACACTCAGTATACATATACTTCGTATTTTTATCTACTTATTTTAAATATGTTGATACACCATTAATTTTATTCAATTAAATTATGTGCAGACTACTTTAATACATAATTAATTATTTTTATATCACAATTCGTGACTGAAAAAAGTGTTCTAATATAATCAATAAATAATAATAATTTGCAATGCCATTTTCTCGATGGTTATTCGAAAATTTTATATGCCTCGTCGGGAGAACTTGTTTGAGGAATTTTCGTGTACGTGCATCACTCAAAAACGGCAGGATCGATTTCGATGAATTTTGGAACCCAACTCTATTCTTATCTTATCTTATTGTAGATATATATACATTATACATAGATGAAGTTTTGAACGTATTTCTAGAATTTTGCCCATTTTTTTATACCGACGATCATTCGAAATAATTTAAGATAACCAGCCTACGGCGTTACATGAAATATCTTTGAAATATTAGGGTAAATTAGTAAAATTTACTCTGTAAAGTGTACGTTAGGTTTATCACATGTGTACACTTATAACAAACGAACTAGTGACAGATTTAACAACAAGGTTTAAATTAGGTTAGAGTTAGAACAGAAAGACAAATTATTTTTATAATTTATATTGCTTATACATATTTTGAAACTGATTTATTTTAAGACACAAAACAAATGTAAAAAACGGATAATTAAAAATGTATTTTATTAGAGACATTGTATATTATACTTACCTTATAACTTAGACTCGTGCATATAGCCATAGTAGCTGCGCACGTTATTTATAAAAAAAAAAAAAAAAATGTATTTCATTCATCAATTATCAAAATCACGTGATCTACTCTACTCTGCGTATTCATGCTCAAGAATATGGACTCTAATGCTTCCTCCTTTAGTCCAACACTGAGATCCTTGTACTTAGTTTTTTTATAGAAAACACCAATAGTAACGGTGCGAATGGCGTCTGATATGACATAAAGTTGAGAAACCAACGTTAAACGCATTATTAGTGTATTTGCCATATGGCAACATACACTATTGGCGTCGGTCGGATGGCGGGACCTAGGGGTCGGACCAAAATTTCTCGACGTTTCATAACCTCCTAAACTTTCGAAAGAGTTAATTGATTTCGACGAAATTTTGCCCACCTGTTGAAATCCATCCCCGCAAGAAGCCTATTTAAAATGGGCGTAATCGGGCTATTTTAAGGGTAGTTTTTAGGGATTGCAAAATGTTTTTGGGTCCCAAAATACCGAAAAAATTCTCCGAATTGTTTCAAAATTGAAATTTAAACCTCTGGTAGCAATTAAAAAGTGTCCCTAAAATTTTAATAAAATCGGCTCAACAGGACCGGACTTACAAATTTTTTGAAAACACTAATTTGCAGATAGTGACTTATTTATTGAAGGGTGTATTTAATTCGGTGTAGACGTTAGATTGATAATAATATTACAATTAAGAAAAAAATTGTTATTTTAAGGGGTGTATTAAGGGGTTAAATTTTTTATTTTGCCCAAAAACAAACTTAATTTCGCATAATAAAAGTATAAAACCTCACGGCCCTATACAAGCAAATAGACTATATTGTCGGCAGGGTTTTGGCACTGCGACCCGGGTTTTTATTATTATTATTTGTCTTTTGATTCTGGTTGCACTTTTCGATCAGACGTTTTAGAAAATTTTGTACATATTCAAATTGATATTAGCATCCATGATTTATACAAGTACGAAAATAAAATAGCAGGAACGTGGAAGAACAAAAAAATATTTATTGTATGTTTAATATTTTGTCAAATTTGGTTAATTTCAATGTCATAAATTGTATTATATTGTAATGTTTATTGTGAAGTACCTATTATGATGCCTGATGAAGATTGAATAATATATGATCGAAACGTCGCAGAAGTAAATAAAGTGTACTAATTATTATAAACATTTTGTTCGTCCACGTTCCTGCTATTTTATTTTCGAATTTGTACATATTGTTTACTTATAATAATATCGTCACTCTCGTATGATGGATTTCTGACTAATTCCACGAACATTTTTCATTCTGAAATTTAAATATTTATTAGTTGGTAATCATCATAATATTGTACGTATAGAAATTTGGAAAAATATAATAGTATAAGATATACTTTTATTTTATAGAAAAACAATTCCAAAACATAAATTTGTATAATAAATTTTTATTTTATTATACAAATTTATGTTTTGGAATTGTTTTTGTATAAAATAAAAGTATATCTTATACTATTAGTTGGTAAAACAAAATCAGAATGCAATGGTGAACATTTTTCGTTAAATATATGAACTGATATATTACTGGCCCACATAATATAATTATTATTATGAATATAATTTTGTAGTTATTTAAACTTTCGTATGAAGGCGCCACCTCATGGTTCATTTTTAGATGCCAGCAATGAATTAAATTCTGAACTATTATGTATTGTGCAGACTCGTAGAGGCAATGTTAGTAATTGAAATGTTATTAAATTTTTGTCACTTTGTAATCAATTTGATCAAACATAAGGTAAAGCGAGATAAATTTTATATTGCTGTAAGTTCTAACATAGCCCTTTCGTCTGACTTTAGAATTTATAAAAGCAGTAAAGAATACTTTAAAAATTTGAAGAGATAATTAAAACCGTAGTACAGATGTATATTATCTATAACTTATTTATCGAATAAAAATCATACAGCCACCATGGAAAGCTCCAGCGCCCACTGACTGGGGAGCGATATCGTCCCCGTTAGGAATTTACGGTGTAATCAATTAATCATAAGCAACACATACTTACATTGTTTCTATATGGAGTTAAAGGAGTTATTTAACATAACTATTAGATTTCTGTTTCTATAATTATCCTTATAATTTTAATGACTTTATTAAGTTTAAGATTGTGCTTCTGATATTTTCCATTTCAAATGCTTATTTCAATTTCAACTTGTAACTGTATTAATAATTATATCAACTGTAGTCAAAAATGTGAAATATCTTCTTTGGGTAAATGGTAATTTTAGTTTACAGTGTATAAATGCATAAATCGATTTTATTGGGAACAAATTTATGAAGCATGGAACGGGAGGTTCCAAAAAAATTTATTTCATTATTTAGTCACAGGACTCAATTTGAGTCCTTGTCCCGGAGTCCCTAATTGCATAGTTATGCTCTTGGTTAAGACCCTTTTTTCCAGGAACGATATCAAGTTGAAATTAATATTAAATACTAAAGTCTGCAGTTCCATAATACTGTAAAAAATGTATGCTTCTAACTCAATACAATAAAAAGATTATAAAAATCATGTATCTTTTATACTGACCTACTCATCAAAATCTATATGGTAGTTGCCGTTAACCTAGGTTCTAAAGTCTTGAAATTTGGTACAAAGGAAAATGACGAATTTTTAATTATATAAGTGAAATTATACTGCTATTATAAACAATATTTTTCAGATTTAAAGCATATGCTACTTATAAATCCTTCACACCAAATCCCTCCTCCTCGCCTAAAAACGGTTACAGCTCTCCCTACGCCATTTTTAAAGCTAAAGATTTCAGGTAAACGCCAAATGGAGGATCAAGACAAAAAATTGAAAAAGAAATCCTGGAAAAAGTTCTACTTAAAAGAATCAATTACATAATCTATCACACGTAGCTCGTAGGATCTGTAGTGTGATTCTTGGCCCTTCATTTGGCTTTTACCTGAACCTTTTAAGCGTTTTTAGGCGATGGGAAAGGATTTAAGATGAAGAGTGCAGGAGATATTTATAGGCAACATATTAATACTTTTAAATGAACTTACCTTTACGATAGCAATGCTTTTGCTTTTTGAAATTAACTCAGTGGAAAATAGTATGGTTGATGGTCTTGAACCGAAGTCTAACTCGTACTGGTCTCGTTTTTTATAATAGTTTCCAACCGCAGTGCTCTTAATATGTTTTTTATGATAGAACAAATATATCGAAGTTGTGAACGCAATGGTGGTCAAAATACATCTAATCAATTTTTGACATAATAAATAATTAACCGATATGAATAATTTAGAGCATTATCTAAACAAAAAAAAATGCTAGAAGCAAGGTCATGCAAGTAGCTAAAATCGAGATTAGTATAGCTATATATGTGTAATGCTTTCGAACAAACATTAAAAATGAGAGCAATTAATTATCAGAATGTAACATGCGACACAATACCATGGGCTTTGTTGCTTTGGGCACCGTGCTGCAGATTCTGATGATTTCGAAATACGTAACAAAATCCTCGGGGCATATTTAAAATATTTAACATACGGGGGACATTTGAATTTTTAAAATAACAGAACAGTAGTTAATGATCTTAGTTATCACGCGTGTTTTATCGACAATTGAATAATCAAACCAACAGGAAACTTGCAAAATAATTATATTTTTTCTGAACTCGTGTATTTCAACACCATCTATTTTCTATTGATTTTACTCAAGTATTTTCAAGTTTTTAATCACGCAAAGTGTCTTCTCCTGACTCCCCTACTGTTCACTGCTCAGCATATGGAAAAATACGTTTGACAACGTTAATTCCAAATTATGAAAGGTTTTTCTGTGACGAAATGAGTATGAAGATGTTAAAAATACAAGAGTCGATTAGTCCAGACAAGTTGAAAATACATAAGTTGTACTGTGTGTGGTCAGTCGTAAGAGTATCCTAGAGTCCCAGTCCCTACTAATCTAAAAAATAAAAATGTGTACTATATTTGCCGCTCAAACACGTCTTAACTAATTGAAAATCTGTAGGGACATATTAAAATATAGTATGTTATGTTTTATTTCTTACTCCGACTTTTGTTGTGATAAAATCTAATAGTTTTATACGTGTAGAAAAGAAGGAAAATAGAGTTCAAACGCTCTAAGTTAAACACCGCTATGTCATCGCTCGACAACGTCAACCGTTCTGTCTCCGTCTACTTGAACTTAGTGGCGTAGTGTACTATAATAATATTATTTATTTAATTATTAATTCTTGGCCAGTCAAATACGGTCATTTAAGAAAGAATTTCATCATTGTTAGTAATAAATTAATTTCTCGTATTTTCATATCTTCTGGCAACTCATGAATTGAGAACCGCAGTCAACTCATTATGAAACTTGAACTGATGTCCCCCGTATATGAATCATTCTGATACACATTTAAGTAGTTCTACATTTTAAATGGCCGTTTTTTTTTCATTTTAATTCATATTCGCATCTATGTGTATAAGATGCAGTGAAAGGCTCCTCCCATATACGTTCATGATGCTATGCCCCAGCTCCTTGTCTCAATATCGTTCGATTGTATGCGTATGACGTCCACCAGGGCGTCTCAATCGTCCGACACCCTAATGATTGCAGAACGCTCGGCTATAAAAATAGATGACTTCTGCAAACGGTACAGCATTCACAGTTTCAAACTCTCACAGTGCATTACCCAAGTGGTTCTAGGCGTTATTTAGTGATCAAAATGACTTTTAAGGTAAGAACTTGTGCATCTTAATCTTTATTATTTCTATCTTTTTTTTGTTTAAAAAAATAAATTTAAAAAATTAATTTGGATCTTGAGAATAGATAAGCATACAACAATGCCGTTTTTTAGATGACGTTTTCATGTCTTCTCTATTACAAACCCTTAGTTCTCAGGCTCTGATCGGATAACTATTAAAAGCATCCATTGAATTTTCATTTTATTATTAAATAAGAAATCGAAAATATTGATTGCCCAAATAACAGTAGCTGTTTTTTTTTTTCTTTTAAAAAAGTAGCTTCTTTATCCGTGAAACAAACGCAATGTATTGAAAAATGATGAACTGTAAATTTAGTTTAAAAATACCCACTTTCGAAAATTAAAACAGACTTTAACCAAATTTCACCTGATACTGAGTGTGTTTAATGGTGCAATTCTGACAGTTCTTAATATTAGTTCTATTAGTTCTAAAGCGTTTGTTAGCATTACAGAACTCTTCGAACTGCTAGAACTGAATTTTTGTTGATTAAATTCTCGGACCCTCCGAATAAGAATACGTTTTTCCCATTTTGAGGAAATAATTTTGTAAATAAGTATTTCAAAAATATTACTAATTTTTGCGCAAAAATTAATTAATTAAATTATTACAAATTAAAAACAAATATAGTTTCAACTGTTTTTCATGTAATATATAAATTTATTTCGTTCTAGTTGAACTAGAAAAAGTATTGCCATATAATTAGTGGGACAGATAAGCAAACTGGTTGTGCCAATTATGATAAAAGCGTCTCTTTAATTTGATACCTCTTTATATTGTTAAAAAATATAGACATTGAGGCACGTGAAATCTAGCCTCTGATGGGTGATAAAACTAGCCCTATAGATGAGTTTCTGAAAAAATCTCGAGAACTATTATTAGATATATAAAAAAAAGTTTCATAAAAAATTGTTAGATCTTTAAAATTTTCTTTTCGGTATGTGAAAAGAACAGCCAGAAAAAGGGCCAAAAAGTCGAGTACTTTGAAACCAACGGCTAAAACGTAAGGTCCTTTTCAACACCTTTATTTTTTATCGAATTGTATAACTCAATGATGATTTGAACTTTGACCGCATATAACTTCTCTTTTTAAATGTTAACAAAATAAAATTACCTGCAATACTGTTCAATATTTTTATTTGTATAAAGACGTTTCAACCAACAGTTTTGGTCCTTTTCAATTTTGAAAAGGACCAAAACTGTTGATTGAAACGTCTTTATATAAATAAAAATATTGAACAGTATTGCAAGTAATTTTATTTTGTTAACATATCTATTACTGTTGGTAGAGTCAATATTATTAATTCTCTTTTTAAAGTTATCGATTTTGGATAAAAAAATATGACTTAGGGCGTTCTTTGCTTTATGAATACGCGTAATTTCAATTTACAATTCGATAAAGAACACAATAAAGAAAGGTGTTGAAAGGATATTACGCTTTAGCTATTGGTTTCCAAGGCGACAAAAGCATTCAACTTTCTGACTCTCTTTCTGGCAATAAGTATACCTTTCCACATACCCAAAAATGTGTAAGTAGCAAATTTTTGAAAATTTCACAATGGAAAAATGTTTATGCAATCTTTTATTTTGTATATCTAATAGTGCTTGAGATTTTTGCAAAAACGCGTCTATAGGGGTAGTTTTACCACGGCCATTCGTTATATCGAAATAAACGGCCGTGTAGCGAATTATGTGTGCATTTAAGTCGGATTTAAAACGAAAATGTAATCTATAGAGAGGGCACGGGTCTGATAAATGATAATATATAAAAACCCAGGTCGCAGTGCCAAAACCCTGCCGACAATATAGTGTATTTGCTAATGCAGGCCGTGTGGCTTTATTATGCGAACTTAAATTGGTTTTTGGGAAAAATAAAAAATTTTACTCCTTAATACACCCCTTAAAATAACATTTTTTTTTCTTAATTGCAATATTATTATCAATCGAACCTCTATACCAAGTTATATACACCTTTCAGTAAATAATTCACTATCTGCAAACTAGTCTTTCTTAAAATTTTTAAATCCGGTCCTGTAAGTTCGATTTTATTAAAATTTTAGGGACACCTTTTAATTACTACTAAAGGGTTAAATGTCAAATTTGAAACGATTCTGAGAATTTTTTTGGTATTTTAGGGCCCAAAAACATTTTTCAACCCCTAAAAACTACCCTTAAAATGCCCCGATTACGCCCATTTTAAATAGGCTTCTTGCGGTGATGGATTTCAACACGTGGGCCAAATTTCGTTAAAATCAATTAACTCTTTCGAAAGTTATTGCCCGCACACACACATATATATATATATATATATATATATATATATATATATATATATATATATATATACGTATATATATAAATATATATATATATATATATATACATATATACATATATATATAAACATTTTCAAAAATGGTGCCAAAGTGTTTAGGAGGTTATGAAACGTCGAGAAATTTTGGTCCGACCCCTAGGTCCCGCCATCCGACCAACGCCAATAGTGTATGTTGCCTTATGGCAAATACACTAATAATTCGTTTAGTAAATAGTTATTGTAGTAACCGTAATGGTACTTAATATTTATTTCTTTCAGGTGCTTGCATTTGCTGCTTTAGTAGCAACAGTAGTAGCTCAAGAACACAAAGGTCACGCCACGTCGTACTCATCGCTTTCATTCTATCCAACATCCCACGGTCAATCTGCCCAGGCTACGCATTATGCCGCACCAGCCGTAGCCCACTACGCTGCCGCACCAGCCGTAGCCCACTATGCTGCCGCACCAGCCGTAGCTCACTATGCCGCACCTGCTGTGCACTACGCAGCACCAGAAGTCCACGCCGTCAAATCTCTAGCCGTTCCCGTCTACCATAAAGCCGTCGTCCCTGTCAAAGCTGTTGAATACCATCACGAAGAAGAACCATCCGCACCAGCCCATTACATATTCAAATACGCAGTGCACGACGAACACACCCATGACATCAAAGAACAAGAAGAAAAACGCGAAGGTGACAAAGTAGAAGGTTTCTATTCACTTATCGAACCTGATGGCAGCAAACGTACCGTCCATTATACCGCCGATAAACATAGCGGATTCAACGCTGTCGTTCAACGGGAACACAATGTCCATGCACCAGCTCCAGTCCATAAGAAGATTGCCGTCGCCGCTGTACCAGTACACAAATATGTAGCTGCTGCTCCAGTGTATCACGCAGAACAGGCTAGTCACGCACCGGTATATCACGCCGCTCCGGTATACCAAGCTGTTAAAGTTGCCGCTACACCGGTATACCATCAAGCTGTGAAAGTTGCCGCCGCTCCACTTGTGAGCTACCATGCCGCTCCAGCACCAGCTGCTCATTCAGGTCATGGAGAAGCAACATCATATATCAGTTTTTCCGGACCAGTAGCTCCGGCGCATCATTGATTTTGTAATGATGTGTTATAGTTACTTAATTTGTTAAATATGTTGCATCTCTCATCTTCCACGCAAAATGTCATCGTCATCCGCTAGTTTTTATTATTTTATTTTATTGTAATTTTGTACCTCTTTATTATTGAAATATATTTTTGTATATAAATTATTACTGATTTTTATCTTAAAATGATTTGATTATACTTGCGCATAATATTTTAGCCACCATGTACGAAAAATCTCTTACTAATAGCACTAGTACCACACGAGTAGGGACAAATATAACAAAATAATTTTGAAATGTAATCAAAGCCAGGGCAGCGTTTTTAAAGTTACATTGAAATAATTATTTCTGTAATATTCTGTTATCAAAAATGAAAAAAGTTTTTTGACAGAAAATGACGTACCCGGTGCAAAATTTTCATATGTGAAAGACAATAATGCAGTAACGTTAAAATACTAGCTAATAATTTATAATATAGATTTTGATCACTGAAACAACATATTGTTAAGAAATAAATAATATTTGTCCTTACCACAAGTGCTGCCTCTCGTGGCTAATCGGGAGCACTGCTCTCATGAAAAGAACTCATTATGATCGAAATATGATATTTATGGTACCAAGGAGTTAGTAGGTACTGAGATTTTGCAAAAATGTTACCTGGTAAACTACCATAAATATCAAATATTATGTTATAAATCCTGTTGTATCGATTACCCTCAAAACCTGGTTTTACGGAAACGGTGGAGTAAGGAGTTGCCACAAAAAATATATCTTCTCTGTATACTGATGTTAAATTAATGGCCAACATTTTAAATTAAATAACAAAAAACGACGTTTCAATGTATTTACACTTTATTTTATATTAAGTTTAAGACCTTTGTTTGACGAAGCCACTGTGTGCAAAATAATTGTCACAAAAGAAAGTCGTTAGTGTAAATTACTTCAAACGATTTCAATTTTATTTGAAATGTGCACAAGGAACATTTTTATAGAAACTGACCAGAAAGTAAATACGATTTATACATGTTGTAGGATAATTAAAAAAATCGGATTTTCGCAAAAATCCCAGGACGTTTGCAAAAAAATCGGATTCCAGTTACCCAGTTTTTGCAGTCTTCCTAGGATTTTCGCGAAAATCCAATTTTTTCAATTATCCTACAACATATACAAAGATTATACACCGATGATGGCTGACTGCGCAAACAAAGGCCAAAAAATCTATATTAAAAAAAAAAATACAAAGATTTCCACAACTTTGTATGATATTATAACGTCGATATCTACATTCATTTTAAGTTGTCAGACCAACGATAACTGCAATTTTTTTACGGAGCTATCTTGAATAACAATGGAATTTCAAAACTAATACCTGCCAAAATATTAAACATTTGTTTTGCTATGATAGATAGATATTGTAGATTATAGATGTTCGACAAATAAGGTTGTTAGCGTGTTTATTTACTGTTGTCCTGTGCAAAAAGTCATTATTATTAATGAAAAGTACAAGAACATGTTTTAAGCAAGATGATCAACTTCTGATAATATTTAAAATACGATTAACTGACTTAAAAATAAAAATTATTTATGTAGTGTCAAAAAAATATTAGAGCATGCGTTCAGTTTTTTATAGAAAATGAATACTTTGAAATTAATTCCCTCCACACTTCTGTTTTTGCTTCTTACTTCAATAACCTGGACAAATAAAAGTCAGGCTAATGTTGATTTGAGATCACCAGAAATAACTTATCGTTGTGGGAAATTTTACCCAAAGATAAATGTGTCTAATAAGCAGGAAATTCAAAGGACAGAAAGTAGAAATTAAACAAAAAATATAGTGTGAAAACGTATGTACAAGTTTATTAATTATTTTTAAAAATAATTACAAAATAAAATAAAAATTGTTTAATATAAACAAATAAAATACTGGTCGAAAATATTGACTTGAGCAATAATAATGCTTCATCAGTACTCCAACAATACAAAAGTATAAGTAAATATATCATTTAAGCTTTAACATATTCAACTTGAGCGTTGAAACCGTTATGTTTATCAGCCGTGTAGTGGACAATACGTTTATGTCCGTCGGGTTGCACCAAAGTGTAGTGACCAGTGATTTTGTGTCCGTCGATCTTTTCGGCGCGCTCTTGGAAGTTGTGGTGTTTGGAGTCTTTAACATCGTACTTATAGTCGACAATGAATCCGCTGTGTTTGTCCGGAACTTCGTAGTGAACGATTCTTTCGTAGTGCGGGTCGTGGAGGGAGTAATGACCCTTGGTATGATCGTGTTCACGACTCTCTTCGTGTTCCTTGATGTCGTGAGTATGGGGGTCGTGGACGCCGTATTTGTAGACGTAGTGAGGAATAGCATGAGGCTCTTCGTGATGTTCTTCCTTGTGGTGGTGAACAGGAGCTGGGGCATGATGAACTGGAGCATGATGAACTGGGGCATGATGAACTGGTGCGTGATGAACTGGTGCGTGATGAATTGGTGCGTGATGAACTGGTGCGTGATGAATTGGTGCGTGGTGAACTGGAGCCGGAGAGTGATGTTTGGGTTCCTCATGGTGTTTGTGAGGCGTATAATGATGTTGAATATGATGGCTGTAAGATACTACCGGGCCATGATGTTCATGATGCTGCGCCTGAACAATCGCCAAAACGGTGGCTAATAAAGCAAGCTGAAAAATAAAGTTACTGTTTGAATTCGTACTTAAATTTGCTACCTGTCTCAGATTTGCTCGGATAGTCACGATTTTAGAGTTCTATTGAACAGATGATTATAACTTATAGACGTCCGACAATTGATCGAAAACTTTTTCAGTTTACTATTAAAAATAATAAGACATTGAATAGACGAGCGTGTTGCAAGAATGCCGGATTTGATAATTCAAAGCCCATGGACAGAAAGGCTGTGGGGGGGGGAGCATGTATAAGAAGATCAAGATTGAACGAATACTAAAATCCATGATGCAATTAGCTAAGTTAAAAATTGATTGTAAAATAATCAATGACCGACCAATATACATGTGTATTTTTTCAAAAATTGAATTTTGCATTAAGGTGTGGGAGTCCCTGGGCCTGAGTCGCTAATGCCCTTATATAAATTCGGAACTGTGTAGCAAAGCTGTTATATGGCGTTCCTAGGACTCCCACTTCCCAGGTTCTAATCCAAGGATCCGTAAAAGTAGCAATCGGATTAAAAAAATAATAAATTAAAAATATGAATTATTAAACTTGATTGTTAATGACGTAAAAAAATATGAAATATGGCACTAAATTCACATCATCGTAGTAATTAGTGGCCTTCAATTAAAAAAAATAGATTTCCGAAGCTATGATATAAAGTCTTCAAACTTTGTATTTTTCGCTGCTCTTTTTGGGCAACAAAATTCACACTCAATCGAAAAGTAATTATGATAAATTATTAATCCTGCACTATTTGATTTTAATCTCAAAAACTGTGTTTAAATTTTTTCAACAACTACCACAATTATCGAATTTCACTTCGCGAAGAATAAAAAAAATAAACAAAAAAATCCGCACTGCTTCATACCTTGAAATCCATGTTTGAGGTATTAAAATCCAACTGTAAATGTTGTACCGTTGTCTAATTTCGGTTTGTATTTATACTCTTATGATCAAACATCTCCTGATAAGGCATTTCGTTGTGAGTGGGGACTTTCTCTTGAGATATCAAAAATATGATACACAAAAGAATTCGACAAATTCTTACCGTTTTCCCCATTTCAATTACATAATATATTCATTTAAATAAATTCTGTATATTAAATCGCCTCGTTTCACTGCTTATGTCAATATTCTTATTAATTAATTCTAAATGCATAATTAATTATAACATGTGTCCGCTATAACCTAAATAAATTTTTGCTTAGAAATTATTTTTTGTTTCACTTCTTGTAAATAATAATAGGTATTCGTTATTATATTTCAATTATATGGGTTTATTGTTCACGGTCAAGTTGAATTGCATTAACAGTGTACTTACCGGAAATAACGAAAGTACAATACAGAAAACATGATATAATTCCATTTTCATAGCATGATATAATTCAATGAGAAATCGATCGTCAAATATAAAGTTTAAAAAACCACGGGCCATTTTCTTGTTTCGTTTTTTTTCAGAGCACGATTTTTCCGTAGTTGAGTTTTAGACTTTATATTTTTGTTTAAATTATTTTGGGATCATATTTTCACGGGAAACCGCTAGTAATATGTTTTTATTTATGTTATCTAGACTCTAGAGGGCGCCAAATTGAATTTAGTATGGCGTCACATAGCCTATAACAATCAGACGATCAAGACGCTCCTAAAGAAACCTCATCTGTCAAATTATAATTATTAGTATTTTAGAAGATATGCGGGAACAGATGAGCATTACCTTTTGATCCTAGTCAGGTAAAAAAGACGAACAAGTACGAGTAGAATTCGCTCTATGAGAGTTTCGTACCGTTACAACAATTGAACAATTATTATAAATGAAAAAAATGTCAATTATTTTGTTGAGGTTGAGAATTATTGACAAACTTAATAAAAATTAATTTTGTCACTGAGAATTGGTAATTACTGATTTTCGGATTTATTTTTTTTGTGCCAAATTTCAAGATTCTAGGTCAACGGAAAGTACCTTATAGAGATTTTGATGAGTGCGGTCAGTATAAAAATTCTTTTTTATCTTTTTATATTAGCATTGAGATAATTTTTGTAATTCTGCAACCAGCAACCTCCAACCTGCACGATGTTGCATCCTAGCTGGCACAAACCTGCAAAAATGGATAATTAAATATTTATTTATTTAGGGTTGCTATGACAATTTTTAATGACGAACGCACATCACTGGCACACTAGATCGATGCAGCACGGCTATATAGAAATCGCAGGCGATCGTTGTGGTTGCAGGACCAATGTGCGCGATCTTTAAGGATTTAGTTTTTTTTTTTCATTCTGAGGCACGGAACTTTAATAAAACCACAAATAAATTACTAAAATAAAATTAACTGATGAAACGCATATGTGTAGTAAATTTTTTTTATTGATAAAAATTGGGTAATTAAATACTAAATAGTTGAGATATTTTAGTCCCGAGTGTATTTTTCAACAGCCACAATAACATACCAACACCACCCCAAAATACGATACCAATGCGTGATAATAAAAACTGTAACAGATAAATGTAAATAAAAAAACCCGGACAAGTGTAAGTAAGAAGAGCTCGCTGAAGTTTCCGACGCATCAATTTAGCTTTGTATATCGAAAAAGACAGCTTTTGGAAAGAATAATTTTCCTGTAAAAATACGCAGTTTTTTCGAAATTTTAACTGAACTAGCTATGAAAATAGAGGAGGAAATCAGTTTTCAAGATGCGCTTTCAGAAAAATCTCAACATTAAAGTCTATAAAAAATCTTTTTAAGATCCATAAAAGAGTTTGTTCATATGATGTTTAATATAAGCGAATACAAACATATTTTTGGGATGTCAACCTATGGCCCGCTTTTACAGGATTTTTTTTTTTAATTCGGTCTATTGAATGTCGATGGACAAATTAATGATCCCCTAAGATTTCCGTCGTTTTCTTTTGGGGTACGGACTCTAAAAACCATTTTTTATTGTGAATAAATACGTAATCGTTGTTTCTTCATATTAGTGCTAGCGCAAACAATTCGAAAAAAATAATAAGTTTATTAGATGATTTTAATAATTATGTCAAATCATTTAGGCATTAATAAAATTACTAACGTGACACACATAAAGGAGACAAAATGACGGAAATTATTTTAATAGTTATATACGCATTCTTTTAACTAAAACGAAAGTGAATTTGTTTAAGAAATGGCTGTACAATGAGCGCAAAAATGATATTTAGGTTCATTGTTCTTACGTGAGTTATAAAACATAGCCTAACATTGGTTGGGTAACCAGTAATTTTTTTAACATAGAAGATCAAAATTCCTGTCACTAGAGGCTAAAAATCTTTATTTTTAAAAAAAAAGTTTGATCTTGAGTATTTCAAATAAAATTCAAATATACATATCTATTTAGTATATTGCGTGAGCTATTTGGCTATTTGTCGAGCGTCTATAAAAAGACTTTTTGAAAGGTGGTTCAAGTAGCCACAAATATAAGTAGGTTAACTAATTTAAAAACTTTAGTAGATGTCTGTTTGGGTTTTATTTGAAATACTGAAAAGTAAACTTTTTTAAAAAAATCTGCATTTATAGAGAGCTCACACACTTCTTTCTTTCTTTTGTCTGCTCGGAAAATGTCGACGAAAAAACAATCTTGGCAGAATGATACAGTAACCGTAAGTAAACCTTACTTCCTCCAAATGGTGCGCCGCCGCAAGCTTAAAATTTCAGTATCATCGAAGTCTCCAAAAACAAAAAGTAAAATCACATTTTTAAAAAAGAAGCTCAGATTGTGCTTGGAGGTAAGATTTTTTTTTAATATGAATATGAATATTAGCCGCTACATCTTCTGATACAATCAGCCATGGCAGAAGAAAATTAGAAATTTTGGAGGTAAATAACTCACTAAATGACACAGCTTCGAAATTGACAGCAGCAGTCATTTTTGATTAGCTTGTATAAAGCGTGTGACCTTGAAATAATATCAAACTGTTAAGCATATACCTAAGTGAATTTAATCTAGATAATAATGCATATATGTATAATGCATGTGTTCCACTGATTGACTTCGCGGTGTTGTTATGTCACAGTGTAAAATATTCGCGGCCAAAAGAAAGGTTCGTTTAAAGTGGCGCTTTGTAACACATTGCGTTGCGTTACGCCAGACTGTATTCACTTTATATTACTTTATATATTGATAGAGTTTGTACAAATTAAATTGGCACAACGCTCTGCTACCACGCTTGAACACAAGCAGCAACTAGCGTATGAAAAAGTATTGGAAGTAGGGTTATCAGAAGTCTGTAATTTTGGGAAAAGTTCCGGGATTGTTCGGACTATTCCATATTCAGGAATTTAAGGCTTCTTGCCGAAAATGCACAATTTTAACGATATCCCACTCAGATATGTATTTTATAAGATTGATTTATACATACGTATAAATAAAGCACTTGGTAAAAATTATAAAAATGTTTTTTACAATAATTTTTACATTACTTTTTTCCCTGAAATAAATTGCTTAGGTATCAAGATTTAACTTAGATTCTTAAAAAATCCATTTTACAACCATCACTTCCGAAAATCTTGATTTTTGTTCCACTAACCCTAACAAGAAGTCGTCTCATTAATAATATCGTAAAAAATGTACAGTAAGAACAGTTAAATATACATGAATATAAAAAATAACAATTTAGTTCATTTCAAGAGCAACATTTCCACAAACTAAAGTATTGTTTTTTAGCTTCTCGCTATTCAAAGTTTTCAAAGAAAAAAGGAAGTTATTGGTTTCGGTTTTTGAAAATCTAGTTTTCATCAGATCTCGACGTCTTGGGGTTCTAGAAATCTATTCTGACTATTTTTGGATGATATCTACAGAGCGAATCAAACGATTGCAATCGAGTTTGCGGTATTCGAAAGGGTTTATTGAACTTGGATAATATTTTAAGGTCTGTCGGTTTCAAAGTTATTCAAAGAAAATCTTATGTCTCAGAAACTCTTAACTATTTTTTATAACTTTTAATGTAATTATAAGCAAAATAGTATCAAATTATTGTAACGCATTTAACACATAGCGGGAAGTTTTAGGATTTTTAGGTTGGTCGGTTTACACATTTTTTAATTTATAAAAGCATAGCTTTTAGTGTTCTCTATTTAGTTCAACCATATTTATGTCACTTCACCCTCGTAAAAAACATGATATGTCATACTAACTGAAAATTTGACAAATTCAAGTTAATTTTTAATTAAATGCATTTATTTTTTATTGAGAGAGAAGTTTTTTTTTAATTTGAAATTATCGCGAGTGAAGCAGAGGGTGAAGACTATGCATAGAAAAGCAACAAATATTAATTAACTAGTTTATGACACAATAAATTAAATTATTAAAAATTTGCAACTATGTTAGATATTTATGTTTAGTTTTATGGTTTATTGAGAAAGCTTGTTGAGAGCCGTGACAGTTCGCTTTGCACAAACTATACTTTCTAAACACATTTATAGGTACATGGCAAGTGGTTTATTTGGATAACATGTGCTTTTATGTACTTATTGGGCTGTGACACCCCCGTTTGTACAAAAGTATAAAAATGTTATGATTTTACAAAATGTCATCTCAGTTTCAATTTGAATTTACAAACAATCACATCATGGATTACAAGGTTTGATAATTTTTGTTTTGTTTTTTAATTTCTTATTTTTTTTGTTATTTATTGTTTTAATTTTAGAATTTTTTGTATTTACAAAAATGTTATAATTTTTCGAAAAACTATTTTGTTTTGATTTTTTGCCGTTTTATACATTCCGACATTTAAAAGAAAAAATAACAATGACTAACAAAGCTATTTGGGTCTTGTACCAATTAATAGTTTCGTTATGATGTTTTTAATATTACTTAAATCACAGTTCCAGTTGACACTTACACTAATTATTACACTAAAATCTAAAAAGTAGTGCTTTTAATAAACGTCTTATAAACAATCGATCACAAACTCAATCAAATTCTTAACTTTGTCAAACGATGTATTGATCAAAAAATATTAGTATGGAAACTATTCAGAACTGTGAAATATTATTGCGATATTATTTTATTGAAACAACTTTAATAAAAATATTTTAATCTAAGGTGAGAATTGCTGATGAAATTATCAAATAAATTTTGAATTTACTATAAAAAAGATAATTAAGATAATTATGAATTGGAATTAAATTCACGCAACACTAATAGTTGGCGACTACAAAAAAATACAATCAGTACCTACGTAAATGAAACCAGTTTTACAAAAAAACTCTAATAACTTCAAATATCAAGCCTCTATAATCTACAATAAGTCTCTTTTACTTAAAAATTTCTTGAAGATAACGATGCTGCATAAAGGTTATATAATCAATTATCTGGGAATTAAAATAACTTACATTTTTTCACAGATTTTAATATTAGCAGCAATTACGTTAATTGCCAAAGCTCAGCATCACGGACACGAAATATCCTACAGTACGCATATTACTCATCATCATACCCCTCACCATGAACACCATGAACACCATGAACATCATGAAGAGCCAAAACATCACGTCCCAGTTCATCACGCCCCTGTTCATCACATTCCTGTTCACCATGCACCAGCGCCAGTTCACCATAAGGAAGAACACCACGAAGAACCGCACGCAATTCCCCACTACAGTTACAAATACGGAGTTCACGATCCCCACACCCACGACATCAAAGAACAGGAAGAGAGCCGTGAACACGATCACACCAAGGGTCATTACTCCCTCCACGACCCACACTACGAACGCGTCGTACACTACGAAGTTCCAGACAAACACAGCGGTTTCATAGTCGATTATAAGTACGACGTCAAGGACTCCAAACACCACAACTACCAAAATCGTGCCGAAAAGGTCGACGGACACAAAATCACCGGCCACTACACTCTTTTGCAACCCGATGGACACACACGCATTGTCCACTACACCGCCGATAAACATAATGGATTTGATGCTAAAGTTGAATATGTTAAACATTAGTTATTTTATTTACCTGCATTTATTCGAATATAAAACTAGTTTTGCTTATTTTCACTAAAAATTTTAATGTACGTAGCATATTGTTATGTACTTGTATATACACTTTTTATTTCTATGAAATATTTTAAATAAATATTTGCGTAAGCCGAAATACTGTGTTCATAACTTATTTGTAACATCACCTTCATCACTAACTATTATTATTCATTCAAAAAAGTTACTTAACTTATTAATAATATATTATACAATATTAAATTTATAAATTTTTGTATAGAATGTAGAAAGCACTGTGGCTGGAAACAAAAAAAAAACAAGCCGTGACGTGGATCGTATATTAGGACCAGCGTTGCCAGATATTTTTTTTTTGCCAAATCAGGATTTTGAAACTTTTTGAGAGAAAAAAGCGGGATTCTTTCGTCGAAAGCGGGACATAGTAAAAAAACGTATACAATCAGAAGTTTTTAAATATTTATCTTTTTATTTGAGTTCAAATTACGTTTCCGTGACAATAGATAGCAAAAATAGCTATAGAAAATGTATTTTAATAAAAATATGATATTTTAAATCAGATTTACCCTATCGTTAAATAGTTGATTCTTATTCGTCTTCTGAATAAAAAAAAAAAACAGAAATCAAAATCATTTATTCATTAGAAAAATATGGCGTTTCAAACAATAGTCTGAGGAGTGAGTGTTACAAATTGCAACTTACAATAAGAGAATAAATTTTTACACACGGTCGAGTTATCCCCGAAAAATCGGGACGTCCCGCCAAAATCGGGACGTCTGGCAACGCTGATTAGGACTATATAAGTGCATCTTGAGGTCCACACGACCAACTAGCCAATATGATCTTTACAAATTAGACCCAAGAAATTTTCTTCAAAAAATTCTAAATCACATCTTTTTGCAGTATTTTTATTTAAAAAAAATGGCTGGACCGATAAAATTTATTTAGAATCATACTGACGTTGATACGCTTCGATTGGCTTCCTAATAAAGTAAATAAGATCTTTTATTCGAGAGATTTCCTGTAAAAACCACTTTTTTGCAGTGAAAAAAACGGCTCGATCGATATTAATAAAACTTCTTTTGGATCATATTGACACAAAACACTTCAATCAGCAACCTAGCGAAGTCAATATCATTTTTTATTCACGAAATTTCGTGGAAAATTTACTTTTTGCAGTCTTCTTGTTTGTTTATTTGTTTAATCAAAAAGAACTACTGAATCGATTTCCAACAAATTTCTTTCAGATCGTACGCGTCAATTCGTATCCTAACGTATATTCTCGAGATTTCGCCTTAGAAAGAAACGACTACGTACGCACAGACACAGATATCTTTTCAAAAATAGCGTAGTGACCTTGAAACACGAAAATTTGCTAATTTTTTTTATTTCGATCTTGGGGCACATTACAATAACTTCCGAATGCACTGGGAAGTTAGAGGATTGGGATAAAATGTATGGACCAACATGTGTCATGACGAAAAATATCTAATGTGTGAGAGAAAAATGAATAGCAAAAGTTCAAGTTATTAAACATTACGATAACAACCTCAAATAAATAATTACTAATATGGTGAGGGTTCATTCTGATCTATTCATTTTGTCCCAATGCTAAATTCCC
Source organism: Venustoraphidia nigricollis (assembly GCA_034508555.1). Taxonomy (NCBI): domain Eukaryota; kingdom Metazoa; phylum Arthropoda; class Insecta; order Raphidioptera; family Raphidiidae; genus Venustoraphidia; species Venustoraphidia nigricollis. The sequence goes on from JAVRKA010000072.1 coordinate 753,108, forward strand.
TATATACACACCTTACAGGTTTACGTACTGTATACAATATCTACATGTACCTAATTGATATTAATATGAAAAATGCATGTGTTGTAAAGTTTAATTGCGTTTATCTAGCAAATATTACAATGTATAACACTACTATTTAATTACATGGTTGAAGAGAATAGCCGAATTATGCTATTAAGAATAAAGAGGTTAATATTGTCTCTCTGGCCTATCGTCTCTGGATATCGTCGATAAATTACTGCCCTCTTCTGGAGAATTTCATTTCATTTACGAATGCTTTGCAGGAGTAATTTTCAAAAACGATTGAGTTATAGACCGTAGATAGGGAGTCACCTCTGGAAATACTCTGCATAGATTATAGATGCTCGATAATCCAGACCATTAGCATCACTGTTATAGTTATAATAATTTATGTCTAAAGAACAAGCATAAAATAGATACCTTATTATATAAAATTAATCAGTTGTATTGCAATATAAATTTCTAATAAACTTTTGCAAAAGAAAAACAAAAGTAAAAAGTTCCCCTTGGGCAACGCGTAAATAATTACTGTTTTCTATTCGTCAGGATTCGATTATGCAGAAATTATAGTAAATTTATGGATTATATTCGTAAATTCTGTTTCGCAAGGTGTTCTGTATAAAGTGTCAATATTTTCTAGAAATCGATCGTTAATACAACTGAATAAACTATTTCTTTTCTGTCATTAATACATGCATGACCTAAAACTATCTATCTTATATTATTTGATTATTAAGTAATACAATTATAATAATTATTATCAATGCCTGCAGAAATATTAAGAAAACTATAGCGTGAATAAATAAACTGAATTGAGTGACACAATTGTAAATATAATATTAAATATCAATCAAAAATAAATAATAATTAATGACAATATGACAGATTAATAAATTTATTGCTTATTTCAATAACGAAAATGGGTTCTAGAATAATCTAGAATCTAGATCATTGGGATGCATTTGTTTATCTGACGTTTCCAAATGCTTATGTGAAAATTGGTGAAAGAAGATTTATTATTAATTAAATATAATAATAAATTGAAAATATGAAGCTTAATGAGTTCAATGGGTATTTCGTAGACCAAAAACGGCTTCAAAATAAGATATTTTGTGGAAAACTAGTATGACTATATTTCTACTAGTCAATATATTATGGAAAATGGTACTAATTTTGGTCCGATTCACTATTCACAATTTTTAAATAATGTTGCCATGGTCAAAGACTGAATGGAAACAAGGTACAAGTCGAGGCTTTAAAAAAACACAAACATTTTGTATTTAAAAATATTTTTATATAAAACAAATATATCTAATACACAGTATTAAAACAGTTTAAATATAAAACCATACATATGTACAATCACATCGATTGATATAAACGAAATAAATCATATCCTAAAATTACGACTTATCTATATTAAAACAATAGCTATGACAATACTATTATTTAGGCTTTTACGTATTCAACCTTAGCATTGAATCCATTATGTTTATCAGCTGTATAATGGACAATACGTTTGTGTCCATCGGGTTGAACCAGAGTGTAGTATCCGCTGATTTTGTGTCCGTCGACTTTTTCGGCGCGTTCTTGGAAATTGTGGTGTTTGGAATCTTTCACATCGTATTTATAATCGACTATGAATCCGCTGTGTTTGTCTGGAATTTCGTAGTGTACGACACGTTCATAGTGTGGGTCGTGGAGGGAGTAATGACCCTTGGTGTGATCGTGTTCACGGCTCTCTTCCTGTTCTTTGATGTCGTGGGTGTGGGGATCGTGAACTCCGTATTTGTAACTGTAGTGGGGAATTGCGTGCGGTTCTTCGTGGTGTTCTTCCTTATGATGAACTGGCGCTGGTGCATGGTGAGCTGGAGCATGATGAACTGGAGCGTGATGAACTGGAGCATGATGAACTGCGGCGTGATGAACTGGAGCATGATGAACTGCGGCGTGATGAACAGGAGCGTGATGAACAGGGGCGTGATGAACTGGGACGTGATGGTAAACAGGTACGTGATGAACTGGGGCATGATGAACGGGAGCATGATGAACTGGGGCATGATGAACTGAGGCATGATGAACTGGGGCGTGATGAACTGAGGCATGATGAACTGGGGCGTGATGAACTGGTGCATGGTGCACTGAGGCGTGATGAACTGGTGCATGATGAACAGGGGCATGATGAGCTGGGGCGTGATGTGGTTCTTCGTGATGCTTGGTTTCGTAATGATGGGAAATGTGGGTAACGAATCCAATTGGTTCTTTGTGTTGGGCTTGCGCAACGGCCATCACTGTGGCCAGCAATACCAACTAAAACAAAAAAAAATATACAAAGGTAACGAATGCTTAGCTATATTGATTTTACTTTAGTGATTATTTAACTTGAAAACATTTGGTATTGATAATTTCAGAAGGCTTACTGTTGGAAAAATAGAATCAGATGGCAAGGAATGAAAATAGTTATTGTTTATAATAATTTTGAATACAATTAAACATTAAACCACCGATCATCCAAAAAGAGTATATTGACTTTTGTATTGAAATAATTATTGCAAAAATTTAAACATTACAATAAATATATTTTACAGTAATATTCAAATATCAACTCGTAAAAAAATCGAAAAAAACAAATTTAAGTCCTGATGATATATTCGCTTACATTTCTTACTGAAATGTTGTAATAGCTGATTGTTAGCAAAAATATAGCCAAAAAAAAAACTTAAAATTGTTCATTTCCCATAAATTAAACAATAAAATTTTGAGACCCATATAATATACATGGGCTATCATATGTACATCAAGCCCCTTTACAGGAATTTCAGCCCACGGACTTCTCTCGACTCTGATTAATCTATTCATAGTATAAGAACTGTTCACATGGAAAATTATCCTGCATCCTTTATTTTGTGAATACACTGGCGCGTTATATCCATATCACTATTGTCCTGGTAAGAATGATTTAAGAAATCAATCACATCCTTAATTGTAAATATTACTATGTAATCACTTTTTTTGAGTTATAGTACCTTAAATGCCATGATGTGCTTAGTTTAGCTGCTGTTGACTGAATACTGGCATCCATTGATTTTAATACTGTTTTTATACTTCAAACGGAAAGTGCCACAAAAAATAATAAATTAATTTTACCTATCAAAATAATTACCTTTGATAAATCGGAAACACCTTTCACATCCAAAAACAGCTAGTTACCTCTTTGAACCTATACATGACTCATGAATTACACCACTAAAACATTATAAAATGGTTGCAATACATTCTAAACAAGTCTAAAATGTGCATTTGCAGTAATTTTGTAACTCAGAATGTGTTCAGACGATGTCCAAATATTTTTTGCCCGACAGCTGTATAATGCCGTTTGTGAACCTTACAGGCTACTTAATTCATATGATTTATTTTTTACTGTCACTTATGTGATATTATTTCACCGACTAATTATTATCGTTTTTCAAGGCCGAGTTAATAATTCACTTTCTACTTACATTATATTATTATACACAAAGGTAATTATTACGCGCACGCGCTGTACGGGCACTGTAAAACGCTTCCGTTATTTTGTGACATAATATTGTACGCAATATTTTGGATCAAGTAGGTCGATCAGTTTGCTTATTGAGGTCTATAGATTTATTTTTATGACGGTCGCACCAAATTTTATAACAGAATAGAATAGAAATATATCTTTATTTTAAAGTCCAATGGAATATTATAGCGTCATTACAGATTAAAATTTACATACCTAATAAAAGCAAAAAACATATATTAATATTTAAAATCACTGACAATATAAAGAACGTGAATGCAATATTTTCTTTAGTTCAGACAAATTTAGCACATGTGCAACTCTGGCATAAATTGACACCATGTTTCAAAAAAAAATTTAGATTTTAAACAGCCATAGCTTCTCAAGTAAAAGAGACAGGATGCGCATGAATATTCACTGGTATCAATATTATCATTAAACAATAAGCCTTTTTTACAAACACAATTATTTAGAAAAATACTGCAGATAATTACAAAGGATATTTTCTGACTTTTTATTAATACTACTGAAATATGAAAATCCAATCCTGTGAAGTAGTTTTTAAGTATCACCATGATTGTGCATCACATTTAGGGCAACATTTGTATCCAGCCTCTAGTAAAATGGACAGTGTCCTTTATCCGATAGTCAGAATTTACCGTCGTGTAAATTTTATCATTTAACTAAAGCTGCGACCAGACATGCGGGATTCGCCAAGCGCTAATCGCCTAGTGCCGAGTGCTTGGCTTCGTATTCGGCAAGTAGTGAGCATGTTTATACAGACATGTGGGCTCTGTTTAAAAGCGTCGTAAGCGTCGGTTTCTTCGGGAACAGCGAATATAGCCGAGTGCAGTGCGAGCATCCGTTTGGTGCGAATCAATATTTTCAATCATGGACAACAATGATGAAATTTGCACAAGTATTCTCGTATTCGTGCACTTTGAAGTGGAGAGGCGAGCACTAATACTCGTCGCTCGGAGATGTACGAGCACCCATCCCCACTACTCGCTATTCGGCGAATAATCGGCTCGGCATTCGGCGAATCCCGCATGTCTGGTCGCAGCTTAAGTTGTGTAATTTCGAAAACGCTGAGTCGCAATAATAATTGTAACAACATTTAGAGCAGACAGAATTGTTATATAATACTAAGAACACCCATGCGGAAGTTAGTCAGCACTCTGTACTACAATCAGCACGACTCTATTTACTGCAGGTACGTGTGAACGAACCACTGAGCTATATAATACTGGAACAAGAAGTGAACTGACAAAGATGCTTCTTTGGATTATTTCACAGTTTCTGAATTAAGGGGGTATTCTTATGTGACCACTTCGAAAAATCGATTTATTTTTTTTTCATATTTCAATAGTAAAACCTATCGAAAATATGCTGTGAAAAATAGAGACCGAAATTCCTAGTTTTAAATAAATTACAACTCATATAGTGGCCGACGCGCCGTAAGCGACTTGTTGGCTCTTGAAACTTTAAACTCATTTTTCTGGAAACATTATTTTCTAAAACTGTCATGGTCCTAAAAAAAAAGTATTCAACCGATTGGTTTGAAATTTATATATGTTCTTCTACTCATTAATGGTTATCGTCCGTACTAAAATTGCTTATTTTCGAAAATATTTTCTTATTTTTTTAAACGATTTTTAACAAAAAAATTAACAAAAAACAAACTTTTTTTCTACAGTCCGCTATTTTTTTTTTAATGGAATTGATTAATTTTAGTAGGGACGATAGCGACATCCCTACTGAACAATGATGACCAGTGACCTGCTTTTTTTTAGTGTCTAATTTAATTTAAAAAAATATATATATAAAAAATGTAAAATAAGAGAAAAAAAAATGTTTTTATACAGTTTAAGATACAAACAAAAACATATAAAAAAATTAAAATGATTGAATGTTATTGTCGTCTAAAAAAAATTCCCTAAAAAGAGGTAAACGAACAGCAATGCAAAACTTTTTAGGCGAAAACAGTTTTGCCAAAGAGCATTAGACACCCAGAAATACCTTCTGCATTCTCCATCTCAAATCCTTTCCTGTCACCAGAAAACGGTTGCAGCTCTTCCGACGGCATTTATAAGACTGTGGAAACGCTGTGAATTTAAGCAAAAAATGGATGAAGGGCAAATCTAAGTCTTTAATGGAGTTCTTTTGTAATCTATGTACGATTTACTACAAACAAATTGATTTAATGAACCGTCAAAAACCAAGAACCATACTGCAGATCTTACAGGCGAATTTTTTGAAAAAATATTTTTAATACACGGTGTGAAAGAATACATAATTTATATATATTTTTAATAGATAGAATAATGATCAATGATGATTAATAATACAGAAGAAGTACGTAGTTAATTACCCAAGTAAACGCAGAAGTTAGCAACCATATATATTAATTAGAAAGTTTTTCCAGGATTTTTTTCACTTTTTCGTCTGTATAGGATATGTATTGTGATTCTTGATATTTCATTTAGCGTTAACCCGAACCCTTTAGCTTTCAAAATAGGTTTGACAGAAAATCGCTTTTAAGCGAAGGGGATTTGAGGTGAAGAGTACAGGAGAAATTTATATAGAAATCTAATACTCTCATGTTTTTCTACGTGTCAATTTAATTGCAGCTATCGCATATCAATGCCGGATCGAAAACCAAGATTTCCAGAAAATTTTTGAAGCGATGCTATGGTTGAAAAAAGGATTATTAATGAATTTAAGTTAAATTTTATATTGAACCAGAATACCTGCCTACACAATTTAATTTCAAAGGGGTTAAGTAGGTAACAGTTATTGAAAACAATTTTTTCCTTACTACCATAAATAAAATAATATTTATACTTTGTATTTGTACTGCGCAAATTAGCTTTAGATAATACGTCACATCTGAGTAAAAATTCAAAAAGTCATAGTACTCAGTGAGAAGCATATTTATATTTTGCAAAAATATAGCTACCTGTTACATGTAGTACGAATATAGCACGAATCGTTTGCATTTTCAAGACAGACAACTCAAGTTCTAGAAACGGGACAAATCAACAAATTTAAGAACTTTCTCGAAAATCCAGGCGTTCCGGTAATCCTGCACGCCACGCGAAGAAGAGGTACTCTTTCTACCATTTATATACACGAGGGATTCCAGTACTACTGCAGGTCAGTGGTACCAGCAAAATGCATTAATGTACTCTTGTGTACCTATAAATTAACTATCAAGCAAATAACACCTGCTATTGCTTTTTTATTGTTGTCAATAAACCATTAATCCACTGACGTGATTACATTTCAATAATAATTGATGTTTGTGAATTTAATTAAGTAGAACAATGGGAAATCTTTCATTTAGAAGATTGACTTATATTTAATTTCAATTTATAAAAAAGTGCAATCTACCATCACATAAGAAATTCGTAAAATTAGACTTCAGGGAAATCATAAATTTCCTTAAGAGATGGTAATGCGTTCGATTTCACTGTCCTTCACAGTTAGTTATCCTTAGCCAACAAAACTCCCTATTAGCACCTAGTCCAGTTGGCAGCTCAATTCATTGATTCTGAACGCAGACCGTCGATCGGCCGATCAAATAATTGCCAATTGATTACCTGTCAAAGCCTACTTCTTCCGGAAAGACGCTACCACAAAGGAGGAAATGTAAAGCTAGTCGGGAAACTGCACACGATTTCTAAGCTAAAGGTGTCCGCTGGTTAAAATATGAAACGCATCAAAATGACTTTAGAGATGGGTGCTGCTCTCATCAGATTGGTTTATTAGTGTATTTGCCATATGGCAACATACACTATTGGCGTCGGTCGGATGGCGGGACCTAGGGGTCGGACCAAAATTTCTCGACGTTTCATAACCTCCTAAACACATTGGCACCATTTTTGAAAATGTTTATATATATATATGTATATATATATATATATATATATATATATATATATATATATATATATATATATATATATATATATATATATATATATATATGTGTACGGGCAATAACTTTCGAAAGAGTTAATTGATTTTAACGAAATTTGGACCACGTGTTGAAATCCATCACCGCAAGAAGCCTATTTAAAATGGGCGTAATCGGGCCATTTTAAGGGTAGTTTTTAGGGGTTTTTGGGCCCCAAAATTCCGAAAAAATTCTCAGAATCGTTTCGAAATTGATATTTAACCTGTCAGTAGCAATTAAAAAGTGCCCCTAAAATTTTAATAAAATGGCCTCAACAGGACCGGACTTACAAATTTTTTGAAAACACTAATTTGCAAATAGTGATTTATTTATTGAAGGGTGTCTTTAATTCGGTGTAGACGTTAGATTGATAATAATATTACAATTAAGAAAAAAAATGTTATTTTAAGGGGTGTATTAAGGGGTTAAATTTTTTATTTTGCCCAAAAACAAACTTAATTTCACATAATAAAACTATAAAACCACACGGCCCTATACAAGCAAATACACTATATTGTCGGCAGGGTTTTGGCACTGCGACCCGGGTTTTTTATTTTGCTAATTAAATAAGTAGGTCATTAGTAAATTATAAAAATTTTACAGAAAAGTAAAGACACAACAGTAAGCGTTTTTGTGTTTGTTTAGATTTAAATGTACGTTGGTGATTAAATCTCATTCGACGTATTTACAATGAATCTATAGAAATGAAACATTTTTTAACATTTCACAAAATTTGGATAAAAAAATATTTGAAAGAAAAACTATCCAGAATTTCGATAAAAGAGGCTTGACCGGTGGTCACAGAAATTGAATCAATGTCTGGTCGATTATGAAATTGTAGGTTTGACATTATTCTTAGACTTGCTTTACATTGGCCACGCATTTCACTATTTCATTAATAATTGAAAGTGACAAAAATGTGTAACAAAATATTAAATAGTTATAACATTTAATCAATTCTGTGTTACGTTTTAAAACTGACATAAAACAAAGCCGCCTTTCTAAATTAATAATTTTGTTGTGAAATCAACAGATTTTATAAATGATTCTATTTTAACTTTTTAATAATATTGATTTCTGTTATGAACAAATGGTGTTGCAAATTGCAATCACTATACGATGAGTAGGCAATTTTTTTAAAATACTTTTTTGGAACTAAAGTTTACTCATCAAAAAAATTTTAAGCTGTCGTGTAGCTATAGCAAGACCGTTCGGTGGTGTGTCAATGCACGGAAGCCTCGAATGTCACCCAGACATTCTTTGGCTATAGCTGCTATATGTAAAGAATGTTCTTAAATAGGTGTGATCTTGATTGGCTATCTTGTTTCAAAATAGAGACCGTTTATGGTCTATAGGCATCGTAAATCAATGGTACTCTAAATGGTACTGAATTGTTCAGCTATCTTTAAAAAGAGCTCTTTGAAAAATTGTAGCCTAAACTATTTTGCCGGAAAATTTCGAAAAAGTGTGAAATAGAATTTTTTTTAAATTGAACCGGCTTCAAAAAATAAGTCAGCAAGATATGCCGGACTGGCGTGCTGGTCGTTTGAAATAACGTTTCTGTAAATAAACAATGCAAGAACTGAAAAGATGCGACAAGGTCATTTGAAAAAACCGGCTAAGTCACCGATACATGTAAAATACAGATCGTACTACCGATGTGTATGTTCACTGCGGTAAATCATTTTACACTGTTTACTTTCTCACCGATCGCGATGTCAACAATTTATACAACAGTTGCTTTACATATTATAGATATATACCGGATGTTTTTTCAATTCATATCTTTGTATAATGCAAAATGGCACATGTTATACCCAATAATTTATTTTTTTATTTTCCGACAATGAATTTAAATTTTCTCACTGGCAGTAACTGCATCTCTCTGGAAACATTATTAAATAGTTTGGTGGACATATCAAATATCGATTTAAGGAAGCACAGCAATTAACAATAGTCCATCCACCACAAATCACCAGCAACGACTAGGGTTACCAACCGTCCCGCTATACGCGGGACGTCCCGTTTCTGATACCCTTAACGAGACGTCGCGCTCAGGGTGTGTGCGGGACGCTAAATATCCCATTTTTTGGAGGACGCTAATTACATTGCATCTATTCCGTGTTCTACTGCAGCAGTAGAGAGAGTTTTCTCACTTTGTAATAGTGGATTCTGTAAAGTTAGAGCTACAAGTTAAAGTAAATTTTTCTTATCCATGCAAAGATTTTTACAATTTTGTACTTAAAAATAAAAAAATCCTTAAAAGTGCCAAATGTCAAGAAAAATACTCATTTAAAAAGTAATTTATAGTTTTCACAATAAAGTCTAAATTACACTATAACTGTTTTTTTTTAGTAAATATGGACTATTATATTAATCTACCAAGGTGTTTTATTTTACTTCTAATCCTGATTTGTAAAGAAAATTTCACGTTTTTTTGTATTCTAAATAAAATTAGTTGAATCCCGCTTTTTAAACCCTTGTCCCGCATTTGAAATCATTATTTCCCGCAATTTTGTATTTTAAAGTTGGCAAGCCTAGCAACGACCTCAAAATTCACATCTCTATATCTATTAAATAAAAGTGGCAGTCATCCCGAAACAATGAAATAAGCAACAAATTATAAACAATCAAACCGAAAGTCAAAAAATAAGACAGGTCAAGAAAACAGGATGTAATACTTACCCGACTACGCCTCGGCCACACGGCCCTAACTCATTCTTACCTTTTAAAAAAGGAAGACCCTCCGATATGTGTCATCTGCAACTGTCGTCTCTCCATCCAGCATTTTCTGGTCGACTGCCTATTATACGATCCACATAGACTAAACGTAGATCTCGCCACCAAAAAAGAAGACATGCTCGACTATTCTGAAACTAATATACTAAAATTATTCAAATTCTTAAACTTAATCCATAAACAAACAAAATATAATTACTTACCGGAATCTCCTTTTGCATTTACTATTGTTCTTTCACTGATTTCCAATGTATTATATAATATATTAGTGCTAATAACTCAGTGAGTTGCACAATTTTGTTTGTTCCTTTTTTTTTTGTTTAAATAAAAAAAATATATCGATTGTTTTTGTGTTGTTATACGATGTTGATCATTATGACGACTATTGTATGAATCTTTTTGACTCTTAGTTGTTGATGTCTGTTACATACAACAAGCGGTTTAAAATAAACAGACACGGTAATATTAAAATTTTTAGTTTTACAAATACATTCGGTATACTACAATAATTTATATGTATATAAAAACATCCGTATAATGTTATTATATGCATTCTTACTTAAGTAGTGTTTAATTGGGTCAGTAATTTGTATTTTACTGCAATCCACTACCGCTGATCGTCTGAGTCTGACATCAACATATTATTACATGCTACTTAAAATAAAATTGCATCTTTAGATTCAAATTCTTCCTTAAGAATGAACTATGCCAAAAAACCCTGTCTTGTATTTTCGTTTTTAGTGAATTTCACTTCTGTTTACTCTAGGAAGTTTGAAGAACGGTGGACAATAGGCAGTAGCTTAGAAACAATCATATTAATTTTTTTAAATACACTACTATGGCTATGTGAAAGGTTACAAAAGTTTACAAAAAACTGATATAACAACGGGTTATATATAAACAGTAGAATATCTATCGTTAACTATATGTAATTGTTTAGAACTTAGCAATTGTAGGAAACGATAGCTATTCTACTGTTTATTAATTTAGTCTTACGAACTATACCGTAGTGCACAATTTACTTATAAAAATTTATATTTGTTTATATCTGTTACTTCGATATTTAATTAAAATAAAAATCTCTCAAATGCGAGCCGAACTCGCATAGATAAAGTTTCGTAACATTCAGTTTTCCGTGAAACTTTTAGATATAAGATTTCCGTTTAAAATTTCCAATCAGCTATGAGTATGAGGCCCTATCGTACCTCTTTTTTTCAAAACTTTAGGCCCAGTAGCTTCAAAGATAATGCTTGATTTTCGTTCATTTTCTTTAATATATTTTAAACTACGCATTTTAAAATTATAAAAAATATATATTTAAATTTTTCATAACGAACCCTTTCATTTGATACGTCACATGATGCTCTTGAGAAAAAATATTTTATTTAATTCTCTAATTTGGCCCTAATTAACCCCCAAAATCAGAATTCATATATTTACACTATACGTCCGTGATTGGGTCATCTAACTCTATATAGGTACCAAATTTCAAATTTCAACAACAAAAAAACCCGGGTCGCAGTGCCAAAACCCTGCCGACAATATAGTGTATTTGCTTATACAGGCAGTGTGGCTTTATTATGCAAACTTAAGTTGGTTTTTGGGCAAAATAAAAAATGTGACTCCTTAATACACCCCTTAAAATAACATTTTTTTTCTTAATTGCAATTTTATTATCAATCGAACCCCTATACCAAATTATATACAACTTTCAGTAAATAATTCACTATCTGCAAACTAGTGTTTTCAAAAAATTTGTAAGTCCGGTCCTATCGGGCCTATTTTATTAAAATTTTAGGGACACTTTTAATTACTACCAGAGGGTTAAATTTCAATTTTGAAACGATTCGGAGAATTTTTTCGGTATTTTGGGGCCCAAAAACTTTTTTCAACCCCTAAAAACTACCCTTAAAATGGCCCGATTGGGCCCATTTTAAATAGGGTTCGTGCGGTGGTGGATTCCAACGTACGGGCCAAATTTAGTTAAAATCAATTAACTCCTTCGAAAGTTTTTGCCTGCACATATATATATATATATAAATATATATATATATATATATATATATATAAACATTTTTAAAAATGGTGCCAAAGTGTTTAGGAGGTTATGAAACGTCGAGAAATTTTGGTCCGACCCCTAGGTCCCGCCATCCGACCAACGCCAATAGTGTATGTTGCCTTATGGCAAATACACTAATAAGCTGTGATAGGCGGACAGACTGATAGGCAGGCATGAGAGTAATTCTATAATGGTTCCGTTCCCTAAAAAGATCATTTCAATTATTTAAAATCTTGAGATAAATAATCAAATTTTGTCTACACGGTCGAAGCCGGGCCGGACCGCTAGTATATATATATATATATATATATATATATATATATATATATATATATATATATATTTATGACATTCGTTTCCTTTAAGTGTTTTTATATAAGCAGAGATGTGATATAATCAATCTGCTCCAGATTCAATTATTTCAACTATTCATTTCTTGAATAATTTGTATCAAGTGAGTGCTGCTCGGAAGAGCATTAATAATATGGGAACCAAATATTATTTATTTTATTAGATGTGTTGAAAGCACGTTCGAAATATTAATTAGCTAAGCGACTAGTCTTACAAGAATCACAAATAAATTTGGATAAAAAACTCCTGACGATGTCCTGTAAATTTGCGAACTTCTCCACATTTACCCAGATTGCGAATGTATAATATATAAAGTCTGCGAATAATCTTGTAAACAAATATTTGACCTATAGTATTTAAATGAATGTTATTCAGTATTGTTCTATGGATTGTGTAATGTTTTATGTTATGTAAGCTGCGTATATTCTTATTATAAAGATTGTAAGCGTGCAGTAGCATTCTGTGTTGAGACAAGATGGAGTTCACATTGATTGTGATGCTGAATTGAATATAATTTATTTAATTATAATTGAATACGTGTTTATTTATTGGCTTCATCATTTTATTTCCCATATGATCCTTACGAAATGTGGCGATATTTCACAAGCGTGCGTTCAACGTAAATTATAAAAAACCCGGGTCGCAGTGCCAAAACCCTGCCGACAATATAGTGTATTTGCTTATACAGGCAGTGTGGCTTTATTTTGCGAGCTTAAGTTGGTTTTTGGGCAAAATAAAAAATTTTACTCCTTAATACACCCCTTAAAATAACATTTTTTTTCTTAATTGCAATATTATTATAAATCGAACCTCTATACCAAATTATATACAACTTTCAGTAAATAATTCACTATTTGTAAACTAGTGTTTTCATAAAATTTGTAAGTCCAGTCCTGTCGGGCCGATTTTATTTAAATTTTAGGGACACCTTTTAATTACTACTAAAGGGTTAAATGTCAATTTTGAAATGATTCTGAGAATTTTTTCGGTATTTTGGGGCCCAAAAACATTTTTCAACCCCTAAAAACTACCCTTAAAATGCCCCGATTACGCCCATTTTAAATAGGCTTCTTGCGGTGATGGATTTCAATACGTGGGCCGAATTTCGTTAAAATCAATTAACTCTTTCGAAAGTTATTGCGCGTACACATATATATATATATATATATATATATATATATATATATATATATATATATATATATATATATATATATACGTATATAAATATAAATATACGTATATAAATATAAATATACCTATATATATATATATATATATATATACATACATATATATATAAACATTTTTAAAAATGGTGCCAATGTGTTTAGGAGGTTATGAATCGTCGAGAAATTTTGGTCCGACCCCTAGGTCCCGCCATCCGACCGACGCCAATAGTGTATGTTGCCTTATGGCAAATACACTAATAAAAAGAATATTCTGAAGAAAAAGCCATTTACGCATTAAAATATTATTATAACGCCTTTTTAAAACGGAATAATTTAAAATCATATCAAAATTTCCTGGTGTCACACATTTTGCTATTTTTACATAATGATTTTAATATAACATCCATCATCAATTAAGTTTATTTTAACACACCCACCCGATGCATTCATCAAACTATAAAATCGATTGCATAACAAATTAACTATTACTATCAATAACATCATAATGGTTAATTAAATAATAACATTTTATTAAAGGTTTTAGATGTGAAAAAAAGTTCATTAGATGTGAACGTCTTTTTTCTTAGCCTCATGCAGTCTGTTGGCAATATCTTATTAGAATCATGCTTATTATAATTAAGTATTGATAGGGTAAGACAACTTGCGAATTGAATATTTTTGGTTTTAAAAACAATTTCGATCCGTGATTCAAAACAACAAATCTATAGCCTTTTGGACTGAAATCTGTAAAGTTTAACTTCCAGGTAGACCTGAATCATATGTCTATAATTTATTAAATGAATTGTCATTATCTAATTAATACAATAATTTTAACTACTACTATTATCGCTGCTGAGTAGAGAACAGTTTGGCGAGGCAGGATTGTTATACGGTAATAATTGTGAGCAGTGCCGGATCCAGGGGGGGCTATGGGGGCTAAAGCCCCCCCCCCTCCAGAGCCACAGTGAAAAAAATTCATTTCTAGAAATCCTAGGATAATTTTTTCTCCAAACAAGCCAAGAATACTTTATCCCCGAAAGGAGTTTTCCAGTCTCAAAGGCACATTTTTCAATGAGTAGTTGCAATGAATCAACTCAACTGGACTTTCGACGTATTAACTCTCGAGCCCCCCCCCCCAGACCTAGATCCTAGATCCGCCACTGATTGTAAGGCAAGACTGTGATGATTAATGAAGTGAAACCATAAGCCTGATAATAAGAAACGGAGCATTCTCCGAGAACCAAGCTTTCAATCAGTTTAAAATAGTGTATACGATTTAAAAATCATACTATATTAGCAAAATTAAATTGTCGCAAGAAAAAACTATAAAAGATTATTCCGTCTCAATCGCGTGCGGAACCGCGGGTAGCAGCTAGTTTTATTTACAATTTTTCGTAACATGTTAAATAGTTAACAAGAAACATGGAATTCGGTCATTTATTATATGCGTATATGATATTTAGCAATAAGAAATTAATAATACTACTATAATGTATTATACTAGTACTAAATACGTACAAATGTAGTAACAATTTAAAAGTACGTAACTATATCTATAGTTAAACGCCTAAACAGCGTATGACGAATTTTCCTAAATTCTTTTCATGCCTTCACAGTGTGTAAAATAACATTTAAACCATAGGTGACATTAGTGCCGCCTAGAGAGTAGTGACGGAAATTTGTGCCGCCCAATGATTCTGATCCCGTCATTCTGTAACAAAAAAGTTTTACTTTGTACTATTTTATAAGCTAAAAGCAAATGTCAAGTTCTGCGTCACAAAATAAAAACCCGGGTCGCAGTGCCAAAACCCTGCCGACAATATAGTGTATTTGCTTATACAGGCAGTGTGGCTTTATTTTGCGAGCTTAAGTTGGTTTTTGGGCAAAATAAAAAAATTTACTCCTTAATACACCCCTTAAAATAACATTTTTTTTTCTTAATTGCAATATTATTATCAATCGAACCTCTATACCAAGTTATATACACCTTTCAGTAAATAATTCACTATCTGCAAACTAGTCTTTCTTAAAATTTTTAAATCCGGTCCTGTACGGTCGATTTTATTAAAATTTTAGGGACACATTTTAATTACTGCCAGAGGGTTAAATTTCAATTTTGAAACGATTCGGAGAATTTTTTCGATATTTTAGGGCCCAAAAACATTTTTCAACCCCTAAAAACTACCCTTAAGATGGCCCGATTAGGCTCACTTTAAATAGGCTTCTTGCGGTGATGGATTTCAACACGTGGGCCAAATTTAGTTGAAATCAATTAACTCTTTCGAAAGTTATTGCCCGCACACATATATATATACGTATATATATATATATACGTATATATATATATATATATATATATACGTATATATATATATATATATATATATATATATATATATATATATATATATATATATATATACGTATATATATATATATATAAATATATATATACATATATATATAAACATTTTTAAAAATGGTGCCAAAGTGTTTAGGAGGTTATGAAACGTCGAGAAATTTTGGTCCGACCCCTAGGTCCCGCCATCCGACCGACGCCAATAGTGTATGTTGCCATATGGCAAATACACTAATAACGGCGTGCAAATTTTATGTCCCTTGCGTTGGAATTAGTTGATATTTGATTTAAACTATTTCCTGTTGGAAAATATGGACGAGACTAGGCGTGATAACAAGAGATGTTTGACTCTGGTCTCCGATAACTTTGTCACGTTTGTTATTGCAGCTCTCGGGCTGTAGTGCCTCCCAGTGAAAATTGCTTAAAACATGCTCTTTACCTTCCGAAAGATTTCTATAAAATTATGCAAAAAAATTCATCTCTGCACAGATTTTAAATTTACATTGCAATTCGACTTACTAATCATTTAGTCGGTGGATGAAAATAGACAGATATTTGAGGACAGGAGAAGTTCCTGCTGCATTCAGGTCTACATTCCTGATCTCTAAACAAGGTTCTGGTTATAGAGTAGTGTCGTTTAAAGAAGATAGTAGCGTCATTTCTGCGCTCAAACATGTTTCGGATCGGACGGACCTATTGTTTTTTTAACAACAGCTAGTCCTACGAATATGGTCATTTAGTTGTTCGTTGCTAGCCGAGACGCACCATTCAGAGTACAGGTACTGCCTATGAATGACCCTGAAATTACAAGTCGTACAACTACTGATAATTTTTCCCACTCTTCTTACTACGCAGATTCTCCACCTTGCTACTGTCTTCTCTAAACTATACTACTCTAGAACGGTACGATGTACTTTTTTTTCTTTGCAGCGAAAGTGGATAAATGGTCAATTGACCACTTGTCATTATTATGTTGATCACAAGTTCAACATGAGCTGTTTTGCCTTGTGGCTATAGATATATTTGTAACACAACGACACATGTTACAAGACACAGGTACAGTATTGTAGAATGTTTAAGTGAAAGGACCCTTATTAAGTATGGATATTTGGCCCAACAATCCAATTTTATGTATAAAACTTAGAATGCAAATTTACATTATTTATCTAGTATAAAAGCAAATGTGTCCAAAAAACGATATCTATTTGATCAATTGTAGTTACAAGAACAAGACAATTTACTGAACATTTAGGAAATGGCGTTAAAGGTAATAAAATATCATTTTCTATAAAATTTCAAAAATAACTGTTTTAAACTTCTACTTAAATTGTTTGGTCGTAATCGCGGAGCAAAAACACATACAAACAACCCGAACGAAATACCGAACAGTCTAATTAAAATGGGACTACACTCATTTCGGTTGCTGTGTCCGACTCAAATTTTTGGATTTTAATAAGAGTTTATGATATAAAATTATTATCGCAAGTTTTTATTTTTGAATCATATGCACAATTAATTGTTGTTGTATTTTTAATTTTATAAATTGTTGTTCAAAACATTTTCGTTCTTAGAAAGAAACAAAATAATCGAAAATACGGGGTTTAAATCTGGGTTTGACATTTCTAACAATATTTAATAAATAGTCGGAAAAGCACCTCGACTGACAAATGCATTAGAAACCGTTCTACAAAAAAATAATTGTAATTTTAATTTTCAAAAATGTGCTATTTTTAAAAAAATAAATTCAGAAAATCACTATTGAATTTATTTAGAACCAATTCTCAAAAATTTCTCAAATTGAGTATAGGAACGCACGGTATAATTATATCTATAGAGTAAGGTACCAAAATTTAAGACGTTTGTCATCATTTGCTTAATGAAACAATGTAAAGCTACCCGACCCATGCATAAAAACTATGCCTCTTGTATTACATTTGAAAGTTAATAAGTGTGTGACTCATTCCTTAAATTTTGGATTTATTGTATAGAAAATAATGTTTTTTTTTTCAATTCGGAATCATTTAGAAAATAAATATTTGAAAATAAATTAAAAAAGCGACCGGTACATCTGAAGTGAAATGTGTTTGCCAAAAAAATTAAAACTTGTAAAACAAGTTCTCATTAAAAGTGACAAAAATACCGTACGCTCCTACTGTGGCATAATTTATGTGCTCCACATTAGGAGTTTTTTATGATTCAAGTTTTTCATTGTAACTCTACTGTAAATTACATATCGTTAAAAAATATTGTGTGCACACTTGCTTTTAACAATTTCAATAAATTATACAATCACTAGCTTTTACCTGCGTCTTACTTCGCGTTAATATCGGTTTTAGCAGAAATCTCGTCTTGAACCGTTACTTTAAATCTAGTTGTTCTCAAGTAATGCTGATGCAGACAAACGGACAGACAGACAAAAATGGTGAAAAACATTTTCCCAGGCTCGCCGAAAAAAAACACAAGAAACAAAATTAGAGATAGAGGAACCGTTTCTGTCTTATATAAATTAATTATTTAATTTAAAACAGTTCCATTAATTTTGACGGAGTTCAAGCCCTTCAAAAATTTCAAAACCCTAAATTGATCCGCCTAGGTCCATTTTCGTTACATGCCTATCAAGTTATTGGCCTTAAATACATAGTATAATAGCGTAATTCTTTCGTTCATATTTGATTTTACCTCGTGTTGAATTATGTATAAATGTAGGCTACCCTTTTAACAGTACTGTTCACTGTAGTCTATATGTACGGTATTTTCGGCAGCATTCATAAGCTTAAAAATTACTGTAAATACGGAATACTTACTTTTATATAGACTATAGATTATAGACGCTCGACAGCTGAGGTCTATAAATGCACATTTATATTTTATTACGTGACAATACAAATATATATTAATCAAATTATATATTTAAATAAACAAATAAATCTTAAGTGAATGTTTATTTTTTTAAATCAATCGCGTTAGTTTGAGTTGTACGTCGAATTTCAGCTTTAAAAAAATAGCAGCCTATTTAACAAACATTTTTTTTTAGTATCTTAATAATATTTTTAAATGCGCATTTATAAAAAAGTATGCTTTTTATAGTAAAGAATTAATTTTAAAATAGCTTATTAATACGGACGCACGGATCTCAGAAATTTACAAAAATATATCCTAAAAAATTTATAAAGAAAGCGATGGACCAAAATTTTACTAGTTAGTTAAACTCTCTGAGGATCAATTTACACCACAAATTGCGTAAATCCGTCTCCACTGAACTGATTAAAATCCTAAGCACAGGACAAAATGGGCTATAATCCCGGGCGCAAAATTTTTGGAGTGGCAATTTTATTGGCGTTATATATTTTTATTTTTTTGTTATTACTTATTGGTTATATTTTTTTTCAAAATTTTAGTTTAAGAAGCATAATTCACTTGAAAGTTGAGTCTGCAATACCTAACATGGCCACAGCACTGCGCATTTTTTTAAGTATTACCACTACAAATTGCAGCTGCGAAAGATCTTTACGATTTTCTTTGTGCTAGAGCGAACTAAATGTTATGAGCATTTTATCCATAGAGAGTGACTTATTTAATAACTTAAATGCGTCTGATATGCTTACACTACAAAGTTAGTTTTTATTCCCATCGTTTTTGTTTTTTTAAATTTTGTATGAATTACTTATATGTTTTTAACTAGTGCAATGGCAATAAATTGATTATTTCTAGTTCTGACATTTTTCTGTAACTACCCCTGTGGCCATCCCGGATATTTTCTTATGAAGGGATGCGTATTATTTTTAGTAGCTCACGGACTGCGAATATCTTAAGACGGTCCTAAATCGGACTCTTCATTTACTGGGTTTATGAAATAACAATTTTCACCGTGTTTATTCTTTCTCACCATTTTGTTTCTTTCAGCTCTTTTTAGTGGCCGCTCTCGTAGCGGTAACCTATGGTCAAGAGCATGGTCATCATGCTACTTCCTACGCCTCACTGTCGTTCCTTCCAACCCATGAACACCATGAACATCACCATGAGCACCACCATGCCGCACCAGCAGTTCATCACGCCGCGCCTGCCCACCATAAAGTCGAACACCATAAAGTCGAACACAAACATAAAGAAGAGCACCACCACGAGGAACCATCAGCGCCGGCCCATTACGTGTTCAAATACTCAGTGCACGACCCGCATACTCATGACATCCACGAACAGGAAGAGAAACGCGACGGTGATAAAGTAGAAGGTCACTATTCCCTCGTTGAACCCGACGGTCACAAACGAGTTGTCCATTACACCGCCGATAAACACAGCGGATTCATTGCTGATGTCCAACGAGAACATACTGATCACATCTATCATGTTGAGACCCACAAAAAAGTTGTTCCGGTACACAAATACGTAGCTCCAGCACATCATGAAACAAAACACCATGCTGCAGTTCATCATGCACCAGTTCACCATGCACCAGCTCATCATGCACCAGCTCATCACGAACCAGCTCATCACGCACCAGCTCCAAGTCATCATCATTCACACCACGAAGCTGCCACTTCTTACATCAGTTTCTCAGGACCAGTTTCTACTCATAAAAATTAGTATACCAATATTTTACTTTGTGATAATTTCAGCAATATTTGACGATGATGAATTTATATTCGTGCCATTACTTAAGCACTTTAAAATTACACAATATTTGGGCGTTTTGTAACGTTTACAAAAGATTAGGAAATTATTGACTTCAAAGGAAGTCACAAAGGCGCAAGAGCTTAATGCTTGTGGCTTAGTATCGCAGGGGACTCAAAAAACTAAAAATAGATTTTGTATTTTTAACGAGTTGTTAATTGATACAAAATATGGATGTTTTAGAAAAAACCCTCAGAATAAGATTGCGCTTAAGATCCTCCAAATGCCATTGAAACAAATTAAGTGATTATCTTAACAACTCAAAATGCTTAAAGGTAACTTAAAAATGCATAAAATTTATTATGAGTATTATCGTTGGTATATTTTTAATTTTATTATTTGTAAGCCAATTGGCTTTACAACGTGTGATAAATTTGTGAGTTTAATGCGTAAAAAAGTGATATTTTATTTAACAATCAAACCAGTATTTAGAATTTTGAAAATCATTTAACGGCACCCAGTCATGAGTAAAGATTAGGTACACTGAATTAAAATAATGATGGTATACTTCAGTCAATTATTATTAGTGATCATCAAAATTTGATAAACTTTAGTTTGCCAAATTTTTACGGTTACCAGTGGAATATACTGCTTGATATAAGATGATCTTCATAATGTCGTAATTTTAATTTTGACCATGAAAATAAGTGAGATCACAGGGATGCCATTGTTCATATTGCATATCCATGACTCATCTTCAGTTCCCAATTTCTAACTGAGAGCTGGTGAAGGTGTCAATTCGATTTTCATTTTATGATAAAAAATTATAATAATCTGAAAATATTAATTGATGTTAGACTCAAATAATACTGGAATAATTGTTAAATGCTTATTATTTAGAAAATTTAAAAATACTTTTTTAGATATTAGTCATCGTTATCGTCAAATATTTCTACCATGGTGGATTTCATCAACACCGAGTAAAAAAATCTTCATTTATTTTTGTTATAACGTGGGTTTAATAACAGCCGAAATCGTAGAAATGTCGTTGTTTGAATGACTTTTCCACGATTTGTCTATTACAAGCCCCCAACTCTCCAGGTCCAAATTTGAGAACTTGTGAATTTCAATTAAAACAACAAATTGAACCAAGGAACCATGACATTCTTTTTTTTGAGATCGCAGTCATGTTTAACAAAGATAAAAGGGGCTAAACTCGATTTTACTGTTTGTGACATTCATCATGAATTCTATGTTATTGCAATTGTGTATATGACATATTGTTATTTTTATATGGTATCCATATGTATTTTGTTTTAACGTACGTTTTCATTTTTTATTTCATCAAAATAACTTTCATTTAATCTTCTTATTAATTTTTCAATCTTACAAAAATATTACTTCGTATAGTTCTCTCTTTTCTCATCATCATTTATTTCATTTGCATGTTGCTTTTCTTTTGTTTATTATTTGTCGTTTGTTTAATTAACGTTGTTTCGCCTTTTCTTGTTTTTTTATCATCGTATTCATTTGTAAATACATCATTACTTCAAATAAATAAACTTGCTAATTAACAATTTTCAATATTTTTCTACCTCATCAAACATTTTAGACTTAACATCCACACCTACTGAATCGGATCGGATCGACTCGCCACGATCAGCAGTTTTGGGATACATTCAGTTAAATGAGTTCCCACGCGCTAGTCAACGCGGATTGGCTCGGCATTTTCGGAAACATCCAGTGTGCGTAATGCCGGCCACCCACGTAACTGCATACTTGTCAAGTATAAATGCGCTTGAAGTTTGATCAAGTTTGCATGATGGCCATATGGGACACACTCGCACAAGTTTGCTTGAAGCGGCCTCAGTTCTACAACCAAAAGTGACGTGCAAAAGTAAAGTTATCGATTATGGCATCCACATATGATGAAGCTTTAGCAATAATTGGCTTGGTGTTGGCTACCGAAATGGTTCAGAAAAGTAGAATAAATCGTACTGTTTGGTGTAAATTATAAAAACCCGGGTCGCAGTGCCAAAACCCTGCCGACAATATAGTGTATTTGCTTGTATAGGGCCGTGTGGTTTTATACTTTTATTATGTGAAATTAAGTTTGTTTTTGGGCAAAATAAAAAATTTAACCCCTTAATACACCCCTTAAAATAACACTTTTTTTCTTAATTGTAATATTATTATCAATCTAACGTCTACACCGAATTAAATACACCCTTCAATAAATAAGTCACTATCTGCAAACTAGTGTTTTCATAAAATTTGTAAATCCGGTCCTGTCGGGCCGATTTTAATAAAATTTTGGGGACACTTTTTAATTACTACCAGAGGGTTAAATTTCAATTTTGAAACGATTCGGAGAATGTTTTTGGTATTTTGGGGCCCAAAAACATTTTTCAACCCCTAAAAACTACCCTTAAAATGGCCTGATTACGCCCATTTTAAATAGGCTTCTTGCGGTGATGGATTTCAACACGTGGCCCAAATTTCGTTGAAATCAATTAGCTCTTTCGAAAGTTATTGCCCGCACACATATATATATACGTATATATATATATATATATATACGTATATATATATATATATATATATACGTATATATATATATACATATATATATAAACATTTTTAAAAATGGTGCCAAAGTGTTTAGGAGGTTATGAAACGTCGAGAAATTTTGGTCCGACCCCTAGGTCCCGCCATCCGACCGACGCCAATAGTGTATGTTGCCTTATGGCAAATACACTAATAAATTCTTCAAACACTTCGCGAAAAGCTCTACGAATATCAGTAGACATAGTAGTATGCACGAAACACACGTATAGACAAAAGAGAAGTCACAACAGATTATCTATAAACGCCTGATTGTCACGTCACAATACAGGCCGTTTGTCAAGTCTTCAAGTACGCAGATTGTAAATTCGTTCGGCAGCCAAGTCAAAATATTTGAGCAAAATCATCACACACACGGTCATGCAAACTTGATCAAACGTCAAGCGCATGTATACTTGACAAGTATGCAGTTACGTGTGTGGCCGGCAATGCGTATACACTGCAGTGTCGAGACGGTCCAGTGAGTGTGAACCTTTGTGCTTAAAAATCGTGGTACAGTCAAAGCCCTCTAAGTGCACGCTCTCTAAATGCACACGCTCTCTTACTGCACACGAACTCGCCCTCTAAGTGCACGTTCCCCAGCCCCCACTTCGAATAATCTGCGACCAATCACGTGCGACCGTAAGCGCGCTATTTTCAAACTTTCCATTTCCATCATATTCATAGAGTCTTAGAGATATTGTTTATAGCATCTGATTGAATAAAGATAGCTATAGGAGTTAGAAGAGTGGGGATGAAAAAGATCGTAGGGGAAGTGTGCACTTAAAGGATGGGCTCGGTTCCGAGCTGTGCACTTAGAGGGCTTTGACTGTATTACTTTAAACGCTAAAAGTACATTCAGAGTTTTAGCACTGAATTCACATGGAAACCACAGCAAATTGCAATGCTAAATTCAATATAATAGTAGTTTATGTATCTCGAATGTAATAAGCTGTATTATCGACGAGTAAGTGACATTACTTTATAACGAACGACTGCGAGTTTTAACAGTCACATGTTAAAAATAAAAAGAAGCTTTAATGTTAGTACTCTATCTAGGTCCCCCGACGCGACGACGTTTGAATTACAAAATAGGACCATGCCCAAAAATTTTATTTTTTAACTTTTTATAGGTTTTTTTGTGTCGAGGATTTTTTAAATTTTTATATAGGTATACACGCATGAAAATAGACTATTTTATAGGAGGAGCAAAAACCTACTTTTATCTTTCAAACTCGTATACCTAGAATCCAGCACTACTATATATTTAAACAAGAGAAAGATTAATTTGTGTGCTACACACTTTTTTTATAGATAAAATTAATAATTTTTGCACTAACCCATATAAAATAATTGCTTTACATGCATGTATGCAGACATGAAACATAACCCATTACGAACTAGTGCAGTAAAGTAAAACGAAACTGATTTCGCTATATCAATTCAAGTGTAAATCACTGTTAGATGTGAGGTTTGTCTAAAAGTGAAATGTTAAAATTTTTGAAAATAAAGTGAAAATCAGGTACCTACGTGCAAAAAATACTATATTTGTTTCATGTGTATAATGGTATATGTGCGATTTACAATTATAAATCTATATAATATCTCTCTGTGCTGGTTATTTCCTAATTTTTTGGTACACCCGGTACACTTATAAGCATTAGTTTGTTTTCTATATTATATATTTTTCAGATATACATAAATACAGTTTTAGCCAGAATTCGTCCCCTTTTTTTATAGATACTGCAGACTCGTGGAACAAATGAACTTATTTATCATTTTTATAACAGGATATAAAATAAATGGCAAGGGTTGCTCTCCGTACATTTGAATACACGTAACCAATTGTACAGGTGTGCTAAAACTATAATTTGCTATTAAAGAATTGAAAGGAAGTTAATAAATTTTTGTTTAATTTATCGACCATGAGTTGGGGATCTTGATATAAAATTTTTACCAATAATTAAATAATGATATCTTATAGATAGGGTGTTCCACGACGCTAGTGCCATAGATTAAGGGTGTATTCCTTAGGCAATTTCAATCTTATAATACACATACGTCCAAAAGTCAAAATTAATTGTAATAATTTGTTATTAAATATAAAGAAGAAACATGACAGACGCATTAGTTTCTATTAATAAAACGTTAGGTGATATGCGTTTGTTATGCTTGGTCTTTACATTAATTAATATCATCGATAATTCCGTTTATATTGAGTTTTAAGCATATTTATATGAGGCATTTTTGACTTGGTAGTATAAGTTTTTTAAGTGTTTTTTGAATTGTTCGAAATTATTACTAGTCGATAATGTTGATTTTTTTTTGTTTGCTTGTAAATTTTCGACTTTCGAAGTTTCTTTCAATGTTTTCTATTCATAAACACATTTTGTTTTTTAAAAAAAACATACTGTATCTTAGCTAAATGCAATATTTTTGTAGATATTTTTCAATATCGAAGGTACTCGTAAGTATTAAAGGTTATTTATTTATTTATTAAAGTTTATTTATGATTCCTGTTTTTGTTACGAATTTATTTTTTTGCGATTATTTCGGTGTTATTTAACGTTTCCTTTAAATTTTCAGGTAGGTTGCTCATGAATCTCATGAATCATGAACTTGGATTGGTCGGTACATATAGAAAACGTGATTTCCCAACTCACTAAAACGTGCTATTTAATAAAGAAACTTAAGACATACGTAAGTATTGATGTTATTATGCAGGTGTACTTTGGAAACTTTCAATCCCGACTTAATTATGGTATCATATTTTGGTGAAACTCGACGTTGGCAATACGAGTTTTTAGGTTGCAAAAAAGGGTGGTAAGAATTCTGAGAGGGGCTGGACGATTGGAGCATTGTAGAGGGCTTTTCAAGTTGTTTAGAATTTTAACTCTGCCATCGCTTTTCATTTTACAGTGCGCATTATTTGTCAAAAAGAATAGTTCTTTATTTACTTTGACCTCTGCTGTACATTCTTATAATACTAGGCAAATTGATAACATCTACATTCAATCATTCAGTACTACATTGGGCAGTAAAGGACCTAGACACATGTGTCAAAAAATATATAATAGCTTACCTCCTGTTATACGACAGATTGAAAATTGCGATAAATTTAAAAGTTCTCTGAAACTATATTTAATTGAAGAAGCGTATTATTGTCTGGATGAGTTCTTTGGGAATCTCTCTTAATTATGACCTTTGACACTATTTGTTATTATACATATATAACAAATAAAGAAATTTATTATTATTATTATTATTATTATAATCAGGATTAAAAGAAATTTATGCAGTCGAGGAGGATACGTTCAGTTGTTAGTTTCTCATGGCAAGTGTCGCAGTTCGGTGAGTTTTCTTTTTTGAAAATGTAGCTATTTGTTAGTTTATTATGTCCTGTTCTTAGTTTAATCAGTGCTATTTCTTGTTATCTTGTAAGAGTTATGGGAGGTTTCCAGTAATCTGTTTATTGACATAGAAAATGCTATCTCGCTATCTGTTCTACAGAATTTAAACACCAGTCCTCATGATCCAGACGTTGTCCACTCCTGTCAGCAGCACATTTATGAAGAACGGTCGGTGACCATCGAAGGCGATTTTTCCTACTATTTTTCGTGACTGCTCGCGACATTCAAATGGGATAAATTTAAAAAAAATATATCATGTGCTTGGCGGCGCTGGCCACTCGAACACATTATTATTCTGACCACCAACAGTTTTATGTATTCACGTTATATAAGCTCTGCTGATATAAGCGGTTTGTTTTTGTGACGTTGTGCAAACGGATAGCTAACTGCAGCTTTGCTCAGACATTCGCGTCATTATTCAAAGTAACATCAACTGTCGATAACATACAAACATCTACTATACCGACTGTTTCATTGATATGATGAAGTAATGCTCACAGTACAGGAATAATTAACATATTTTGTACTGCCAACGCTAAAAATTTATATATCAACGTTAGAAGATCCGAGTAACGACAAAGATCTAAAACTTTAAAATGGTACTGTTCCACATACGCGCAACGGCTCTCAATTTGGCCCAGCGTTGCCAGATTTTTTTTCTGGAAAAACTGAATTTTGAAACCTTTTGAGTAAAAAAATTCTTTCGTCGAAAGCGGGACATACTAGAATAACGTAAATAATCAGTAGCTTTTAAATACTCATCCTTTTACTTGAATTCCAAATTAAGTTTACATGACAATAGATAGCCAAAATATCCATAGAAAATGTTTTTTTAATGAAAACCCGTTACTTTACTATACTAATAAAAAAAATCCGGGTCGCAGTGCCAAAACCCTGCCGGCAATATAGTGTATTTGCTTATAAAGGCAGTGTGGCTTTATTATGCGAACTTAAGTTGGTTTTTGGGCAAAATAAAAAATTTGACTCATTAATACACCCTTTAAAATAACATTTTTTTTTTCTTAATTGCAATATTATTATCAATCGAGCTTCTATACCAAGTTATATACACCTTTCAGTAAATAATTCACTATCTACAAACTAGTGTTTTCATAAAATTTGTAAGTCCGGTCCTGTCTGGCCGATTTTATTAAAATTTTAGGGACACTTTTTAATTACTACTAAAGGGTTAAATGCCAATTTTGAAACGATTCTGACAATTTTTTCGGTATTTTGGGGTCCAAAAACATTTTTCAACCCCTAAATACTACCCTTAAAATGCCCCGATTACGCCCATTTTAAATAGGCTTCTTGCGGTGATGGATTTCAACACGTGGGCCAAATTTCGTTAAAATCAATTAACTCTTTCGAAAGTTATTGCCCGCACACATATATATATATACGTATATATATATATATATATATATATATATATATATATATACGTATATATATATATATAAATATATATATACATATAAATATATATAAATATATATATATATATATAAATATATATATACATATATATATAAACATTTTTAAAAATGGTGCCAAAGTGTTTAGGAGGTTATGAAACGTCGAGAAATTTTGGTCCGACCCCTAGGTCCCACCATCCGACCGATGCCAATAGTGTATGTTGCCATATGGCAAATACACTAATAACAGCCTGGTTAGGCAGTTAGGCAGTTGAGTAATCTCCGAAAAGCGGGGCTGAGTCAGTGCCTCGCGAGTCATTTAGTTTTGGACTAAAAATTGGGACGTCCCGTCATAATCGGGACGTCGGGCAACGCTGATTTAGCCAAACATTGCGAAGTCCACCAATTTGAACGCCTTTTCTATAGTATTATACATGTTTAAAACGTAATTAATAATTATCTCGCATCATAATTATTTTTTGTGATTTGACGAAAAATCGAGTCTTGAACGAAAATCAGACGGAATCTGAACCAACTCCTTAAAATCCGGTCAACACTGTTGATCGATGGTAACCCAAAGCGTATTTACATTGGTGCAACCAGAGCATCTGTATACAAGTGTCGGAAAGCCCCCAGCAAAGCAAAGAAAAGATGTAACAAAACGTCTCTTCACAATTAGATTTAACATAATACCTATACTTGCATTTAACCCTTGTATAGATTATTTTCTAAGACTTGGTAACAAGTGAATGGTTTTATTGCGTGGGATACTGTTGCGGTTACCACAATGACATAAAACAGTGTTTCTTAACCGTTGGATGTCGAAAAGATTAATATAAGAACATTTCAAGGGTCATTGTTTTTAGTTTCAAATTTCAACGTACGAAGATGTCCTTGAATCCCTAATCTGAAGTTAGGCGGAGCATTAAGAGACGAGAGTTTGTGGTAATCACGTGCGGCCAATGCCGTTTACAAATCACAATAAAGTATGTCATTGAAAGGATTTTACTTTAGACATTTTTATTTCCTAAAAAAAAAAAAAAAAACAGTTTCTAAAGGTTAATAAAAATAACAGAGACTTTTTAAATGAATCGATGAACTACTAAAGAAATTTCATTATTAACTACTTAGGTTACTATCGTAGTTAAGGAGTTAGTTTATTCATTATACGGCACTGCGTAAAGTGAAAGGCAGTTGACTAAGTCAAGATCTCATGTACACACTACTAAATTCAAATCTCACACATTAACTTAGTACCTATATTTATTTTATACTAATCGCTTCTGCTGAAGGATTTATTATTACAATAAAAAAAATTTGATAAAATACAATTCAATTGGTTTCTCCATCTCCATGCTCACACCAACACATTTCGTGGCGCCTAATCGGGAAACGGGTTAACCAGTAATCGTATTTTCTGTACCTTTTCTGGATAATGTCTCGATTTCACAATTCTTTCTCCTTCTATGTTCTGTGAGAAGGTTGCGTATTTGCCCACAGACAGATATTTTCTATTTAAAATATTAAATGCTATAAAAAACAAAAATCCTGCACGATTTTACAATTTATACTCCATCCATATAGCCAAATTGATTACACAAGTAAATTTCTCCCATGCATGTGTCAGATTCCAATATTGAAATTATTGTAAGCCACTGACACATAGGTATAAATTAACAGAGTATTGCAGTTTGATACAAAAATTATTTATCCATCTTTATATCTCTACGCCTGCGGTCATATTGAATTTCAACCTGGTTTATAGTCTTTTATTCCTTCAAAAAGACACTAAAAGAAAAAATGTAATAACATACCTAGTTATTAAATAACAGGTAGCAATTGAAAGTTAGTTTACAGAGAACAGAACGGCTTATAAAATTTGTTCATTTTGGAACTGTTTATTTTCTAGTAACAACTACAAAATAGGTATTTCGTCCAATCACTCCGAATCTAATTTGAGTGAAGACTGATTAAACGATCATTTTCAATTCACTAAAAATAGATTTTTTTTACTACAAATTTCAGACCGAAACGTACCTATAATATTTTATAATACATTTTCTTTATAAAAATCTTAATTAATTTGATCTTTAATTTATAACAACTTAATTTAATATTTAAATATAACAGCTAACTAATCCATAAAAATCGAAAAAAATAACTATTAACTAGCAGAGCATGGTTTCGATCCACGGACCTCTGGGTTATGGGCCCAGCACGCTTCCACTGCGCCACTCTGCTTGTACTTTCGGTCGCCGGAAAATTACACCACCACTCCAGTACATACCTATGTGTGAAAATCTGTAACTTGGGTGATGTTAGTGTTTTGTAACAATAAAGTTATAGATACCAGGGGTATTTATTGGGGTACTGGAATTTTCACAACTGAAAGCAAAGTGGTGGTAAAGGAAAGCGTGGTGGACTCATAAGGTCCGTGGTTCGAGCTTGCACTTCTACTCTATTTTTTTTTTGTATTTCAATAAAAATGTGTAAATACTTCAATAACATTAAAGTGATTGTTTACGAGTTGTTCAATATGTTTCCTTTTTCAGTTTTCACCTACAGTTGTATGTGTGTGTGTATGTAAAATGCACTTACGTTTCGTAAATCTCCAATTTCAATGAAAAATCTTAATCATCTTTGATGTTAATACTTCAAAATAAACTAGAAATATGTACCATTCTTCCCAAATTACTTTTAGCCAAGTTTTACAATTTATATAAATTAACGATTTAAAATCAGATTAAAACGAGACAATTAGCATAAGTTTTTACACAAATCTTTGTACAGAAAAAATAAAATTTGAAAAAAAAGTATTTCTAACATAACGCACACCGCATGGAAAAATGACATAACTCAAAATTTGACTATTTTACAGGGGAATATAAAAAAATGCTACGTTATCAATTATTTTCATTTTAATCACTGAGTTTTTTATAGTAAAAGGGGTTGGTATAATATAAACATTGATTAATTTTCTGAAATATTTTCATTACAATTTGTCAAAATCCCACAATCCTGTAAAATAGCTAAAGGAGTTATGCCACTTTTCCATGCGATGTGCGATAAGTTTGTAAAGAAAAAACTTTAAAATGTTAATTTTCCCGTATAATCCGAAGTCTCGTGACGTGTTGTAAAGCAATATGGTGACGAATATCACGTTTTTTTATTCTATTTTTACGCCAAAAATATGTATGTTTTTGGCATTTTTAAGCAGCAAGCCAAATTTTGTGAAGCTTAATGCTTAATCACAGCTAATAAAAACAGTAAAAAAATGAATTTTGCGACTTGTCCAGTTCGAAATTTCCCGAGAGTATATTTTTCAATCTAAGGGAATAGTCACTTTACTAAAATATCCGATCTGTTTTTTTTTTATTTTTTATAGAAATTACTCATCTGAAAGGCCTTGAGAATATCCGATATTAATGGGATGACGTTATTTACATACTTTAAAAAATCTACCTATAGGTCTGTAATAAAATTCATTTTTTATTAATTAATATACAATATCAAGAGGAGTTTTTTTTTTACATAAGATCGGATTAATCATTTTTATAGTACTTCAATATGGGAAAGGTTGATTTCGTATACGTCTTATTCGGTATAAGTCAAAACATCAGGAACTGACTAAGGTCCTATACCGAGGCTCACTGTACTCTATCTCGCAGCAACCGCTTAATATCCACAGTCGGTTTTTATGGTATACAGTGTAGGTAAATTGCGACATGTTCGTTAAATTTTTAATCTCAGACTGAATTTTACCCTACTGTACCCAAAGAAGTTTTACTTCAAAAATAACACTGCCTCTCTAAAGATCGATATGAAGTTTTTCTTTGCGACTGTAGATTTATTATCTAAGAGAGACGACAATAAACACAATATAACAAATAATGAGATGTATATTCGAGATGCGTGAGAGAGATAACAAAATGCACAAGTAAAGTTCAATTAAAGTGTTTCTATGCAAGATGTGAGGGAGACAGAAAAACAGATAATAATGCAGTGTATCTTCACGGACACCGCGTCATAATCCACATTTAATTAAATTCTTGCCTAGGAATCAGGAATGTCATCTCCTTACAACTGTCTTTAATCAGCAGTACTCAATCAATTGTGATTTTCACGTTTTAAACACTATTCTGATAGTTAGATAATATGTAAAATTTGTCGGAAATTAAATTAAATTTATATTGGATGGTGTTATCACTGATAATTTTTTTTTAAGTTTTATAGAATCTAATCATGTATCGACAATAGTGTCAATTTTGAAAATATATAGAGATTTTACAGTAATTTAATTTAATTTCAAATTTACATTTTTTTATGTTATCTTTTAATAATGTTAACCATCTATTTTGATTACAGAGCTTTGAAGAAGTCTGAAGTAACAGACGAAACGTTGACAATAAAAATATATTATGTATACAAGTTGGATGTTTCATTTTCCCGGTGGTATATATTATATTTAAATTTAATTTAATCGGAAGCTTCCGGAAATGATTCGCGCGTTTTCGTATACCTATATTCGGTTCATAATCAAGCAATTTCAAATAGCTTGAAGTCAAATCAAGTAATAACGATAGAAAATCAAGTGAAATATAGCGATTTTTTTAAAAAGCTGGATTTTCAAGTCAAATCAAGTAGTTAGCAAAGACTTGATGAATTCCGACTCGTATCTGTCCGTCACACAAAAACTCTCCAGCGATGAGTCATGTAGCGTTGTAGCAAATGGTTGCTGAAAGATAATTTAGACAACATTGCATTAGAGAAAGAGAGATAAAGTAGCAAATTGCTACGCAGCCGTTATGAAATTTACACATTTTATTGTGGTTGACAAATCTTTAATAATGTAGCGTAAGTTTGCCGGAGTCCTATATATATAATTTATATAAGTACCTAGTAAATAATATCTGTATTATTGTGTTCTGGGTGAATCCGGGCCGGGTACTATAGTATAATAATAAATTAAAATTATTAATTAATAATATTGACTCTACCAACAGTAATAGAATATTAAACAAAACGAAACCAGTTGCGATTACTGTTCAAACCAATTTTTTATTTACAAAACGTTTCGACCAAATTTTGCTCCTTTTCAATTTTTTAAAATATAAAATAAATTATAATTATAATTTATTTTATATTCTAAATAATTGAAAAGGACCAAAATTTGGTCGAAACGTTTTGTAAATAAAAAATTGGTTTGAACAGTAATCGCAAGTGGTTTCGTTTTGTTTAAAAATTATTAATGCCTTGAAGAATAGCCGAGCTTATCGGACACCATTATATTATATACGATGTGTTCATTGCTATGTCTATTATACAAACTCTCTTTTCAATGGTGCTGTCATAGTGTGTTCTGATCGAACAATCGACGAAAATATCGAGTGTATTTTAAAATAATAATAAAATTTAAATTATTGGCTCTGAACCTAGATTACCGCGGTTGCTCCTATGACACGCCAAATAATTTTATGAACAGCAATTGAATAAACTTACAAAACAATTTGATATCTCCAGTATAAATTAAACCGATCGGAACGGGAGTTGTTCTGGATTTTTTTTACCTAAAATTTAATCCCGAACACGAATTTCCATATTTATCTTCTTGGTGTAAATAATTCTGTAAGTATATATCCCAAGCAAAGTCGCGGGTTAAGGCTGTCGGAACGCTCTGAATTTTGTTTGTGCTGAGACCCAGCGGTAAGGGGCGAGGTAGGCAAAAGACATATTGTGGGTGTGACTTTCTTTAGCTCTGGTTCGCTCAAATCATCCGCACGTTTGAATTTTTGGCTGGTGCCAACTACGAGGCTAAAAAATGTTAATGCAAGGGTGCCGCTGTCAATTGATTACTCTAAATTTTGGAAATATTTTGAAGATTTAAAAAACTTTTCCGAAAAAGGAACAGTCACTTTAGGTTTGTGATGGAACAATTTTGTGAAATAAGTACGAATACGGTCGTAGTGTGACATTGAAAACATTTTTGCCACTATTAATGCCAACTTTTTTCTGGTAAGTCGTACATAAATTACAAAAGTAGTCCATTAGAGGCCTAGATTTGTCCTTTATCTTCCTTATAGAGAAAGATTTTTTGCAGAATGTTGACGAATAAGTCTACAATCAGTTGACAGCCGAAGCTCTATTTTTGACTTAAATTCAGAGCGTTCCGACAGCCTTAATACTTAGACTTAAATAAAAACGAAGCAAAACAATCCTTTTATAGCGTTACATAATAAAATTACTTTTAGTTATTGCCTAATATAATATTCAAATGATAATTCACAAAACTTGCAGGATTATATTTATGTATGTATGTGTATAACATTTGAATTAGAATATAACAGAGCTATAGAAAGGGACACAATACTGATATTATACAATATTTGACAACAATACTGTAAATAATAAGTCTGTAGTGAATAGACTAAGAGGTGGAGCCTGGTTAAAGAAGCGACCGATACGAACGCTCGGTACCAAATAATAGGCGGAGCATACGTTGCGCATCGTCGTTACGGATTCATTGGATAACCAGTTACAAGATTAGTCAACCAACGCTGAAACATATGACTGTTGATCTGTTATAGTTACATTTCATATGTCGATCACAGAGGACGCCCTATTTGACCCCTGCTTTATCAAAAGTCGCGTTTATCAACCGGATTATGTGTCTAGGATTTGTTGTTTTATATCGCTCAAAATGTGTTGATTTAAAAATAGTGTCAAATACTGTGATTTTTAGATATAAAAAAACACTTCAGAACTTTTGACTGAATTAAGTGTTTTGTGCATAATACTCGAAATGTGTTAATTTGAGAAACTGAAATTGAAAAATGTGCATTTATATATTTAAGATAGATTTTTATTAAAAACTTCTGACTGAACTAGGTGAAAAATAGTGTAGATATTGAGCTTGCTAAATTAAAAAATAAAAATTAACGCCGAATTGCTCTACCCTAAAAATAGATTTTCATAAAAGTTATATATAAAACGCTTTTCACATTAAAAACTCAAAATACTTAAATGTGTTTAGCTCATTTTTAAGAAATGTCCGAGTGTTTATAAATTCAAAATTATTCTAATCAGAAATTTAAAAAAAACATGAGTTTACCAAGTGGTGTGGACATGTCGAGCTTAATGTCACAGCACCCGGTGTTGGGCGCCATTCCTCCAGCATTTTTCTTACGAGCAACGGAACGTTATCAGCGCACACCGAAATGCGCTCGCTGTCGAAATCACGGCGTTGTATCTGCTCTGAAAGGACACAAACGTTATTGCAGATGGCGCGATTGTGTATGCGCTAAGTGCACGCTAATAGCTGAACGACAGCGTGTAATGGCAGCGCAAGTAGCGTTGCGACGTCAACAAGCACAAGAAGAAAGCGAGGCGCGCGAACTGGGAATGTTATACGCGGGTCCTCCGCCACCTCCAGGAAGTGGAGCCGCTGTAGGAGCAGCCCCAGGTGCTACGGCTGAATTGCCTTCGCCGCCGGCATCGCACACATCGCAAACGGATTTGAGTTTGCCGTTACTTCAACAGAGGACGAGGTCGTTGCCGGAGGCGTCCAATACGACAACGCCGTACCCTGCTGGAAGCGACAGTTCTGAACCCGCAAGTCCCAGTAAGTTTACATTTTCATCTATTTCTTATAAATGGTATCTATTTATTTTCAAAGTAAAAATGATAACAAAAAGCATATAGCTGTGTATTTTTGAGACATCCAATTATAGTTTGCATGCTGCATTCTCACCACTCGTTTATATATGAGTTACGCTTAAGAAACAAACAAAACAATTGCCATCTTGTGGGCTGCAACACAGGGTACTGATGTTGTCTCAAAAAGAGACATCATTTACAAAATGAATTATTTGGTGATAATTAATATTATCACATTTTTATAATAAATTAAAATAAATAAAACATTAACTTTTGATTTAGCAATTCGCAGATTATTTTTGATGTTATTTTAAAAAATACACAACAGTGTAAACAATTTACTGAAAAAAATTGACGCAATTATAACTTTGAAAATGATGAAAATTTCTGTCGAAACGTTAGTTGATAAAATGCTGAAGTAAACATCAATATTGCGTGTTCTTCTGATTTCTGATTTCTTTTGATTCATCTCAAACTATCGTTCTATAATTAGAAGAATTCTGAAGCCGATTGTATTGCAAAAATACATATAAGTAGTATTGATTCTTGCAAAAAAAACTCATAAAGTGATACTTTTAATATAATTTTTGTTCATATTTCAGTTTTTATATTAATTTTTGTTTGAAAAAAGGACTTGTTACTCTATAGGTACATATGTTTTCCTCAATGCATCAACACATTAAATTCTTCTAGCGTATCGTTTAGATTCAAATAGCGAAAAAATAGTTTGTCGTAGCGAAATCCTTAAAACGTGTTAACCGATATATTTCGAATAATCATTTAAACAAGAAACTTCGAAATACATATTTTTATTTTCGAACGTGTTCAAATTTGAATCGCAAAAAATAATTCGTCATAACAGACCAAACTATCTAATAGAAATATTTTAACGCCCGATTAATCGAGAAACCTCAAACCGAATGGTTTCATTTCTACTCAAACATGTTCAGATTTCAAAAGCCAAAAAAAAATCGTTAACGAACCGATCTTCAAAAACATGACCAAAATATTTCAATGTTCAATTAAGGAATATACTTCGAACAGTTTGGTGCTATATTTTGTTCAGAAACCGAAAAGTAGGTCGTTATAATGAATCGATAATTCGAGTGGATATATTTCAACGCCCAACTAAGCCAGAAGCCTCGATAGTGAATTTTTATGTTTCTCTTCTAGAATACCGGTTTAAACAAGACTTTGCGCGAGACGAGACAAGATAAGGTAATATTGTCTCTATTTCGTTAATAAAGAAAATGGTAGGCCCGGTATCGCCTCCTATTCTTTATTCTCATCAAAATGTAATACATAAACCGTCGTTTCAATATCCCGAAAAGTTTTGACATTGCTATTAATCACAGTAAAGGAAGATTTGGTTTGAGGATCAATAAATAAATACGCTTTACCAAATTTTCGCTGATGGCCAACGTTTCGAGAATTATATTCTCATCATCAGGGCCTTAAGCTGGTCGAATAGCTTAAGGCCCTGATGATGAGAATATAATTCTCGAAACGTTGGCCATCAGCGAAAATTTGGTAAAGCGTATTTATTTATTGATCCTCAAACCAAATCTTCCTTTACTGTGACATTCTATTGGATCAACACCACCATATACGAAGATTGCTATTAATATTATTAAACAAGTCTCGTCTCCTCTCGTCGAAACAAGACAGAAGTTTTGAGGTATTGTGGTTTTTGTCTCGATTTCATGCAAACCCCCAGTTTTACACAAAATTAGATAGGTACACCAAATAAATTCCTGGCAAAGTTAACGCGCCACTCGGTTTTTCTGTTCATTTTTGATATCAAAGGAAGAATTTTAACTAGAAAGGAACCACATTTTGGTGTTTTGTAAAGGCATTTGCTTCATCACCCTCACAGAATTGGAAATATTTTGTAGGCAGCAAATCTTTGTTCAGACCTTCGTTATACTTTGTAACAACCATCTGATGGTTTCAAATGCTTTCTTAGAACACCAAATGATTGCCTGAGATGTTCGGTTTTCTGCAGGGGAGGCTTCGACGTCCACATAGACATGCAGAAATAATATTACAGATAGCAAATCTTAAGTCAGGTCTTCGTCATACTTTTTCCCGACCGTCTGATGGTTTAAAATGCTTTCATAGAACACCAAACGATTCCCTTGGAGTGATACTGGAATCTTCGGTTTTCTGAGTAGAAATTTGCTTCGACGTTGACAAAGAGCTGCGGAAATGGTACTGAAGGTAGCAAATCTTAGTTCAAGCCTTCGTCGTACTTGTTCACGACCTTCTGATGGTTTCTATTGTCTTCTCAAAATACCAAACGATTCTCTTGCAGGGAATATCCCTGCAAGAGAATCTCAATAGAGATAATAGGTTCGGGGAGAAATTTGCAACGACGGCCGCACAGAGTTCTCCCGGTCTTCGCCGTACTCGTTTATGACCATCTGTGTAGTTTCAAATTTGAAAATAAAATATGCTTCCAGTCCTTTTATTATTATAGGTACTTATATACGCATATCAAAGCTTAATACATGTAAAAACAAACATCAACCGCTTCGAAAGTCATTCGGACTACCATAGTTATAACACAAGAACAAAAAATTCAATTTGCCTACACCGAAGAAGGCTACATCTGTCCCAAGCTGCGCCTGATTACATGGCTAAAAAATTATTTAACAGGTTACCAGAGTCAATACAGGTTTTACCTACAAAAAATTTTAAAAATAAGCTCAACATTTTATTTAAAAGAAACTGTTTTTATAATATAAATGAATCTCTCAATTTTTCATTTGACGTTTTGTATATCAACCATGTGATTTACAAATAAATTATATTCCATTCTATTTAATAGGACTTTCAGATTAAAAAAAATCTATCTGAAATAATCAAAAATATTACATGTCCGGTTTTGTACTGTGGCTACAAATTTTTATATTGAACTGGTTGTTATAATGATCGTAGTAGGTATAAAAGATTTAAGAGTGTACGAGACAAAACAACAAAATCTGCAAAGCTCGGGACGCAGCGGCGACGGCACTACACTCGAGTACGAAAGTGCAAGAGGCAAATTAAATCGCGTTTAATACATACGCAGTACGGACCACAACCACCTCAATCTAATTGATCTGGCGCGTGACTCTCCCCTGATAAATAATAATATTGTATCTGGACACTTCATATAACTATTCTATGTCTAAACTGAAAAGAAAATAACTTTATAATAAAAGTTAAGAAACCATAACCCGACTACGTAAATGAAGATAACAACCTTCCACTATGAAAAGTATGATAAAATAGTAGTTTGTGACAAAAGTTATTTTAGGTGAGTAAGTGACACTATGTTGAAACTAGCGTCAGAGTGTTTTAAGAGTCACCCAAGTTATTTATCATTACGGACAAGATAGGTACTACATTTTTTACACATACCTCCTATAAAAGCTGATTTTCTCATCATAACAACTATATGTCAACTGTTTTTGATAAATATTTGTGTTCATTAGCAATATGCGTGGGTTCGGTCATATAAGAATCTATCTGAAATCTGTATCTATCGTTTACGGAAACTTCGCCTACTTTACTGTTTCTGTGCCTCACATACTGTTAAATGGTAACTGATAGGTCGTTTTGGGAAATTACTATAGATTGGGTTAGACAGCTTTGATTTGTTTTACTTGACAACACTAGACTTTAATGGGTTTTTTTACTAGCTTACTACCTTTATACAGGCATGAAAAGTAGCTATTTTATAGGGGGGTGTGCAAAGACGATATATTACCTACATATATAGTTTTAATAATATTTGCTAGCTATAAGATAACACTAAAACTAATAACTATATTACCAGAACACTTTTCATATTGGAAGCTTATCTTCCTCTATTGCGTATAGCAGTCAGATTTAAGTTTCTTTTACCTTTTTGTACAATATTAACCTTTTTATTATAACCCATACAAAGTACAGTAGAATTCATGTATATTCAACCTGTTGGGACTAGTCGACTCATGTATTTTCAACTTTTCCTTCATCTTTACATCGTGGCAGCCATAGTTCAATTTAAAACAACCTTTATTAATTTGAACTTCAACGCTTCCAAACGCGTTTTTCCATTGGGTGAGCAGCGTAGAAAGACATACTTGGGGTGAAAAGTGGAAACTCAAATCTGAAAATACGTGAATAAACTCAGTTGAAAATTGGTGGTGCTGAAAACACATGAGTCTGACTCTACACGTTACCGTTATACTTATAAGACAATGTTATTTCTATTGAATAATGCTGTTATATTAATATCCAAGAACCCAACTGGATGGTTTTGTATCGAAATATATGAAAATAAAAAAACTTAAAAAAAAATATTAACCTCCTTCAAAAAAATCACTAAAAAGATGAAAATAATTAAATTTTGAGGTCGACGCCTATTTAATAAAAGTAGATATGTAATTAAAAGTTTTTGTAATGAAATTAGCTCCGACCTCAAAATTTCATTATTTTCATCTTTTTAGTGATTTTTTTGAAGGAGGTTAATTTTTTTTTTTAAGTTTTTTTATTTTTTACTTTTTAGTGTTGGATTTGATTTCGCACATTTTTGAAGATTTCCCTCGATTTCTCCAGGGTTCCATCATCAGATCCTGACCTGATGACCATGGGACCACCTGGGATGTATACCCTTTCAAACAAAAAAATAATTTTCCAAATCGGTTCAGGCGTCTTCGAGTAATCGGGGACAATACATAAAAATAAAAAAAAGAATTTATTGAGAACCTCCTCCTTTTTTTGAAGTCGGTTAAAAATGCAGTTTGTTTTACCTCGTTTCGTTTTACGTCGCAAATTTTTAGAACGTAACGTGTCGTAAAATCGAGGGTCTGTATATTATGAATACGCAATCTGACATGTTTAATAATAATAATTGTTACATAGATGAATAGACACTTGACGGTTTTCATAACTTTTTATCCCACTGATTGATACATGTGTAGTACTTGATTCTATCGTTACGCGTGGGGTTGATTACAATCTGTACACATACTTGGTACAACATATTATTCATTCATAATTCAATGTATCGTTTGCATAACCAAACTAATTTATTTCATAAAGTACTCTACAGGATACTTCAGGGTTCAATGTTGTCTGGCAGTAAATGGCGTGTCCACACTGTGTCAGAATAATGTTCGGTTTTCTGGTGTCAACGCGAATCCCAGATTCCAGGAAGGATAGCCAAAAAGTTTGGTTTGATAATGACCTCAGAATGTGAACATATTATAACTACAGTTTCCAAACACGCAGTAACTGTCCAATGTCGTTATGAAATTCCCTGTCATATATAATTTTAGACTGTACTCATAAAAAACAAATTATTGATTCTACGTAGAAAAAAACAGTATGCTTCAGGGGGCGCCTGACAGAAGCAAAGCTTCTAGGCATTTCATTGAGAATGATGGTGACGTATTTTCTCGATCTGCTTCCCAGCAGCCGAGCGCGCAACGAGGCTAACGAAACTTCGCTTCAAAAGATCGCTTTTCAAGCTAAATTTCAATCAAAATGTGTATACAAAAATGTTGTTTAAGAGCGGAAATTGTACAAAAAAAACGTATGTTAAAGACACGTATACACATTTTTAAAAAGTCAATCAATTATTTTTCAAGCAAGATCGATTTGAAATTGTGTAATGCTTTTCTTATATGGTCATAATCTAAAATCATTGTCAAATCAGATTTTTTGACAATCGTGCTTTCTGCAGTTCAGTATATACTTTTAATGTACTTTTAGCACTGAATTAGTGTCTAAAATTTAATACTAAAATACTTTCAAAATCGTATCAGAAATAATATATCATTCATATATGTCACTAGGCATGATCTGTTACCCACAACATTACACAAGTGTCTGAAAAAAATTAGAATCTGATATATTCCCAAAACGTAAAGCAAAGTGGTTTCCCATATGACGGCTGTGCTTGTCTGTCAATTTTGTGTGTATGTGTGTTAAATTTCTTTTATTCACAATACCTTCTGCTCGAGACCTATTAATGTTAGTCCCAATCAAGTCTGTGGTTTCTTTAATAAAAATTATTTTGGATTTCATCTTCTCCATGTCGATATTTTACACTATATTATAGTTATTAATGTATTATAATATAGCACATACACTATTAGCGTCGATCGGATGACTGGACCTAGTAGTCAAACCAAATTTTCTTCTGAACAATTTGGCACCATTTTTGGAAATGTACATATGTGTATAACTTTCGAAAGAGTTATATTGGAGTTAAGAATAAAAATATTATTTTAAGTGGTGTATTGAGGGATCAAGTTTTTTATTTTGCTTAAAAACAAACTTAAGTTCACATAATAAAACCACACTGACTGTATTAGTAAATACACTATATTGTTGGGAGAGTTTTGACACTGCGACCCGAGTTTTTTTTTATTAATAAAATTACGAGATTGTACTTGTTTTATTTTTCTTTATCAGTAATTTTTATAAATATGTACGTAAATACGTATATACCTATACCTTTTTTGAAATATAAAATATGACAGAGTTTTATTGTGGAAAGAAGCCATCAAAGTAATGAATTTTCCAGGGAATAATGTACGAAAGAAAAATATATACAGTTTAGTTTATACACACCAAACATATTCCAAATGCTATATCAACACAACTGCATCATTAATAATATTTACTAAATCTGGCATTTACTCCACAATTGACTGATAGCATAAAAATTCATAAGATATTTTTGAGAAAGTTTATTTTAGTTCGGACAACTTCTATGGTAAATTGTCAAAATGAACTTAAATGCTTATAACTTAAAAAAATTTCTCCAGGTATCCAAACGATGTTTTTTTTTTGATAAAAAATACCATCTAGAGTTCTACATTTGCTATGAATTTCGAAATCGATTTTTTTTATTCTGTATGGAAGGTACTTGCAACACATGTCAAAACATGTAAAACTCTACGATGATTTCAACGTTACTGTCTAAAACGTTTCAATTTTTAAAGATATCGATCTAGGCTGTTCTTTTCTTTATGAACATATGTCTTTTCAATTTCCAAATGGATATAAGGAACGTAATAAATACACCTTTTGAAAAAGCCATTACGTTTTAGCTTTTGGTTTCCAAGGCGACTATTTAGCAGCGCGCGATTTTCTAACTCAAATATTCAACGAAGAAGATAAATTGTGAGACACGCACTTTGTAGAAAAAATTCTGCTCTACAATTTTTGTCCTATGATATTTTTTCAGATAAGTAATAGCTTAGAAGTTAATGTGAAATGAAGTACCTTATTTCTAATCCTTTTAAGAGCTCGTTGGCAAAAAAATATATAGTTCATTATTTCTCCTAAAATGTCTACAAAAATCAAATTACGTGTCCAAATTGGTTTCCGCCCACTTCTTGGCAGCTATCTCAAATTTTTATTTTTGTGATAGACCCAAATAAATATGTCTTAAATATGACCTTAAAAAAATAAAGCCTGGGTACCCAACATTGGTATTGGGAAACAAAAGTAAGAAACACAGTCTTGATTTTATCGTGCGTTGACGTGTATGATTTAACATTTTAATTTGACTATTTTTGTATAAATATGAACAATGTAAGTATATAATACAAAATATATACTTTTTTGTGTAATAGTATATCCAGCGAATAACAGAATTAAAAATATGAAACTGTATGAAGCTTTAGTAGTAAGCTTCGTTTGTTTTAAAACATTTAATTTTGCGTGTATATTTTTATGGATTCATTTACTTTTTTTATTAGAGCTAACGTGTATTGATTAAAAAGCACAAAGGTAAATAAAAAATACAAATTGCTAATTAATTACTGAAAAATATTTTAAAGAAAATTTATGAAAAAGGTCGACATGCTGGTAGCAAGCCTTAATAGATTTGGAAACAAAATTACAGCATATAGAATTTAATTACAAAATAACGCGAAATCATATTTAATTACTTTAACCATGAAGCCACACATACTGGTTTGAAATCTAATTTTACGGCTTTTTCACCTAAAATATTTAACTATAGGTATCAGTTATTCTATTTTCTGTACGGTGTACTTCACAGCAAAAAGAAGTCAAACCTCACATTTCAAATCTGTAAATCTATTTAAAACTTTCAGTTGAATCAAAGAGTTAAAATTTGCCATATATTTATAAATAGCTAACGAGTTGATACTGCCCTTACCGTTATCTTTAAATTTTCTAAAACAAACTTTTCTTTAAACGACAGTATATGATGTGAAATATCGAACAGTGAAAAAAATATTTTTTCCTTCATTTTTCATTATCACTGAGGCGTCCCGGGGACTTGACGCCTGAAACTGTCACTCTGTTCGCCCTATGGTAGGGTTGGTCCTGACCAAAATGCATTTGGATTCCTGTAAATAAGGTTTGTAGTAGATCGCTGTCCTCACGAACTCGTCGATGTAGCGATCGTCTTGATATATGCATTATAAAAGTATCGTCAAATTGCTAACGAAGCCCAACATTTTCGACAAATCTTGTGAGTTGTTGAGCTTGAAAGTCTGTAGACTAACTAGATTAATAAATTGTTATAACTTTATAAAAAATAAAGAAATATAGCGATGCTTGTGGGGTGTAATTTGAAAGCCAAAAAATTCCCATTCAATTACGTTTGAAAATGTTTAATATACCTTTGTTAATTAATTTAGTATACATTGAAATATCTTTTTTGTGTGATACCCTATAAAATAGCTGGTTTTCATGCCTATACAGTGTTCTATCCCTTTTCTCACTAGTGTGTAA
This sequence comes from Venustoraphidia nigricollis, assembly GCA_034508555.1. NCBI lineage: Eukaryota > Metazoa > Arthropoda > Insecta > Raphidioptera > Raphidiidae > Venustoraphidia > Venustoraphidia nigricollis. The sequence goes on from JAVRKA010000072.1 coordinate 797,755, forward strand.
ACTAAAACAAAAGTACTTACTGCAATTTTACCAATTCACTAGTTACAACTGTCAGTTGCCATTTAAAGCCATATGAGTGACAGTGAAGTAAAGTAGGTGCTGAACAGTTTACATGATACCTGCAATATGGTATAACGTGAACTGTCAAAAGTATTACAAATACACTTATGAGTGAAAATCAGCGTGCAAAAATGTAGTATGTATCCCGAGATTATTGATTTTATGACTCATGTTATTGTTAAAACTCGCTAATCACTCGTTATTAACACAACGTCATTACTCGCCATAAAAGAATGCATTACAAACTAGATACATAAACTACTATTTAACAAAATGTAGACTTATAGAAAAACACTGCGATGTAGCCGGAGCTAAATCCATCCGACCTTTTTAACAGTCTCGAACATCAGTTAATCTATAGAATAACTGGCTAATACGTTATCTGAATTCAAAGTTTACCGGCAACACATACTGGGTGTATTACATGATTGAGAAGATAGGGAAAACACTGTAATGAAAATGCCTTCTTTTCATGCTAAACCGTGATAATTAATATTAAAGCTACTAGAGTTAGCAAGTAGTACCGCATTTCATTGTGCCCATTTGCTAGAGTGAGAGAGAGAGATACCAGTGAAACCGTCCCAGTATCGCTGACTGACAGAAAATACTGACTTGAAGTCTTACATGTTCCCAAGAACACTTCAGATTGCAATTAAAAAATCACAATTTTACATTACAGTAGAATTTACACAATTTTAAGAATGACCCTAAACAAATAGTTCATTTGGGGGTTCGCAAACTTTCGGTTGATTTGTGGTTCAAATGATACCTTATGATAAGAAATTAATTCCACAAAAATAGATCAGGTTTTGTTGTATTTATTGAAAAAGGATAATAAATAATAAGAACAATGATAATGGTATATATAGGATATAATAATACTTCAGCTTCTTTACCACGTGACGGTACTAATCCACAAAGAGATTTTTCATTTTTTTACCTGATTTTTGCTAATTAGCTTATAAAATATAACTGTCTCCAAGAGTTTCCTTAAATAGTGGTTATAACCGCATCGAAATCGTTTAAGTAGTGTTTGAGTTTATAGCGTTCAAATATAAAGATCGTCGAGAGATAGATAAAAAAAGAAAAAAGAAAATAATAGAAAAAACAAGAGAATTTATAAAGAAATCGATATCTTTTATTGAATTATCATCTTCACTCAATATGCTATATGAGTTGATTTTAATCACTTTCATCCTCTGTATCTTTGAAACATTTCTTATGCTCAGCTCTATTTTTCATAAGGTGTCATGAAGACTACAAATCAATCGAAAATTTGCGAACCCCCAAACGGGCTAAAAACCCTACTTTTGGAGTCATTCTTTGTATCATTTGGGTAATTTATGTATTTTTAATTATGAAAATGATTATATAGGTATATTTATTTTTGACCTTGTTATTATTTTTTCCGTAGCTACGAAAACTTTTATTTATTTTAATTGAATCGTACGTCCCAAAATGGTGGATGAATGTGGTACTTTGTCTAGTAACTGCAATTAATATTATTGACTTTATCATTATTGTAAATCTATCTTTGTCGTACTACTAACGCCTTCCTTGTTGCGCTCATTAATTTTCTATGTTCTCAGTTCTGTGTTACACACTGTATATACGTATTATATAACAGTAAAATGAAGCGACGACATAGGAGAAACCTACAGGGGAGTGAGTTTATAAGCAGAAGGAACTTGGGGTTGGGTGAGACGACGGCAGTCTATTACAATGCATTGTGACATGAAACCAATTCTCATTGAGAATATTGACTGTTGATGTGAAATCCAATTTGCTCTCTCGAATCTGCGCCAGCTATCGCCTAGCAGCCGCCTGAATGTACGACATGTACAAAAAATATCGGATCAACTTTGACCTACTATACTTACCGCCAGCTTGTAGTGAGCGTTTATTAAACGCGTTTCATAAAATACGCTGTTATTTTGTTACTTTTCAACAATATATTGTTTCTCATTACTGAGTCGATACAAATATTATTCAAAAAATTATATTTTTTGTTCGGTGACATTACTATTTTTACTCATCGACATAAATTCCTGAACGCGCCTTGTAGTTGTTTTTCGGGTCACGAATGAGGAAGATAGTGTTGCGTGTGGCCGTCTCTATCCTTTCCTCTAAATACACGATTAAGGTACTATTTTGAGAGAGACAATTGGAAACATCATTGATTTATCTTTTTCTTTCGGGAGAAGACACTTTTAACACCGCTAGGACACGTCCAGGAAGTTAAAAGTTTTTGATGTTATTAATACTAATGCGTGATTTTCCCATAAGACACCATGTTAATTTTGTAAATATATATTTCTTAAATTATTCAGTAAACCGTTCTGAAATCTTAGGTTAACAAAGTTTCATTCGCAGTTCTCAGTGATTTAAGCTTATTCGATCGTTAAAACAATGTCCAGATAAAAATCTGAAATTTTCATATACGAATATATCATACATTCAACTATTTTTTTTTAATTGAGTATCTAATTTTCAAGTAGCTAATTATTAAAAAAAATGTGATTTATAATAAAATGATAAATGAGAGACTTACTGAAAATTCACAGTATTATGTAATTAAACCGAGTTCCAGACAAAATTTTGAAAAAAACTGTTTATTTGAAAGTTTGACGTCTTAAGATAACGTAAAAATACTAAACAAAAACTTTCACGTGTAGTTTTGGGGAAGTATTAGTTAAATATTAAATTGTCGAAAGAAATCAAAACTAGCTATCAGCCATCTTTGCACTATATCTGTCGCTGTCAGATACATTATACGAAATATAATGCTGTAATTATATTTAATTAAAATTAGGTATGATTTAAAATATGCAATTTTGAATAACAAAAAATAATTTATAAACATATATTACAACAAATTACGGTAGTAGGCTAATAATCTTAAGGTATCCGTCCGACATCTTTAAACGAACGCTCGATACAATCAGTATTTAACAATCACAGCCGTCTTTCTGTTATGTGTTAGTGTGATGTGCACACGTACCTTGCAATTGATAGATTTTATATTAGATAGCTTTTTTTATTATATTAATTAAATTTCTTCTATTGTTAACTTATGTATACGAATCTTTGATTCTGTTATAGGTACCTTTTATTCATTTTGTATTATCTAAGTACATTTGTACATCTATATCTATTTGTCTACGGAGGTGATGAGATGCAAGGCTGTATCCAGAATAAAACTTTGAGTGGGAATAGGGGTTGTGAGTCCGGAATTTATTAATAAACCGTTTTTCGGATTCTGTCATTAACATTAAAAAATGTAAACCGGCCACTAGACGATCAATAAGATTGTCAATAATATGACAATCTAGATTGAAGACCGTGTCTGTATGCTTCAATAATATCCCGTCAATCACCGCCATCAGTACCCATTCGCTGTGTTTAGAAATTAGTTCTAATTCAGATATGGGGTTTCTTTATTTGCCGACAACAGGTAGTTTCGCTATGACACTCAACGTGGAACTGACGGAAATATTAACAATAACGCTCATAAACGTTCAACACGCCCTCTCAATCGCGCTCAACAATGTATTTCAATCAGAATTTATAGCAATGACATTCGCATTACTTCTCTTAAACGATCAATAATAATTCGCTTCGATTAGGCCTCCGTCAATGATTTTGATGCTAATATTGACAATCTTATTGATCGTCTAGGGGCTACTGAAGATATTTCAATGCTGTTAATTTTTTATCATTTTCTAACAAATTTAACATTACATAAGTTAAAGTGAGATAGGAATTTCACAAGGATTTTAATTTTCACATTTATCATACATAACAGTGCCATACAGTTCAGGTCGTAAATTCTAGATAGTGGTCCATACACTTATACAGGTTATATATAATATGATATAAGGGGCACAGTTTTTATGTGGGGACGTGTTTACTTTACATTGTTTCATTCCTTCGCCGCTCCATTAACCCTAAACTTGGCACTGTATCTCCAGAGATACATAGTTTATTTTATTAAACAATTCTTCAACTTTTGGTTTTTATCCTTAATATTTGCTGTTGTGTCGTAAGGTATACATATTAAACTTTAAACCATTTAAAACTGCTTTCACCATTTGTTTTATCATAGCGAAAACTAAAATGACCCGTCCGCCTTTATAGTTATATGAAAGTATCTGTTCCGTAATCAAAAAACATTTTTTTAAATAATTTTTAATATGAAAAATGACAGTGGAATTTTTAAATATACCTATATATAATATAATTATTAAAACTAGTTCAGATGATAAAATATATTAACGAAAACATATTTCATTATTAATTATTTTTGTGTGAATTATTGATTATGTAAAATAACTGATGCAACTTTATATAAAAGTATTAATTTATTATTTGGAAACAACAAGCGAATTCAAATAAATGGTGTCATTAGCAAAACAAATGAAGTAGGTAGATATCTACTGATAATAAATAAATAATTAATTACTTACAACGTTAGTATAATACTATTAATTAATTTCTAATTACTTAATTATGATGCGTAAAATTTTTCGATTCTTTATAAACACTTCAATTTCTTTATAGCATCAGTTTTCCTTTGTTAAAAATTTATATTTGCAAATCATATATTATATATATCATCGTAGACACTTCTAAAGACCAAAAAAAGAACTTAAAAATCAACAAATAAAACAAAAACAGCATTTTAATTCCCAGTACATTTTTTCCATTATGTTTTTCAATTTATGTAGAATTAAATATTGTTGCTTATGTTTTTACGAGCTTGTCGAGGGTAATTTCAAAAACTACTAAACCGATTTGAAAAAATCGGTCACTCTTTAAATGCGTAATTCTTCCCGAATAACGCAAAGGCAAAACTGGAGACGAGTAGTGAACGAAAATGTAAAGCCAGTCACGGGAATTGCTCACTATTTCTGAACTGAATTGATGGATGCTGGTTAAACTGTAATAATAAAAATAACTAATAGTGTGGTTTAGAGATAAATTAATATGCCGAAAAATAGAAAGAATAATGATCTATCAGTCAGTCACTCAATCAGTGAATGCCCAAAATTAAACAATTAAAATTTGGAATACTGCTTCTTTATACGGCAACCTTAACCCCCTTGAAAAAAATCAGTTCTGTAGCGTAACTATCCTCATAGATGCAACAAGTCGAAAAGGACCCGAAATGGTTCGAGTAAATAGTGTAAAAGTGTGGTGTTTTGCGAGAACTTGGCCAACGCGCGGCGCACTCTAAGCGGTATGATAAAAGATTTGTTGCTCTTGATTATTTCGTTCTCAGAAAGGTAGTATTTAATAATACAATATTAAAACAGGATTCATTTTTGAAAGACACATTTTACCGTTCCATCCGGATATCGCCACTTGTTTTGTTTACTGAGAATTGTGAATCATTATAGGACAAGTACTTAATTTGTCCATCGAGCTGTTCAACGTTCATGTATTTACTTCGTTTCAGCATAATTTTAAAATGGCTTTTAGTTATTTATATTTAATATTTACGTGTATAATTCTGTGTGTAATGCAAGCTATTAGAGGTTAAGCAATAAATAAGCGATGACAACTCTTCAAATATGAACACATTCTAACATTTGGATAATTAACGGTTTTGCAATTATAAGTAAGTACAATAAGTGAATAAATACACAGAAACAAACTATGTTTGTATGGGTTTGTATTATGTAGTACCTACAGGTAAATAAAATACAGTGTGAATATAATATAAAATATGACCATGGAATTAGTACAGGGTTTCTTGTAGAATTAAGTGAAAATTATTCGTCAGATATTTTGACACATTTCTAGCTAGAGAAGGATTTAGGTCTAGGCCCGTGACATCCAGTCCTAGGGCGACACAATTTAAGGAGTGGCAAAATTTGGGATGCGATGAAAATTTAGAAGTTTTTATTTATTGCTTTCGTTCTCACTGTTACGACTCAGGAATGTTAATATTTCAAAAGTATTAATATGTTAAAAAAATACGTATGCAATCACTAAATTCCAAAATATCAAACAAAAAGTAACGATTTAGAATATGAGTCAAGAAAAGTCAAAACAGGTCTACCATAGTAATATGAATATTCTTTGACATTACAAGAAGGGTGGCATATCAGAACGGGCCTAGGGTGACATCACAACCAAATCCGCCTCTGTTTATAACGCTATTATCAATTGTGACCTCAACGTAATTTACACTTTTTTTACTTACCTGTTTTTTAAATTACTACTCATTAGTGTATTTGCCATATGGCAACATACACTATTGGCGTCGGTCGGATGGCGGGACCTAGGGGTCGGACCAAAATTTCTCGACGTTTCATAACCTCCTAAACACTTTGGCACCATTTTTAAAAATGTTTATATAAATATGTATATATATATTAATTGTATATATATATATATATATATATATATATATATATATATATGTGTGTGTGTGTGCGGGCAATAACTTTCGAAAGAGTTAATTGATTTTAACGAAATTTGGCCCATGTGTTGAAAGCCATCACCGCAAGAAGCCTATTTAAAATGGGCGTAATCGGGCCATTTTAAGGGTAGTTTTTAGGGGTTGAAAAATGTTTTTGGGCCCCAAAATACCGAAAAAATTCTCAGAATCGTTTCAAAATTGACATTTAACCCTTTAGTAGTAATTAAAAGGTGTCCCTAAAATTTAAATAAAATCGGCCAGACAGGACCGGACTTACAAATTTTATGAAAACACTAGTTTACAAATAGTGAATTATTTACTGAAAGTTGTAATAATTTGGTATAGAGGTTCGATTTATAATAATATTGCAATTAAGAAAAAAAATGTTATTTTAAGGGGTGTATTAAGGAGTAAAATTTTTTATTTTGCCCAAAAACCAACTTAAGCTCGCAAAATAAAACCACTCTGCCTGTATAAGCAAATACACTATATTGTAGGCAGGGTTTTTTGTAATTTGTTTTTTGATTGTAATAATTATATCTATCTTCTATAGCGTCGGGACTGAACTGGCTTGGTGTGAAATTGGAGAGAGTTGGCTCTGTTTATTTGACTTTCTCCGCAAGATAAGTGTAAAATGTGATATGAAAATCCATTACCTTGAATTTAAAAAAATACAACCTGTAGATAAGCGTACGTATAAAATATAGCCGTATTGATGTATCCACACAGGTAACTAAAACCAGAGATGTGAACAAACAGTGTCAAATGGTCAATATTATAAATGGACTCCGTCGCATTTACCATGAACAAACATTACTTGTACTGTATAAAACAGCAGTTCGTAAACTTTATTTTTCGTCGTCGCTTTTCACTTGAGAAACTTTTAACATCACTATTCTCATCCATCAAATTATTGAAGATCATCGACACCGGAAAACTAAGGTTAATCAGTGTCTTACATTTCATGAAAATGAATTTATCTTTACGCCTCTCGCTCTGCCTCATATATATATATATATATATATATATATATATATATATATATATATTTCAGTAAAATATTTTGTATACCTATCCTCTTTGCATATCTCATTTAAAGTCTGCTGATCGACGGAAAGGCAACATGAAATTTTATTTTGCGTATATAAATAAGCATGCGTTTTTCCATAAAAATTAGAAAGAAATCAAAGGATTTTCTCTGTACCATTTTTTAAGGAATTTATTTTTTCAAACAGACATTTCAATATTTCCAAACTACTCATTTCATTCGGCGCACACGCTCGTCTGTATTTCTTTTATGATACGACTTTTAGATATCTCACGAAATAAGTATGAAAAATCGCACAAAGGATTTTGTAGATTTATTAGTGTATTTGCCATATGGCAACATACACTATTGGCGTCGGTCGGATGGCGGGACCTAGGGGTCGGACCAAAATTTCTCGACGTTTCATAACCTCCTAAACACTTTGCCACCATTTTTAAAAATGTTTATATATATATATATGTATATATATATATATATATATATATATATATATATATATATATATATATATATGTATATATATATATATATATATATATATATATTTAGGTATATATGTGGTCGTGCTATAACTTTCGACGAAGTAAATTTATTTTAACGAAATTTGGCACACATGTTGGAATCCATCACCGCACGAAGCTTATTTAAAATGGGCTCAATCGGGCCATTTTAAGGGTAGTTTTTAGGGGTTGAAAAATGTTTTTGGGGCCCAAAATACCGAAAAAATTCTCCGAATCGTTTCAAAATTGAAATTTAACCCTCTGGTAGTAATTAAAAAGTGTCCTTAAAATTTTAATAAAATCGGCCTGACAGGACCGGACTTACAAATTTTATGAAAACACTAGTTTGCAGATAGTGAATTATTTACTGAAAGTTGCATATAATTTGGTATAGAGGTTCGATTGATAATAATATTGCAATTAAGAAAAAAATGTTATTTTAAGGGGTGTATTAAGGAGTCAAATTTTTTATTTTGCCTAAAAAGCAACTTAAGTTCGCATAATAAAGCCACACTGCCTGTATAAGCAAATACACTATATTGTCGGCAGGGTTTTGGCACTGCGACCCGGTTTTTTTTTTAAATTTATCATACTTATAAGAGAAAAACACGCTGATTCTAATAAACAAAAGAAAATGTTCCTGTTACCCGGCTCCATCGATGAAATCTCCCAAGATAAATCCCGACAAAATCACTTGTCTGATGAACTTCCTAGAAATGACTGAACTACTACTCCTAATATAACCTAATATACTTATAACGACGCGCTTCTTTAAAAAAAAACAAAACGCGTTTCTCACTTGGTTAAAAAACTGCACGTGTTTAAAGTTTCTCTCAAATTAAATAAATATTCGAAAGGTTACTTATTCATCATCTTAATAATTAATGCATGTCGTCGTTCCTCAAATAACAAATTAACCAGGTAATTTTAAACTCACAATTTTACCTAGAAAAAAGCATTTTGGAAAACATCTCACAACTACCTTAGTGTAGTCCCTTTATAGCACCTAAGATTCGTCGCTCTAGCGCGTAGCAAGTGAGACACAACTTACAGTTTGAGAACCGCTTATGTAGTTTATACCACATAATACGTCAAAATGGGTACTGATGTTTGTAATAGGACTTTCAGAAAAAAAATTCTCTTACGAAAATACCTGAATTTATATAAACTACGTAAATACCGGTCATGCATTTGTTTGTCAAAAACTATTTCATATTTAAATCATTAATTCCTTTCTTGAAATTAAATACCTCAAGTAGCGGGTGCAAATAAGGATTCGCATGAAACTTTCTCAGTCTTGTCTCGACGTAACGAGACAAATTATTATGTTTTATAAAAAATAAAACAACATACTGGAAATTTTATTTATGTTAAGTATGAAATATTTACACATTTTTAGTGAAATATAAAAAAAGAATGGAGCAGGAGTGCAGGTTCGATCACGGACGTCTGAGTTATGAGCCCAACACGCTTTCCTTCACCGCCACTCTGCTTTCAGTTGCGAAAATTCTAGTACCCCAACGAACATCCCTGTTATCTATAACTTTATTGTTACAAAACATTTACATCACCCAAATTCAAGATTTTCGCACATAGGTACTGACATGCTGGTGTAATTTTCCGACCACCGCAGGTAGAAGCAGAGTGGCGCAGTGGAAGCGTGCTGGGCCCATAACCCAGAGGTCCGTGGATCGAAACCATGCTCTGCTAGTTAATTCATTTTATATTTCGATTTTTTTATGTTTATAACTTCTCGAGGGGTTAATCGATTTTAATAATTTCAACGGAGTTAAGTTAATATATAATTTTTATTTTATTTAAATCGATTGAGTACTTTTTTTTAATATTTAAACACGCAGCACCGAGGCTATATGCCTGAGTAGTTTTGTTTTGGTTTAAAATCGAATGAGTAGTTTTGTTTTATTTTAGTAAGAAAATATCAAGAAAGAGGTGCATACCATTTTTTGCAAAGCCGCTAAAAAGTAAAAAATAAAAACTTTATATAAAAAAATTGAATTTCCTTATGAAAAGCTCTAAAAAGGGCAAAAAAATAAAATTTTGAGGTCAATTTAATAAAAATACCTAAATAGGTATATAAAAAACTTGGAACGTGTCGCGGGACACGCTTTTGGAACAAAGTCCCTTTCGTATAAGACGGTTTTAGTAACGCGTTTTATATAATCTAAAAACACCCGGTATAATCTAAAAACACCCGGTATGCAGGGTTGGCATAATTAATCATTAACGTGCCAGGCTCTCATTCTCTCTACCCACCCCTCTCTTTAATTTTAATTATTGAAGCAATAAATAACTATAATATTCATAAATTTATTGTTTGTTTTTAAAATATTGAAGCACAATTCTGTTTGTTTTTTATTTCAGTAAACAGGATACAAATTAATAAAACAATAAAAAAACAGTAAAAAATAAATAAAAATAATATTCGCCCAACGTGAAGCTCGAACCCACGACCCTGTTTTAAGAGTCTCATGCTCTACCGACTGAGCTAACCGTGCTTGGCAGCAGCGGTCGATATCACCGTATACCAGTATACATTATACGTCTTACGGTTTTTCGTGACACTTTGTCTTACGGTTTTTCGTGATGCGTTAGATTTTTTCTCGGCTAGGTCCCCTCGCCAACCCGCGATATGGAACTTCGTTCCAAAAACTTCATTTACGTTCTAGATACATAAACTATTTTTTTATGTAAAAATTAAAAAATAGATTTGATCACATAAACGCTTAGGTACATGCAATTAAAAATAATGCACCTTACAAAAAAGCTACTTTACCTACTAGTTTCTTTAAATGCATTTAAAATGTAGTTGTTTTTATAGTATACGAGTATGTGCAATGTACAACTTGAAGCACACAGAAAATATTGACTCAGTAATTTTACTTGTATCAGATGTAATCATTGTACATAAGTAATATAATATATCATTGTACTTAGTCGTTTCTATTCTTTGAATTGTTTTACAGTCAAGTGTTTGGTAAAAAAAAACCATCTCAGACAATTGCTTTACACAGAACATATTTCCTTGTACAAAAATATACAAAAATATTACAATGTTCAAGTGGCTTATTTTTATTGAAAGACGAGGACCGGTTTAAGGCGATTTTAATATTCATAGTATTTTTTGTAAGTAAATGTATTTAAACGAATCTTATTCAGTGTGTTATATTGTTCTATAAATTATGTAATGCTGCGTTATACAAACTGCGTATGCTGATATTGTGGAAAATGTAAACGATTGCAGGAGCATCTGTGTTGAGACAGGATAAAGATTAAATCGCTGGATAGAAATATATTTTATTTAATACCTGAATTCTTGTTTATTATAAGCTTTTATTTAGTCTCACCTATCTCGGTGCCTGTTTGTAACTGAATCTTACAAATTAAATTTGGCCCACTTCCCGGTTTTCAATTGAGCTGAAATTCTGCACACACCTTTAGTACTGAAAACAATACAATATAGTCCATTGAGTATCATGGTAGATCCAATATGACCGCCACCGCAAAATGGCGTGTTACCTTCTTCTTTACAACCCCCTCCATATGGGTAATGAAAGAGTATAATCCAATCAGCAGTGTGACTTCATTCCAAATCCAAAATGGCCGCCGACACAAAATGGTGAATTGTCTTTTTCTTTACAACCTCCTTGATATGGGTATCAGATGAGAGGGTATGACAAGTAGAATACAATAAGCTATGCGACGTTATTTAAAATCCAATATGGCAGCCAAAAGACGTAACTAAAAATTTGAAAATAAAACGTGATATTAGATAAAAAACTTTTATAAAGACAAGCTTTTATTGCGGTCTACTAAAAAGGAGGAAAAATAATTTTTAATAATTTAAGTTCATCATTATAAACTTCTATACATTTAATATTTTAAAAACGTCGACAAACTAAAGTCCACTCCTGCAAATTGCATAACACTTGAAAATCAATTACTAATAATGATTAACTAGCAATAAAGACAAACTCATGTCGGTATTTAAAGAAATGATATTGTATTTTTTAGGTTCGATTGTTGTGTACCCTTGACGTCATTGTTTTACTCTAAACCTGCACTAGCACTTTATCAAAGATATTTAAATCCGCCATAATTCTCTCATGTGTGTACAGAAAGAGCAGTTAATTAATAAATTATCTAAAGTATATACTTGAACAAGCCTTCACAGTAAGTCTTACGACTTCTCCCGCGTGAACTCATATTTTCGGTTTCTGCTGTCTATTTTAGCGTGGATCGTAACAAAATACGAATGTAGCCAGGCAAAAAATATTTTGAAAACACTTCGAAACGCAGGTAGCGGCCCGACACAGGAGAAAGAGAAAGAAATTTTTGTTTTGAAATTAGGCAACAGATGTTAAAACTATTAAATATTTATGACTTAGTTTATTATTCTCACTGTAGCTGCGTACATTTTGATCTGATCAGTTCACGAAAAACTTAAAAATGTCAACGTCTTCCTTTTATTTTTTCTCAGTGTTGTACCTATAAGTGCGATTACTGAATGCTCTACTATACGTATATTATTATAGTCCAACTACAATAAGTTTAATCACAGCAAAATCGGGCATGCAAAACAAATTCACGATTACCGCAACCTCACTGTAAATAAAATTCCAAAGGAACTTATGTCTTGAATTTCCAAACATAGGCTCATATAAAGTTTTGGATTTTAATTTGAGGGCTCAGGCCATAAATGCGTACAGTCGGACTTATGTATTTTCAACACCATCTATTCTCAGCTGATTTTACTCCCATATTTTTAAGTTTTTAGTTCCTACTTCTCACGCAAAATATCTCCTCTTACGCTACTCAACTAACAGAAAAAGACGGTTAAAACGCGGATCATATAAATATAAGTTTTTTGCGGATTGGTCTATGACTGCCACGAAGTGAAGATGAAAGAGAAGTTGAAAATGCATAAGCTGACTAGTCACAATAGACTGAAAATACATTAGTTCTACTGCAATCGAAACTGGATGTCTGAGTTTTAATAGCCGATCAATTCTATTTGCTCGAAAAGTTCTAAAACCGTTTTAGGACTTGCCCAACAAAGTCTCCGTACATTATATGATTAAATCTCAACCCTAGATCCAAGATGTCCGTGCCGTGTAAAGTAGAAATCAGCTTACATATATGGCCAGAATAAAGATACACAGAAGAGCCGGTATGTATCAACACAACAAAATAATACACGAAGTAAGCTAAACATTTGCACAATGTTTGACTTTTAAAATACATTTTTTAAAGTTTCACGAATGTCAATATTGGAACAGCAACATCGCTGTGGCATCCCATAATATGTATCCGTTCTGTTTACCTGGCTTTTGGTTGTTTGACGATCTCTGTATAGGTAGATGCGCGGTGTCCACCGCGATCACGCCAAGTGGAAGTGCGTGCTTTCGTATGACATTCCGTACGCAAATCATCAGAGAATTTGAATGGCATTAATCCTATCAATAGTATACTATTTTTCTGAAAGTATACGTACTTTCGTATCAGTGTGCATGAGAAAATGTTTCGGCCCGCTATTATAGACGGCGTCCGAGTAATTCCAGCAGTGCATAAATGTTAGGCTTTCTGCCTTAAAATCGAAGCTGAAAGTACATACTTTCGACCGGGTATGAAGAAAAGGTCTTTGAATAGACTGATCGTATGTTTTCAAAAATGGTAGTAAAAGTATAACTTCTTAGGCTGCATCTACAATTGTATATTTCCCGATACGATCAGATTGAGTGTTTCGATGTCGTCCGTTGTGAATGCCTGCTCTGCAACTGGTCCCAACCGGGAAGAAGTAATAGTTACGTTATGGGAGTATCATGATTGACTCATAACGATTTTTTCTTCTGTTAGAGAACAACGTTCTCTATAACTATATTCAACAACTCTCGTCTCTGTCAATTTTTCCCGTCTTATCAGTTGTCGAGGCAGTGTCGCCTAAATGATGTACCTACATATAAGAATTAGATTCGTATTTCTCTAAATCCGATGTCGATTGGCATCGGATTGGGAAAATACGAATTCAAACGATTATACCGTAAGTCTGCCATGGTACTAGTTGGTGGTAGTAGTTAGTCTTATCACCGAGATCCGACTTGATTAAATTCTGAGATGTCAATTAACCTGTTTTTACCAAATATATTTTTAGGGCTCCGTAACTCAGAAGGAAAAAAATGGAATCGTTTTGCTTATGGCATCACTCATTTGTCTGTCAGTGTTGAATTTTTCTGGATAATTAAAAGTATCAGATCAGGGCCAATAGACCCAAATGGGCTAAGGTCTAGGAGAGCAGTTTCTAGGAGGCGGCAGTTTTAAGAAATAGTACCGCAGAATTAAAGTATACAAAATTATGTTTTTGTAAGTGCAATTAGGAAAAAAATATCCATCAACAAAATTTTCAGGAAACGAAACATTCTTTGATTTTCAATGCTCGATTTTTCCGAATTTTAGCAATCTCTAAAAATCAGGACATTTGCTACCTTTAAGTTGACTTTGATTGTGTCGAAAAACATTAACTATAGAATATACTTACACTTATGATAATATTAAAATTAGACGAAATAGAGAAATTTTGTCGTTTTGATACTACTTTAATTATAAAAATGTGTGCAGTGTTTCGAAATTAGTGAGTTATGATGATATCATTGATGATTTTGCCAATAAAAAATCGGATAAAAAGTTACTATAAAAATATAAACTGAGTTATATTAATTGTTTTAATGAATTTATCATAAGAATAAGAAAAACCGATTATATTGAATGTTGCAATAAAAAAATATATATTATCTATTTAGTGTGTGAATAATTTTGGGTATGTCATTATTTTATGTCATTAGAGGCGGCAAAAATCTAACGCCCTACTCCTAATAAATAGGTAAATCCGCCACGAAATCAGATACAGACTATTTTAAAAAATATAAAAAAGCTCCTATATTTTTTTAAATTTTGATCATTTCCAGCTAAATATCACATTTACTTGAAAACAATTTTATGGTACAAAATCCACTGTACCAAGCACTTTTAAGTGATCTTAACAAAGAAAAAACATACTTCAATTTATTTAAAATTTAATGGCAAAAATAATTCTATGTAAATTAAACGTTTCCAATTAAAAAAGAAACGTTTAAAGTTATTGAAATAAATTGAAGTACATAAAACATTTTTTTTCCTTTTCATATACAGTCAACTGACTTTTTACTTGTTATATAGAAAATGGGCGCTACCTATAGAATTGTACAAAAACACTGTTGAAACTTAATTTGCGTGTTTCAGCTTACTCTCAACTGTAATTGGTACTGTCCAGTCAGCAGGGGACGTATCGATCGATATTACAACGTAGCGTTCATAAAAGCTGCATTTTTATCATAGGCATTGTAATGGAAGTTGGGTGTGCCGCTACATTTCATTTGTGGTCTCGAATTAAAAGTCCGAACGTTTAGAAGTTAAATAATGTAAGAGTTTTCAGTGAGTTTCTGTGTATACGTTCATTTTAGAAAAGACCATGGAATAGGCGAGGTAAATCAATTTATTATTAAAAAAAATTATAAACCGAATATATGAATTGTCCCAAGTAACCCTAGCTCTTGGTACTCAGAAAAAAACAAGTTCGCCAAAGTCAATAGCGCCTGTACTAGAGTTCAAGCAAGATAATATAGATAGCTTACAGGGTAGATAGATATGTCTTCGCATAGTCATAAAGAAAACGGCACAGATGACATGTAATCTATACATCTATCTGTATATGTAATAAAATCGAATATTCCAAACTTTGTACAATACAGCACTCTTTACAGAAGTAATGATTGATGTATTTATATATATAGCCAATGAATTTCAAAGTACACATACTGCGAGAGTTGCTGTTTCAATTGATTTTACAGAAGTTAGTTCAATTAATACAAATAAATAAAATCGTAACGTAGTCTATAGTTGTACAGTTTTAAAGATTCTTAGAGCGAATTTTCAGTAGTCAGTATTGTTCCAACATGAACTAGAAATACACAACACAGCATTCCTGTAGGTTCATTCCAGACTCTCAACTCTCAGCTGGTAGAAGTTAAAACAGGAGCGAGGTATAACCATGACTCAACATACGTAATATTAAATAAACCACTTATCCGGTAATTATTGTTATTGTCCGAGAACTTGGATTCGACCACCCACATTTGCTGGAAGAAGAAATTCCACTTACAGTTAGGGATGGAAATCTTAATTTATAAAATCGTTTTCGTTCAGGTACGATTAACGCTAAAGATCTTAGTTGACGAGCATGTATAAATAATTAGTGTAATCCGCTCCGGTTGGTGATAAACTAGAAAGAGTATGCAAGTAATTCAAGACTTACTTGAAGCAACATATCCTCAGTAAGGCCTTTCAAAGTTTTACGTTCAAATTTGTTTACAATTTTGCAATAGTTTTTATTTGATCATCAAAACGAATAATCTGATTTTAAAAACGGTTTCGCTCAATACGATTGACGTTAAGATCTCCTCAGTTGTCGAGCGTCTATAATCTATAATTAGTATGATTCGTTCCAGTCCGGTGATACCAAAACTAGTGGAAGTATGCAAGTAGTTCAAGAATTACAAGAAGCGATGTTTCCTCAGTAAGGTGTCAATAATTTTCCTTCCAACTGTTTATTTTATTGTTTCAAATTTTTAATTGCCACTTTTACAACTTGTATACGCTTTTGTCATCTACTGACAGATTCATGCATTAAAAACTATTTTTGTCAATTTGTTGAAACAATCCCCTCCCTTTCTGGACGTGATGTTTATGGCTGATGTACCTCTTTAATGGTCGTATAGCAGTGTTGTCCGCCCATGGCATCAACTTTTCAACTAGTCGGTACTACCTCATTCACAATTCAATTTGGTTATAAAATCTCCTGATTGTATACAAATAAAAACATATGCAATGTGCATTCACCGCACTCGTTTCTATACAAAACTGACATTTCATTCGCATTATATGCTCGTAAATATGTATTTGTCTATTCAAATTGATATATAGGGTGTATAGTGTATATACATTACATTTAAATGTATCGTGAAATAATAGTAGGCTTGGGAATAATCGAATGATTTTAATAATTGAAAGGTTGCTATTCGAATGATTTTTATAATCGAATGATTCATTCTAAATGATTCTTTCAGCTGATGCACCTATAGGTGTATTGATACTATGTGCGAATGAATGTTTCAACTCTCGTTTAAGTTTTTCGATTCTCAGTCTTCAGAGAGTCGCCTACATACAATGCTTTATAGTACAGAAGTAGATAAAAGACGTAACAAATCGTATTCAGTAGTGTATGTAAATATCTCGAATAGCTAGGATGCGAATGAAAACACAATTCAATCCACATACCTGTCGATTCCGATTTTGGGGGTAAATTTTGGAAGGCAAATTAGAAAATTAAAAAAAAAAAATTTCATGTGCATCATTTGACATATTAAATGAAAAGGTCCCTTATGGGAAACATAAATATATTTTGTTATAATTTTAAAATGCATACATTAAAAGATATTAAAGAAAATATACGAAAATCAAGCATCTCCCCCTATCTCCGAAATTACCTAGCCTAAAATTTTATAACAAATGATGAATGTAGGGGTTCACTCATAGTTTACAAGAAAACCTAAACGATAATCTTAAATCTTAAAGTCTCCACGGAAAACGGAATGATGCGGAACCCTTTCCATTCGAGTTCGTTTCGCACTTAACCGGTATTGTATATTGTCACAACTCGTACGCCACTAGATACACAGTTTACTATTATATAAAAGTATAAATAATATTTGTCTCTAAATCCATCCCCTAAAATTTTCGGTCCTAGACTCGCGCCTATAAACAAGATTCGTCCCTGGATGTAAAAATTTAAGTTTAAAAATTTAATTTTGCAAGGAAATTTTACTTATGTAGTGAAGTGCACACTGTATACAAACGAATCTGTATCTGCGTGTAGTTACTATAGTAATATATAAAATACAAAATAAAATATAGGTAGGTACTCTTGTGCAGAGTCCGAAACCCTTGATGAAATGAAAAGAGTGGTGCAGCATATTAAAATATAGCATATCCACATAGAAGGTATCTCGCTTTAAATATGTACAGAGTGATCGAAACACCGTTAATACTGTAAATAGATTTTTTATAATGGCTCATCTATAACAGGTCTTTACGTTGTTCAACAACTGGGAATTTTTTTTATAAGTGTTCTTTTGGCGCACTGAGGGTAAAATTTTCTCTGTTACGGAACAGAGAATGCGTAAGCAGCATGCTACGAATATGTTACGGACGTTGATATAGGTATTAATAATTTTGAGCGACAATTTTTCAACAATTGACAAAATAAAGCTGTAGTTCCGAAAATTATAACTTTAAAGATCTCTAAAAATTCTTCTGAAATACCTACTACTGAGTGTAAGAAACTTGATAGGTTTCAAATGTTCAAAGTAAAATTGCGGTAGAAAAAAATTTACCGCAAATGCAAGAAATCGTGTTATTTAAATGGAAAAATTCAAAGGTTTTGGAGCAAAGCTTAGAATTCAGTTAAGGGACTGTGAAATTTTTGTTATACTTATTTTTTTTATTTATTTTGAAACATTTTATCCCAGTAAACTATCATATTATTATGGACCACTCTAATGTATACAGAGAGTCCTACGACTTTATCATAACTTCGAAACTAAAAAAACGTCATATCAACAAAAGGTCTCATTATGATTTATTGATTATCTGCTAGCATTGCGGTCCGAATTCGTCCAGATGCAAATCGCTCACTACTCATCCTCTTTTTGTCGCAGCGTAATGTTACCGAGAAGTAGATTACAATGGAAAGCATTTTTCAAGTCTTAGCACAAACCAAACACGTTGTGTAGTTTATAAATAGTGCAATGGTTGTTTATTTTTTGCTCTTTTTCTTTCTTTCTCAGTCTCTATCTTGTTGCTTTTTCGTTTCATTACCTTACAAACTTACCGTCACTATAGAAGTTTCACTTCAAAAATAATTCACTATCTAGATTTGGACATATGAATTGTCAATAGATAAACGCAATAACAAGGCTGAAAGTGAGGGAAGAGACGGCAGTGTTGGACGATTAATACAATAATCGACACAATAGAGGTACATGAGCCAACGTTACACAATAATTTAGAACACGCCACGCACACTGAATCATAGACAATACCAGGTGGAGCTATAGAGCTCCTTACTCTATGCTCTTCTATCTGCTATGTCTACATATGCGTACGAGGTACAACAAAAAATGGCATCGGAGTGAAACTTCTTATGTATTAATAATATGATAATAGACGTTGGCAAGTCATCACAATCGGTCTATTCGAAATAAATTATTATAGACGTTCGATCCTAAGGTCACTGGCACATGCCTCAACTTCCGCCATATTTTTCGAACACTGTTCATTTTGATAGGTGAAAAGTGATTGATTTGGAAAAAAGTAAAGAGTAATTGTTAGAAATATTATAATAGAAAACAGTATCACGGGTAATTGAAATAAAAATAAATCAATTTAAACACTCATTGATTGCAACGTTTCGTCTTTATTTAATTAAGACTTTTTCTTAATTAAATAAAGACACGTGATACTGTTTTCTATTATAACATATATCTGGAATTGAACTTTAAAGATGAGTTAGAAATATTATTTAAAGAAGGGATACAAATACCGTAGAAAAAGATTTCACCACTTTTGTAGATAAATTTCTTGACAATCAACAATTTATGAAAGGTAGGACTGGTCTTTCAACCAGTTTTTGCTTACTTCGACCAATTTTTCCGATCGTGGCATTTCAACCACTGTCTCAATTGAGCAAAAGTGTGTTCTTTCACTGTTTTGTGCACTAATTTAGCATCGTCAACAATATTTTCATTTAAATTAACATTGAAAAACGTTACTGGGTCAGCCATTGCGTCGAAAAGTGTCCGAAATGTTTGAATACTGTGATCATAACCATGGCAGTGACGCTTGTGCGTAAAAACGATAAAAAACCTTGTCACTAATCATCCATGAGCAGACGTCGTATTTGAACCCATGATCCAAGGCCACCACACTGACCTAATCCATAAAAGATTATTACTGGATTCCGATGGAACATTGAAAAATGACTAAAAAGTAGTGTATTATCACATAAATTTAAAAATCGATATTTATGCGATCGAATTTACGAGTAAATTGAGTTTCTCGAGATCGAAGCTATAATATAATCCTAGTGAAACCGCAGGTTTCGACTAGTAAATTCATTAAATGTATGTGTTTGTGAACATTTGAATTTTGAACAGTCGCAGGACACAGCGGGAAACCAATACTGGCAACAGGGAGAACATCGAATGTAAATCACCACGGATGTCACCGACACAGACCGTTATAGCGCGCCACATTACCGGCTGGCCGAACTTTCAACGCTGCCGTTATATTATGGAAAACTTTTAATTACACTCTAATATATCGATTTAATGTTAAGCGAATTAAATATACTATCGAAAATGATTACAATGCCAGAATTGCTGTTACAGATTCAGCAAAGTCGTATTGTATCGGATTGCTAGATGTTGCTACGAAGATAAAAATGACAAACCTTTTTTTAGTTCTTTAAAGTATACTGTTTCTATGTTATATGTTGTTTTTTCTCTAACAAATGAACGCAACTGTTTAAAAAAAATGCTTCAGGACTTTGTCGAGCAACCTGTTTGTAATTTATTAATTTATAATTAAGACTTGTTTCAATTGCACCTTAACCAAATAACAGATGCGGGAATAAATATTGCAGTGAGTTCTTAGACTACTTATTTGTCGAATTGGTTGTATTTTTTTTGAAAAATCAATCATATTTTGATCTACCTTTTTTAGTCAAATGTAATAAAGAACGTTAGTACTATAATAGTATGTTACATCCAGCAAGTGATTTTCTTGAGGTTTAAGTACCCCTTAATGTGGCCTCACAGCGAACTAATGATCGTAAACTGTACACAATTATACCGCATTACGATGCCGTTCTTCCCCTTTGGAAATTATATCTTTTAAGACCTCTCCAAACAATACAGCTATTGTAATATTAGATAGGCTGATTTAATCGATGAATAAAACTACAAATCCGATACAACGATTTTTCACGATGCTTTTTGTTGAGCATCTAAAGTCTCACTATTTTTCTTGTTAGCACTTTTCTTCGAACTTTCACTATTAAAAATAATTTTTTAATCACGGGCATACAGAAGTATATTCTACCAGTTTTTTGTTTGTTAAGGTTATCAACAGAAAAGATCATAATATGTTACTAATATAAGTGAAATTTGGAGAGTATATTTATGATCGCTTTCAAGTATAACGAACTACTTCGATATTTGTCAGATGTGATTAAAAAGACCAAAAAAATCTCAATTGATAAGAATTCCTCGATAAGAATTCCTGCTGAGTTCGATCAAAGCTTCTCTCACAGTCAACCAAAAATTAAACATTTGGTTGCGACTAAAATCAGAGCAAAGATTTTGTCGAAGCCGAGTTTTAAATTTTCTTAATAATCGAGTGAGTTATGTGTCACACTTTCGATAATATTGCATCTGTTATACAAAAATGTAAGATACACTGACCTATTTAGTATTTCAGTATCGAACTAAAAGTGTGAACACTTCCGGTCCCGACTTTTACGCAGAGGAATGTAAGTAGTAATAATAATAATAATAATAATAATAATAATAATAATAATAATAATGCGTTTAACGTCCGTTTGTCGACTTTTATGTCATAACAGACGCCATTCGCACCATTACTATTTTCCATTTTACCACTTCCCGTTATTTACTACATTTCTGAAACTTAAACTTAACTAATAGCAATGAGCGAACGAAGGAATTATAGGAAATTAGGATAGGGTAGGTAATTTTTGAACTGGGAGTTTGATAGGTAATCGGCCATGACCTTGAATAAGGAACCATCTCGATATTTATCTGGAATTAACTGAGGGAAACCATGAAAAACCTCAGTCAAGATGGCCGGCTAAGGAATTACCGTTTCTCGGCGAGAGGCAGTAGGAAAAACTCCCAGCCACATCTGCCCCCGTCGGGATTCGAACTCGAACCTCCCGAATGCGAATCTAGTGCTATCATCACTACTCTACCCAGCTCGGTTGGAATGTAAGTAGTATAGATAACGTGATAGATGTCCGAATTTGACAATTGCAAGAACAAATTGATACTTCTGACAAACCTAACGTTCACTAATAAACAATGTAAGTCAATCACACTGTTGTACAAAGAATAAAAATACTTCTCAACTTTGGCGCATTTGCGTTTACCTTACAATAATAAGTATTTGCTCTCGCTTCGATTCAAGGAGAAAAAAAAATCGAAATTCGGCTTCGGTAAAAAAACCTGTTCTTCGATCGAACTAATCACAAGCTTTACTGCCACGCCACGCTCGTTGATAGGTTGCCGATTTGTAAATCATCTGTACTTGAAGTAGACACTTCAATAAAGAAATATGCGAAGCAATAAAACAAAAGATAAAAGAAGCAATTAAAGTGAAGTGTGGTAGCATTTAGTAGTGCGTCGCGACACCAGTTGAAACAGTTATATAACCGTTATATTATCTGCAAACTCCCCTTCATCACACTATCTTGTCTTCGCTTTTAATCGTTTATAGGGGTGGACAGATGCGGTTCTGTTATTTAATAACCATTAAAACGGCATTCTTGTTCTTCATAACAGAATATATTCAAATATATTCTTGTATTTTTCATCACAAATTCTCCTAACGTAACCAAAAAACGTATAGGAGCTCGATATCAATCGTACAAAAGACATATTATTTCCTCTATGTGCCACATCCTAAGTATTGCATTTACAACATATTTAGGGTTCCGTACAAAAAACGATTCCTTATAGGATCAGGCTCGTATTTGTTAATCTGTCAAAGCTTATTTTCTCCGAATCTACTGGACGAAAAAAGTTCAAATTTGGCACATTTATAGACCTAGATGACTATTACAGGCGTATAACGCAAGTAAATGAATTCCGATAATTTTGGGGGGCAATTTAAAAAATCAAAATTTTAATTATTACGTATACGTTAAGAGAAACACAAATTATTATTTTTTATAATTTTAAAATGCGCAGCTTAAAAGATATTAAAGAAAACATATGAAAATCGAGCATCTACCCCTTATCTCCGAGACTGCTAAGTCTAAAATTAAAAAAAAATAGGGAATATAGGGTCTCATCTACACTTTACAGAAAAACTTGAAAGAAAATCGTGTCTTAAAGTTCTCACGTAAAACAGACTGGTACGGAATCCTCTCCAAGCGAGTTCGGCTCAGTTTTTTAAAATATGTGTTTGTACTGAAAAATGCTCAGTTCGTCCAAAATGAAATTCTGTTTACCTTACGGCTTTTTATTTTTTTTTCCTTTGATTGAAAATAAAAACTCTAGCTTTTTCAAAATGTGCCGCCCTTCAAAATTTGCCTCATTGCACAGTGACTCGTGTTGGCCCTGTCTAAATCTTCCGCTCACATAAACCTAATTTTCTAATTTTTGGATTTAACAAAAGAAGTCGGTCATGTAATAGTAATTCTTGCACGAATCCTACTAAATATTGTCCAATGTAAAGAGTTGAAATGCATATCTTAAGAAATATTTACGAAACGATTCAATAGAGTACGCTCAAAGGGGTGTACAAGGTTGATTTGTCGGAGGGTGTCGGAAAAGGAGTGCAAGAAGTGAAAGAGGTGGAGGCGGGAGTTCGAATGAGTGACGGGCACGACACTTCATTACCGTCGAATGATACTTGAGGAATTCGCAATAACCGAGGAATGCATGCCGCCCGCCGCAGCCGCAACTGATCCCCTCGACCCCGCCCGCTGCATATAGTGGTTATAAATTGACACACTATACGCGCGGCGTCTTTATGGAGCCCCGAAACTGCCTCCGTTGCGTCAGCCTTTATTAAATGCGTTACTATATCTATACGCCTTGTGCTTAACCTGTTCGGGACCGTACGTGGATTTTTGTTCCTTTCAAGTTTTTTCGCACAGTTCAATTTCTAAAAAAAAACCCGGGTCGCAGTGCCAAAACCCTGCCGACAATATAGTGTATTTGCTTGTATAGGGCCGTGTGGTTTTATACTTTTATTATGTGAAATTAAGTTTGTTTTGGGGCAAAATAAAAAATTTAACCCCTTAATACACCCCTTAAAATAACATTTTTTTTCTTAATTGTAATATTATTATCAATCTAACGTCTACACCGAATTAAATACACTCTTCAATAAATAAGTCACTATCTGCAAATTAGTGTTTTCAATAAATGTGTAAGTCCGGTCCTGTTAAGCCGATTTTATTAAAATTTTAGGGGCACTTTTTAATTGCTACTAACGGGTTAAATGTCAATTTTGAAACGATTCTGAGAATTGTTTCGGTATTTTGGGGCCCAAAAACATTTTTCAACCCCTAAAAACTACCCTTAAAATGGCCCGATAACGCCCATTTTAAATAGGCTTCTTGCGGTGATGGATTTCAATACGTGGGCCAAATTTCGTTAAAATCAATTAACTCCTTCGAAAGTTATTGCCCGCACACATATATATACATATACATATATATATATATATATATATATATATATATATATATATATATATATATATATATACGTATATATATATATATAAATATATATATATATACATATATATATACATATATATATATACATATATATATATACATATATATATATAAACATTTTTAAAAATGGTGCCAAAGTGTTTAGGAGGTTATGAAACGTCGAGAAATTTTGGTTCGACCCCTAGGTCCCGCCATTCGACCGATGCCAATAGTGTATGTTGCCATATGGCAAATACACTAAAAAAACTGTGATTTGAGAATTACCGAGCGTGTAGAAATACCGTTATTTATATGGTTCCTCTGTTACAAACTCCCAGCTCCAAAGTTCTGATCTGAGAACTGGTAAAAGTATCAACTGGATCAATGAAATATGTATTGGTGCCGTGCCCAAATAATCCAAACTGTTGGTAGTCATAGTCATGAGTCGTAATACCATTATGCACGAGATACATATGATATTTATGATATATATGGTATTTATGACACCTCCTATAAAATAGCTGCTTGTCACTTAATTTCAAAAAATGTTTACAGTTTACTTTTGAACAAACGTTACCTAATTTTAATAGTAGTTATAAAAAACAACAACGGACAAACAGTTATTTACTATGAAATTGGTATAGCTCGACCGGTTTTGTTTTACTTTACAGCACTAGTGCATAATGGGCCATTATATATATGTCTGTATACATACATGCAAAACAGCTATTTTATAAGGGCTAGTGCAAAAAATATTTTTTGCATTCTGACTATTGAAATGTATAGAAAAATTGGAATATATAGATGGAAAAATTGACATAAACAGTTTTAGTTTTTGGCCACAGATATATGAAACGTTTTCAAGAACAAAATTTGGAATCCAATTGGTGAAGCAAGTATTATGTTTTATTTTAATATTATTATAGTGACACGTCCTGAATCCTTTATCTTTCTTGTTTTGAGATATTTATATTCACGCATAAAATTTTTAAATTAAATTCTCATAGCTATAAACCTACGCTTATACATTTCACGTTTTGTTCATTTCGTTAACTGAACTTGTCCTACTATCCAAATATTAAATGAGTTACCTATCTCTCTTAATACTCCTAATTTTATATTATTTTTTTAATTTAACAGACTGTGGTTTACATGTAGTCGAAATGAACATTAAACCCATAAAAACATGGCTATTTAAGCGCAGCCGTTTAAAATGTACACATTTTTATCATTTTTGTATTGATTAAGCAGGCAAAGTAGTCCAGTATCACTTCTACCATGTCTTAAGAACATATTCTCTTTTCTTGCTCCGGAATGGCAAAAAATCTACTCTGTAAAGAATTCCGTATAATACTCGCCACGGTTCTAAAAGGTTCTGAAGTTAGTCACAAACAGCGTCGCAAATGCATATTTTACAGCCGTTCTGGTTGTTTTGTGGGAACGGAAGACTCCCACCACCTCCCAGTTACCAGTACAGAACGTGCGTTCGTCGGTGATTGGTTATCGCTGGTTATCGTGTCACTTGTCGCTTTCCTACTATAAAGTACAGTCCAGTATTGTTAAGTTGTTTCTTTGATTGTTAATTGATTAAGATGCCTAATACAGTTTTGCATAGACAAGCACGAAAAATAATTTTTTGGATGACTTTATGCAATGAATTAGACCTTTGTTGAAGAAAAAAAAATAAATATTTTGCGCGAGTTTGTAGTTTTTCAACCGACAGTACCTGCGCAAGCCTCCATTTACATCTGACTTCAGAACCTTTTAGAACGGTGGCGCGTATTATACCTCGGAATGAAAAAAACTAACCCCTTTAAAAGATCATTTTATCCGTAAGGACCCTTTTTCTCAAGAACGCGCTGAATGTATCAAGTTAAAATGAATACCAAATACAAAGGTCTACAATTTCATAGCTCTGTAAAAAATTCAAGCTTCTAGCATCATGCAAAACACAATATACGCCCTTTCAAACATCACGTATTTTTACACTGACTCCTTCAACAAAACGTATTGGGTAATTTCCGTTGACCTAGAATATTGAAATTTGTCACGAAGGAAGATCTTACAGCACAAGGAAAGGAATAAATTAATTTTCTGATTCTATGTGGAATTGTTACGTAACGACCTTAATTTTGTAGATTATCAGTTGCCAACCTCAACAAAGTAATTATCAAATTGAATTTTCATGGCGCGAGTCCCACTCGCATTCGTTCATTTTTTTTAATTAAGCAATTATATATGTTAACGGTCAGAATAAGAAGATAGCAAGTGAAATCAGTGTGTCGCATAGCCGTGGGTGCATTATTACAGAAGTAAAGAACTCATACTATAAGTGTTCTGTTTGTTCTTGTATGTACTTCGAGAAGATTATACCTATATTTTCTTTTTGTAACACTATAAACTGTCGTCATCCAATAACAACGTAAAGAATGTGAAGATGTTATTTCGTGCGTCTATAGAAGTAAGTAACATCACTGGAAGAACCCGTAATCTATGTTATCGTCAAAGTTTTTATTGAATTTATCAGTTAATATGATGAAAACATTAATTCTATGGCAAATTAGTTCAGTTTTTGACATGTAAACATTTTGCAGCTAGATCATCATGCGCGTTAGACGCGACGTGATTGCGTAATGCGTTAGTGTGTGTACTAACGCCACACAATCACGATACATCTATTGCCTTACATAACACATATATTTCATCAAATATAAGGATATTAGCAATTGAAAAATGATCTTTAAAAAATAAATTTTTAGATTACAATGCCTAAATGATTTCTTGGTTCATTCAGTTACTAAATTTTGAAAACCTCCGTGTTTCTTCCAAATGATATATGAGTTCACATGTTTACACAGCAACTCACGTGATTGCTTTTATTAGTGTATTTGCCATAAGGCAACATACACTATTGGCGTCGGTCGGATGGCGGGACTTAGGGGTCGGACCAACATTTCTCGACGTTTCATAACCTCCTAAACACGTTGGCACCATTTTTAAAAATGTTTATATATATATGTATATATATATATATATTTATATATATTTATATATATATATATTTATATATATATAAATATATATATATATATATTTATATATATATATATATATATATATATATATATATTTATATATATATATATATGTGTACGCGCGATAACTTTCGAAAGAGTTAATTGATTTCAACGAAATTTGGGCCACGTGTTGGAACGCATCACCGCAAGAAGCCTATTTAAAATGGGCCTAATCGGGCTATTTTAAGGGTAGTTTTTAGGGGTTGAAAAATGTTTTTGGGCCTCAAAATACCGAAAAAATTCTCCGAACCGTTTCAAAATAGAAATTTAACCCTCCGGTAGTGATTAAAAAGTGTCCCCACAATTTTAAAAAAATCGGCCCGACAGGACCGGATTTACAAATTTTATGAAAACACTAGTTTGCAGATAGTGACTTATTTATTGAAGAGTGTATTTAATTCGGTGTAGACGTTAGATTGATAATAATATTACAATTAAGAAAAAAATGTTATTTTAAGGGGTGTATTAAGGGGTTAAATTTTTTCTTTTGCCCAAAAACAAACTTAATTTCACATAATAAAAGTATAAAACCACACGGCCCTATACAAGCAAATACACTATATTGTCGGCAGGGTTTTGGCACTGCGACCCGGGTTTTTCATTCTTTGTTGTCAGTATCTCGTATACGACTCAACACTATACTTATTAAATTATTTACCATTATCATTCTCCCGAAAGTTCTTTTCCAAATCTGGTAGACCTCTCCCCAAATGATTAAATGTTCAGTACGAGGTTGCCAGGTATTAAAAAAAATCTCAAGACTGATAATGATAAGTAATATAATTATATCTCTCTATAATCATGATAAGTAGTCTTGGGTCAATTTTTACCATTTTGGTACTGAACTCTAATAAAGTAGTGCTAGGGTGGTATCGAACTTTGACGGTAACATTTATACTACTGTATATTGTGTCGTATGTAATATATGTAGTACAGTAGCAATAAATGCGTTTTTCGCGTTTCAAGTGTAAGCCGTTTCATGTTTCACTTATGTATAGCTCTGTTGTGAAAGGAGCCAAGAAAAGAAACGAAAACGATACCACTTTGATACATCAACCGAGGTAGAACCTTAACAGTGGTGGAACATCCACTTTGCTGTATTAAGGACCCATTCGATTCGAGTCACTCAAAAATCACAAGATGTGTTTTCCTTTCAACTGTTCGTATTCAAGCAAACAGTATGAGACTAGGCACTTGTATAAAATGAACGTAAGACGTAGTCCGTGTTCTTGATGAAACAATGAAAATCGATTGAATGTCATCAACTATCGTGTCAAAACTTCTATTTATCTAACACTGATTCTCATGCGTATATAACGTTTACGTGACATTGTTTTATAGTATTATCCGATTTAACGAGTCGCACTGTGTAAATCTACTGTAGGGGATATTTTTATACTTTATTTCAATTGAGGGTGTATTTACACGTATTGTACAGAATTATTTAAAAGATTAATTCGCAGGTATAAAATTAAATCTGCCGATCAGCGTGGCGTACTCCATGACCGACACTTCGTTCTGTTTTTTTTTCTTAGTTTTCAGTATAAATCATGGTTGCTTTTTAACATTATTCTCAAAATTTTGTTTCCTGTATTTAACTATAATTTTAATAATACTGAAACGTTTATTTGTTGTTGCAGGTGGCAAACGGGCTCGCATAAGCGTCGACGAATCGAGCGACGACAGCGATGTAGATGACCGCGACGAGAAAAGAAGCGAGGGTGGTTCCCCCTCATCAGTGAATCGACAAGCACCATTGACTCCATCACCAGATGCCGCCCAAGGTTCGCCAGAACGTGATCTTGACGTGGAAGAAGAAAGCAGAGAACCTGAATCTGATTCCGTGCCACTTCCTGAAAATCTGTCTTTGAAGAAGAGTCCGTCAGAAAATGATAATCCTAGTCCACCACCGCCTCAGCAGCCTCCACCTTTTCTGCCCTACCAACAACAATTGGCGCATTTCCCTGCACATTTTCCGGCGCATTCGTATCAAACACAACATCATCAGCCAAGGTCACCAGTCGATATTCTTCTTAGAGTTTTCCCTGGAAGAAGACGAGCTGATGTTGAAGCTTTACTTCAGCGCTGTAAAGGTAAGATTTACAAGTGATACGTTTCATATAAAGTCACATTCACTTTTGAGTAGGTTGCTTTCAGATTTTGTATCCCAGTCGAATTTTTAATAGTAATTGTGTCACAGTGTCACTCAATAAATAATAATTTTGTCTTTTTTTTTGATAGCGTGATTCTGGCAAATTAAATAAAGTAAAATGATTATTTTCAGGAGACGTTCTGCAAGCAATGGAACTGATGGTTTGCGGAGCCGGTACCGCCGAAGAGTCTAACTCATCTCCATCGCCGTCGGCGTTTTCACCGCTGGCTCCACCATCACACTTCCATAGGTACAGTCCTCAGCACGCTCGACGCTTTCTGGCGGCGCCGTACGCTGGTACCGGATACCTTCCGACCGTAATTCGACCACCGCCAGACTACGCCATGTCATTGCATTCGATACACGACCTGTACAACAACAGTGCCGGAAGCGATAAACCATCCGCTTCGTCTCCCGGTTCTAACACCGGTTCAGATAAAACGTCATACTCGGAGTGACCTGATGGTTATCAGAACGGTAATGTCGCTTGGTTACCGTTCTCAGATAATGGCTGACTGTGAAATTTACCAATCGGTGATCGATATTTGTGGCCATAAGGCAAAATCATTTTTCGTTTTTTTTTGACCATTTTTTTTCTTCGGATATTTTTTAGTTTAAAAAAATCTCATATCTATACATAAATTCTAAATTTAAACTGCATTTCTAAACCAAGTTGTTAACCGTTCGATTAGTGTGTGTGCAATGACAAAAGACAGTATTGATAATCTTCCTGCCACAGCAGCACCGCGAACGAAATTCGATCACCAACGTAAATCAATGTAGCTTCTTTGGGAAGCCAAATCATTTCGAGTTGATTTACTTTATTTATCCTAAAATTAGCACAGCCAAAAAGTGAAAAGGACGCACTCCTCAAGAATGTTCACCTAACCTTAAGCCTTCAGACCTATTGTTTTATTAATAGAAAATTTAATCAATGAACTACTTAGTAAAGCGTTTGTGTATCCGTCGGAGACGACGCATCGACCATGGTTAATGCCATGGTGGATAAAGAGAAAGGACACTAATCTCCATGCATTCGCCGCTGTAAGTGATGGAATGATAGTTCTGATTCCAACGATAGAGGCGCTGAAGCTATAAAATCTTAGTAGAGTGGGTAATCGAGTGGTTTGAAAAGTGGTTTAAAAAGTAATCAACCAGGTTAACTGACCGTATTACAATACCACATTGCCATGGATTCATTTATGAAGAAAGGTGAATCAATGCACGAGACTTGGGGTCTTATAA
Organism: Venustoraphidia nigricollis; assembly: GCA_034508555.1. Taxonomy (NCBI): domain Eukaryota; kingdom Metazoa; phylum Arthropoda; class Insecta; order Raphidioptera; family Raphidiidae; genus Venustoraphidia; species Venustoraphidia nigricollis. The sequence continues at coordinate 828,903 of JAVRKA010000072.1, forward strand.
CTACAGAGACGCACGTAAAGCTTTAATAAATTCCGACCGTCAACGATTTCTGAGACACCAGCTTCACATTGTTTTCATCTATCGCCCATAATTGAACGTCTCCAATCTCTAACTAGACTTCTCTGTCCTAAAAGACAAATCGAGTTTGTAACCGATTTAACATTGTATTATAGTATGTTTATCGTACCTATGTAAAAAAATTGATAAATATTATATTCCATAATTCCAAGTAACTGTTAGGCAAATATTTAATGGACATTTGTAACCAACTTTTGATTATTGAATGTGTGAAGTGATTTGCAATTAGGAACTTGCATTGGGAAATTTCTTCTAATCGACAAACTGAAAAGTAACTAAATAGTGATATTAAAATGAACATAGGTATTTGTGGAGAGAATTAAAAACTAAAAATGATTTAGTTGCTAACTGAATCTATAGGGTGTCAGTTTGAAAAGTTTCCGCTCGCTATAATTCGGGAGTTCAAAAAAAATATCAGGATCGAACAAGCACTTAGAACTATATATCTGTCTGCGACTTACCTATGGAACGTTTTTCGAGGATCGGTAAAGTCACTATAACTGTGTAAAAAATAAAGTTATAACGATGTAAAATTTGTTGTCTATTTAGTACTTATACAATTAAAGAAACATCGAAAAAATGTATGCATTAAATTATTTTTTTCACAAGACGTAGTCCTACGAAAAGAATGACAGTACAACCAAAACTAAACGCACCTTTTTTCGACTCGATGGTTTTCGAGCCGAAAAAGCAAAGTCGAGATTATAGGGGGTCGAGACCATCAAGAATTTCCTAATAAAATAAATACCTACAACTATCTGCACGATCTGTATTTCACATGAAACTTCTGTGTCAGTTTTTTTTAATAACTCTTATAATCAAAACAATGAGATTCAAATTACAATATCTGTTCAGTCTTGATATCGTTTTTGACTTCGGAGTCACATCTGGCAAAAAGTTTTCAAATTGGAACTCTATAGAATATTGTATATTGATCGAATAATAGTATAACTATAAAATACAATTTCATTATTGAATCAAATAAATTAATCTTTTGAAGACAATGTAAATAAAATAAGTATTTAAATAATGTATATAAAATTATATAAATTGATGTAAAATACTCGTATATCTACATTTTAATATTAATTAAAATATAACATTAAGTAATTGCACATTATATGATTATTGATTGTAAAAAAATCATTAAATAGCGAAATAGAAAAGACAATAAATTATATTCAACAAACAATAATTTTATGTTTTCCTTTTCACTTAAATACCTATATATAGTTTTATTCCTTCTGAGTGATAATATCTGGGCGCACGATTGGGCACCAAGCCAAGTTCTTGCAGCAAAATCTAACGTATGCCACATGTCATCCAGACAATCACACAAATCAACCTACGACATATTTATCACTTATCGCTTATCGTTAAACTTGTTACATGAAAATTATATATATTGTTAAGACCCGTTTCATTAGTCATGTAAAAATTTTAAGCTTTTGTTCAAAGATTCCATAGAAAACAAGTAGTGCATTGGGCACAAATAAATTAAAAATATATATATATTAAAAAAACCTCTTTATCATCCTAAATTGGAGCACCTATGAATTTGCGTAGGTCACTTTTTTCAGAATTTATGTTCCACATCAAATTTTTCGAGTTTGAGATTAGGATTTGATATTGTTTAAGATTCCATTATTTGAAAAGAACTTGGCTCGTTGATTCACATTTATGTTTTTGTTAGGACTTGGAAAACTTGTATATTTTCAACTTCTACATCCTCACTTCGTTGTCAGACGTATTTTTCCACTGGCTGAGCAGCATAGGAGGAGATATTTGCTTGAGGAGTAGGAACTAAAATCCTACAAATACGTGAGTAAAATCCGTTAAAAATACGTGAGTCCAACATTATTACTTTTAAATATTCTCATAACTTTTGAGCGCTTTATATTACAGCATTTATTTTGCATTCCACTTCTGACATTTCACAATGAAACTGTCTTCGTAACAGTGAACCAGCACTCTGAAAACAATAAAAACAACCTTTCATATTCGTTTCGGTATCCCACTTCTGACCGTCCGTTCGCTGAATGAAACAACACTAGGCAGAGCAAATGCACAGGGTAACAATACGACCTTCCCCCTAACTCCACACTCGTTTCGCACACAGTTTCCAACACACATAATACATATAATATTGTTTGTATATAATAACAACAACGCTGTTCTGGGACTGGGGCGGTACAGTTAACCATTGTGTTCCTGTACTCACCAGAATCAAATTAATTATTGTGATACACAGACACGTGCTATTGTACCTTCATATCAATGTATTGTGCTGTGTTATAAATGTATACGGAACTACGGACAGTTTCTCTCTGTCTAGTGTCTGTACAGGACTGGACTGACTAATATTCAATGGTTCCATGTCAACGGATCCAAGCAATCTTATCCCGCGACAACTGATACAACAACATCACATCCCACCGACAACAGATCCCAACGATAACTGATCCCACCGACAGCTGTTTATGTAAAATATGTATATTTATACTTACACAAATAATAGCATATAGCATCATTAGAATAATAAAAATTATAATCAATGTAAATATTCTCGTATTTATATTTCTTGTAAAAAAACCCGTGACAAAATTGTGTAAAAACCTATCCGCGCATGTTTTTTAGCAATCTCCCCCCTTCACATCTGACAACAATATGGGTTTTGGCAGAATTTGTTTCAAGAATTTGGACCACGTTGGAATCAAACCCCCCGGCACCATGTCATTGAATCACTTAGACATGAAAACATGATATATATTTTTTGTACACCTCCTATAAAATAGCTGCTATAAAGTAAAACGAACGTACACTATTTAACCAAATCAACAGTAATTTTCATAAAGCGTTAGAAATATACGCAAAACATGAAACTGTCAAAATTGTTCAAAATATACTGAAAATGAAGTGAAAACCACCTAAAAAATGTAGTAAAAGTATATCTCAGACGTATTGATATTCTGGCTTGTGTGATTGTTCAAACTTGCTGACGCTCGATTCAACATAATGTTCCTTACTCGCCAAACATAACATACAATACTTCCTAAATGCATACGGAACAACTTCATTGCTATACGATATGGGTAAAATGTTCAAATGCATTCATATAAGTGGTATTATGATAAGAAAATTTACGCATATTTTGTTTGTGTCGTGAAATGCAACCGTACCGCTCCAGGCGATTTTTTTTCAACTTAAAAGTCGCGCCTTTTACCATTATTTCAAATAATTATTTTTACTTCAAGATATCCACCAAACCTGTTATTTTTCTTATCCCTCTCCCGAATTTTCGATTTTTCTTTTCGTATCAACGGCCGCGGTCCGGGATTTTTGCAGACTCTTTCTATAGTAAATCAACCGAATTCGAAAAAAAATATTAAAAAAAAACTATTTTCTCCGTTTTTCAGTTAACTTAAAAACGGAGAAAATAGTTTTTTTTTTAATATTTTTTTTTCGAATTCGGTTGATTTACTATATATATAGAAAGATTCTGCAAAAATCCCGGACCGCGGATAATAATATTTACGATTGTACTCCCTGTACAATCGTAAATATTATTGTCCGCCTACGTATTTGTAACATTTTCGACTAAAATTGGTTGCTATCAAATCAATCGGCTGTCAAAAATGTAGGTTTGCTCCTTACATTTCAAAAAATCTAATTACAATCTGCCAGGTATGTTGATTTATCTATATATGTTTATATTAGTTTAATATGAACCTTATTCTTTTTCAAGCGTAACTTCAAATTTGGAACAAGTAATAAGTTTCTTCAAAATTGATATATCTGTATTCTGGTGATGCCGGTGTAAACAGACAAAAACTATAGGAGTCGCATTAAAATTTTATATTTATTATATGAGTAATTACTATGATTAACCTCGAAATACGTAATATAATTTTATTAACGACCGTCAAACTACTGTAGCGCCCTTAGTCCATTAATCAATTGACCTCAATATTTTGAAGTAACCAATGGCAATACACCATAGATTGGGTGACATTATTACAATGTGCACGTGAATTATATGTATTCCGTAACATACAATAGGTAATATACTAATAAACTGTATGTACAATAGATCATCTTCACATATTAATGCTACACGCTCACACAATACGCGTTGAGGCCCCTTTTCTCTTAGACATGAGATATTCTGATTTAATTAATACATTTGACAGAATAGCCTATACCAGCGTCATATAAAATTCTTTCTATGTATATGTGTTTGAACGGATTTAACTAAAAAACGATTTGATAAAACTTTTTTTGAAATGTTTCCTGTGATTCCAGAAATGTTACTGGCTATATTTTATTTCACTATTTTATCGCAAAGTGAATTAATTTAATTTAATTTATTTTTCAACATATAATTCCTAGTTGGGCAGGAAATCCATTTAGGAGAAACTAAAGAAAGGTTTTTATTATTTATAATTGTATTTATTTATATTTATTTTTTTATTTTGCTAATGAATAAATTAATTTGACTTTGAATTTCCAACTTTCGGGTTCTTAGCTAAATGTGGGTAGTGTAAACAATATAAAAGGTGTCTTTGTGAGAAGTTCTGAAATGCTAAAGCGTATGTCGGTAATACAGAACTCTTCAGACACAACCGGGTCTTTGTTGACCAAACTGTTCTAATCTGGATATAGCAGCTTTACTAGAATCAAATTCAAAAAGTTTGAGGGGTCCAAAAATTTGACCAATAAACACGCAAATGTATTCGACAAACATTTCTACAGTTCAAAACCAATTTAGAAGTTGCCAACAGACAAACCTAATACGTTTGCGGATATTTCACTTGCAAAATCACTCTCCAATAATAATGCGTGGCTTCGGCCTAGCGGCTAAAAAATCACTTTATGATTTATTTTTAACGATAAAAATGTAATAACTTGACCTCACTGCAAAACTTGTAAAACAAGTATCTCTGATATTTTGTTTGAAATATTAAGTGTGTTGTTTTCAAACACAGTTAAGTTAATTAAATATAATGACAATTAAGTTTAGTTCTTTCATTTGTGAACGAGGTTGATCTAACGCATATATTATACTACATTATATATATGTATTATAAATATATTATAAATCTATTGTCACAAGACAAAACGATCTATGTCTTTACATAAATTTTCATCTATTACTAATATATAAAATTCTTGAAAACTATACGTGTTAAGAATATTGTTGTATTTTCCCTATATTCTTTACTAAATTCTCCAGTTGTATAGCGCATAGGGCGTGAACCGCACACGGGCAGCATTTTTAAGGGGACAGCAAAAACAGAAATCTCCTTATCGAGCCGATTTACATCATTTGCACCAATCAGTCTAATGATCGTACACTTTTGTGATAATTTAATGTCAACTTTTCCAAACACATCAATAGCATTAATTATTCTTACTCTAAGTACTTATAGACTATATAGTTACAATTGCATCTGAAGAAAAATCTTTGTTCTAAGTCAAAATTGATTAAGAATTATTTAAGGTCAACTATGCATCAACCAAGACTACTTTATCCGTTGTTTCGTTAGAATTTGAAATATTGAATAGTTTGTATAAGACAAACAATAGCTATTTTCGCTAATATAAAAGCATAGAAAGTTCAATTTCTGCTGGTAGGTCCACGGATGCACATCTAAGTTTTATTGTAGACTTAAATTCTCAAACTTAGATTCATTTCTAGAAGCCTAGTCAAGGAAAACAGGTTAGAGGAGGGGGCGGCATATTGTCAGTTTTGTACTCGGATACTGAAGCGGCCAACGGCAGACCTACCTACAAAGTTCGGGTATAAGAGGGAATAGTTTGAAGCGAACATTTCCGCAAATATGTAAAAAAAAACTGCAAGGCCTAATATAAATATGAAATCTGTAATAATTAGTGAGCTTACGAAACCCTGCTTGACGGAGTGAAAATAAATTATCCGCAGCTTATGGACTCCCAAAATTTGACAAAAATATATCTTTTCGCATCACTTTATAAAATACTTGCTTTTCAGACCTGTATAGCGGTTTTAAAATGACCCGTTTAACACTAGTACTATAATCTAAAATAATAAATGCTATCTTATCAATTCAACAGTAATTTTCAAAGGCGACCTATCAGTTGCCATTTAACTTTATAACAAAAACAAAGATATCAAACAACTCATATGCTGTCAACAATATTAAAGATATACTTATTACGATGTGAAAATCAGCTATTTTATAGGAGTTACGTGCAAAAAATGTAGTATGTATCTTGAACGTAATGCTGTTTATGACTGGTGTGACTATTAAAACTCGCAGACTTCATATAACATGATGTCACAGCTCGTACATAATAACTGCATTCACGATCTAGAAACTACTATTCTGTTTCTTGGGCTAGATGTAAGCATACACGTTTTATAACCATGCCAAAATCGGTTGTGACGTACAGACAGACAATGAAGTCTCGCCATAAGGGTTGCGTTTTTTAGCATTTTGGTACGGAACCATTAAATATTACGAAAAATCAACATACGCTGTTTTACCTTATGATCCAAAGATATGCATGCATGTTTGAAATAGACAATAGTTGTGCATCTTCATCCATTGTTAGCCACGGTTATTAGTTACACAAGCGACAGTTTACTTACTTACCGATTGTGTACAGTGAACACTGTGATGAGGATATCGCTGTACGATAGGCCTGTGCAACAAATTATATATTTACTGCTTTAAGAAAAAGTTTTGAAGTAACGAAACTTCAGAGACAAACACACCATATCGCACGAACTTTTTTAACAATTCGCTGGCAAAATTAGAGTGTGTTCAAAATAAAACATTTTTAGTGAGCGTAATAATTTATTTTAAAAGTATTTATTAATTGCTGCTTTCATGGTGTTTTTCATATTTTTTCAACAAACGACTGGAGAAGGAGGACACTGCAAACTATTTACTATATGGCACTCTAAAATTAAAGTCTTAGGCCCTGTGCACACAGAGCTATTCAAAAGAAGCCAACCAGTAACGCAAATCACTAATCAGTCCGTGATGAGTCAGAACCTTAGAAATTGCAGACGGCACTACTAGTTAGTAATCGGTCAGTAACGGGTTAGTAATCAGTACCTCGCCTACTAGAATGTTATGCGAGACTTTACATTAAGAAGAATTATGTACAGAGGGTATCGCTAGCGAACTTTCGACTTGTTCAAGGTTTCCACTGACTACGAAATCCTAAAAAGTGAGAAGTGAGAGTTTCATTTGAAACATAGAATCTTGACTGATACGGAAAAAGTCGTTATGGAAAACAAGTTTGTGCGCAGCTGAGAAAAGGTTAACTGTGCCTATTAAAGTCATTTATAAAATATACTAAATATCTTAAACCTTTTAAAATATAATGTAATAAAGTAATATCACTTAAAATACACACTTCTAGCAATTGTTCACACCCAAGTATTGCGATATTAATGGGTTTAATACTTCAAAACAACTAAACAATGCTTAATTTATTACCTAAAACGTATATTTTTTTACTGACAAAAACCGTGACATAGCTGTATCTGTTATTTGGCAATAAGCACTTCAATTCAGGTGTTTGACTTAGCTCACATCGATTTTTCGATTTACATTAATACGGTTTTCTGGTACAAGTTACATGTCTTCCTAGTATCTAACAACGCGTAATATTTAGCAACCTGTTGTATTTTAATATAATTTTGCCTTTTAAAAAGTTCAGATTTCTATAAATGCATGAAAAGTATCCTGTAGCGCAGTGGAATTTTTTGGTGTTGAGAACAATTTATTAATAAAAATAAATGTATTTTATTTAAAAAAAAATATCTATATATATATAAACGTAGATAATAATTTTAACTATAAGATGCTTTTAATAATTTCAGTGACTTGTGATCGAAATTCTAATATTAACATCTTAGTAGTTATAATATTTTAATTGAACTATTTTAAAATAAAATTTACAAAAATAATTTGATAGCATTTGTAGTAACGACGACGGTCTTGCATAATCAGTTTTATAAGTAAGACAAAATTACGCTATGAAACTGTACAGGACCGGCATCGTTACAATCCCATATAATCCTTGTCAAGGCTATGATCACGGTTTATTACTAGATGAATTTAATTACAGATCGTTAGCCAACCGGCGTAATTATAATTCTGTTCTATATCTATATAAAGTTCTACACAATCTAATAGATGATACCGCATTTTTAAGTCAGATACCATTTGATTCCCGTGCTAGTAGAACACGATCTACTACAACTTTTTATTTAAAGAATGCTAAAACTGTGAGAATGGCAAATTCACCTCTATATGTCATGTGCAATTTAGTTGATGAGAATAGTATTGATATTTTGAATACACCTTTAAGATCTTTGAAAAATATTTTAATGTAAATTTTAAACCTTCTGGGTTATTAGGCTGAAGTCTGTAAACTCATTTTTATAATAATAATAATAATAAGTTTCGATAAGTCAGTGTCAAAATGTACAATTTTCTGGGATGTGAATCCCCTAGATACTTTGAGATGAAAGCTTGAAATCTTTACAGGGCCTTGACGAAACGAGCCTCAACATATACATTTTTTCTGTTATTGGTTTTTTGGGAAGCGACATTATGAGACTGGCAAATAGGGCTTAGGTTGGTTCGTCTAAATAGCTCACAGAGTATGTACCAGGGTTTCTGCAAAACGGCTTATAAAGTACGATGGTCGGTGATAGAATACAGAAGAGTTAGCAGATGAAGACGACGAGAGGATGATTGTGGACGATGGCGACAACGACAGCACAAATGCGGTTGACGACAAATGCTATAGTCCAAGCGGGGAACGTAAAAAATGATTCTAATTTTACAGAGGATGAAACTTTCAGAAAATATAGTAAGTACATACAGTAACTTCAATCACTTGCCTAGGCAACCCTAAGAGAATTTGATCCGTCAGCGGAAAAACACGACTTTCGGTATCAATTTTGATGTTATTACTAGTTCCACAAACATTATGGCAACTCAATTTTTTCATTTTATTACAAAAAGTTTATGGTTTTCTATAGTACGGAACCTTCAGTGCGCGAGTTCGACTCGCACTTGATCAGTTTTTTTCTGTTTTAGAAATAATCCTAATGCATTGGCGAACCCCCTGTATGTCTGAAGACCACAATTTAAGTGCAGCCATACTATTATAAGAATCTGCCGACATCGTGGAATAAATTGTCTACGAATTTGTTATTTTTTAAAATATAAATTTACATTCAACTTGAGAGTCATTTTACACTCCGGGGCGGCATATATTATATTAACAGACACCTAATATTAACATTTCATTTAAAGAAAATACCATTAGCAGTAAACAACAGTGTCGCGTTTTATAAGAGGGTGTTTTTTTTTTTTTGTAAAATAAATATATACGTAGGTGACAAAGTCAAGTGCCGAACCGAAACCAGCTCACATAAAAGTATCGGTTATCTGAGCCTTGTTTTCTTTGTTACTTTTTTGTCTACTAATGGTCATTTTCTGGTAGCATCAGTGCCTGTGCATTACTTAGAGAGCAGCAAAAAATCGTATTTTAGTTCGATTGCGAGGGGATAGTGTGCTCATTGTTGAGGGAATGTTTAGTTTACTTTACCGATGTTTCGCTTGTGGCCAGCCTTTCAAAAATGTTTTTTAAAATTGTTCTTCAACCAAGCTTACTCTCAATGATTAATATTTTATTAAAACAAAACTAAATATGCATGATAATGTGTTCATTAAAATAAAAATTTCAGTCTGCAATTGGTCACGTTGTCTCAATATAGGATGTACATTACTTATCATGATGTTAAGATGCCTGAAGAAGCTCTAATAAAGACCAAAACGTCGCAAATGTAACAATCGATATTTTGATCTACTTCCTGATCCATTTTCCTGCTACAACTTATAATTCAATTAATATAAGTATTTTTCTGCCATCGTAGGACAGATTTTCACAAACGGAATCGACGATACGTCTCATGAATGACACGATATACAACGTCACGTAAAATTTAATTCTAAAAAAATAGTTTTAAAACATTTAAAAAATTTAATAAAATGAACCCCCCTATGATACTTTTTGGGGTGCTGAACTTTGCTTCCTTCCTTTAAATTTACATTATTATTTTTTAGATTCTGATTATTAGAATATGTTCAGGCTAGTAAAATTTATAACTACGCGAAATTTTACATTTGTGCTGTTATTTAGTCACGAGAAAATCGACTGATATACGGACAGACAGACAAACGAGTCACCCATAAATAAGCAACATTCCAGATTTTTTTTTTTTTTGTTTTGGGGTACGAAACTAAAAATTGACTACTAATTAGACAATGGGTCAAATCACAATACTGTTAAACATGCAGTATGACAATATATCATAGTATGCAATGAAAATTGGTACTAGTGTAATTACATGCACAGTTTCCACTTGAGTTAAATGACAAATTTGCAACGGACAGCCCCGACACGTAGACAATGAGTGACATTTCAAACGCTAATCTGCTAATACAATAAGTGGCAGATATTTACTACTCTCAATACACCGCGTGCACCCGCCAAATTGCTAGGATATGTTCTTCATACGAGGCGTGTCCAAGAAATACATTGAGGCGGACTAATTATAATAATAATGCGATTATTAAACCATTTTACACAAATTACCTATACAATAAACATTAAATTCGTGCTAATACTTGGCTTCGGCCCGTACTGCACATTATTCGGGTAAATCTCGTGTAGTACAAATGGTATAAAAAATCAAAAAATAGCGAACCGATTTACACAACTTAGGTACACCTAGGCCATAAACTTCGACCCTGTGTTAATACTTGGCTTCGTCATTTACAGCACACTATTTGGGCTCATCTCATGCATTGAAATGGTATTTAAAAAAACGGTCAAGTGCGAATTGAACTCGCAAGAAGAGGGTACCGTACTATTCCGTTTTCCGTGGGTACTTCAAGACTTAAGGTTTTTGTTTAGGGTTTCCTGTAAACTATGGGTGATACCCGACATTCATTATTTTTTTCAAAATTTTAGGCTTAGTAGTTTCGGGGATAGGGGGGACGGTCAATTGTTCATCTATTTTCTTAAATAACTTTAAAACTATTTATTTTAAAATTATAAAAAATTATTTTTGAGACCCTCACTACAAACTCTTTCATTTGATATGTCACATGGTACAGTTTGTCATTTTTTAAGTTCCTATTTTTCCCCCCAAAAATGCCCCATGCTCAAAATTCATTTATTTACGTTACATGTCCGTCTTATGGTCACCGACTTACATATGTGTACTTAATTTCAACTCAATCAGTCCAGTAGTTCGGAGCAAATTCGCTGTGGCAAGGTGCCGGACAGACACACGAGTGATTCTATAAGGGTTCCGTTTTTTCCTTTTGAGTTACGGAACCCTAATAATGGTAGCGGACTGATTTACAAGACCTATACCTACACAAACTTTGACAACATGCTAACACTTAGCTTCAACCCGTACAGCATGGCATTCGCGTTCATCTTGTGCAATGCAATGATATGAACAAACAATAATAGCTGCGAACTTGCGCCTACATATTGAACTTTGCTCCCATGGTAATACTGAACTTTGGGTCCGTACAGCATGATATTCGGGTTCATTTCGTGCAATGCATTGATATAAAAATATAATAATAGCGCATCGATTTCACAACTTACACCAACACAATAAACTTTGACTCCATGCTAATACGTGATTTCGGCCCGTATAGAATGGTATTCGGGCTAATGTCATGCATTATACAATAATAATAATTTTTTTACAGAAAGTTCAGCTCCTTATTTTTAATTAATTAATTAGTTAATAATTCAAAGGATATTTTATTACGAAACGTTGTGTTAAACAAAATAATTATTAACTAATTTATCTGCTCCATAAAATATCCTTTGAATTATTTGTTTTAATAATAATAATGCGTTTAACGTTCGTTTATCAATATTTTTTTCTGTGTCTTTAAACTTGAATTTGGTTTATAACGATGCGAGTGGAAAATCACACAAGTTTTGCTATAGAAGTTTGACTATATATATACGAAATTAGAATAGAAGCTCTTACAAACAAACAGCGGAAGCGGAATTACAGGAGCGGTGCGCTTCAAATTATTTTTTGATCGAATGCCGTTCCCGGTGGCGCAGGAATTTATTTAAACAACTTTTTGAGTATAGAAGTTTAGCAGGTAATCAGCTGTGGATTTGAAAAAGCAAACATAATTAATAAATTTAACCCCAAAAACTGCATTTTTATTTTAATTAAATAGATAATAAAGATTTTATTAATGAAGTTATTTAGTGTCAGTGTTATTTCTTGTTTTAAAATTTTTGAACATCCCTCGTACATGTGTGTGTACGAGTTCGATATCTGCTATAGCTACATGAACTAATTAATAAGTTAGTTAATTAATTTGTTTAACATTACTGCTCGTATCTGATAAGACAATTCTAAACTCAGGTCCGATAGAAATAATCTTACTAGCGAGACCTGTTTACAGGAAGAATTCTTAAAAAGAACACAGTTTGAAAATATTTATGCTGATGTATAGAAATAAGTTGTCTATTAAATTTTATATATTGAGTAGTTAGATAGTTAATCCAGTGGGGAGCTAATTTTTAATCTAAAAATTTCGACTGTCCGGCATTTCTAAACTATTGGCATTAGATTAATGCCGTCGGGAAGTTTTTTTGTAGAAAATTTTGTGTTAAAAAAATTGCTGCCATACAAGTTTGTCCTGTTTAGCATGGTTCTCACATAAATTTTTTAAAGATTTTTTTCACCTAGAGTAATTTTCATCCAAAGTATTCTGATCTCATACTCTTTCAACAATTTTGCAAAAACGATTTATACATGCCAATGATTCGTTTTTCAGTTTAAACTGCAAGCCTATTATTATTAAGCAAATTCAAATAATTTTATTATAGCCATTAATCATGTCCATATTAATTCATTCCAAATAGGCAATCATGGACAGAGTTGCAGATAAATTTGGTTTCTTTTTATATTTTGTTTATTTATGAATTCAAGTAACAAGACAATGAAAGAAGTTCGTAAGGCTTTAACTGATTTCCAAAACTCAATGATAATAATGGATACCCAAATAATCAAATTTGGAAAAATGAGCAAAAAATAAATAATAATAATAAAATATTAATGAGTAATGTTCCGAATATAATACTTTTCCAAGCTCCAAAACATAATAAACTTACAAAGATCTAAACAACACATTGCATGTTTTAAGGTTAGCCTTTCGACAAATTTATACGTTTTTTAGTTTATTCATGCAGTTATCATATTAATTATGTATTTATTATATTTTGAAAAAAGTATAAATTATATACGAAATGTCGGTTATCAATAATATGTGGTGTCGATTATTTATTTTTTGTCCAATTTGCCATGACTTATTAATTATTTACCTATCTATTTGTATTATCGTTGAGTTTTGAAGCTCAGTTAAATTCGAAACTTATATTGTTATAAAATAACATGCCTGTTAAACAAATCCATATCCTTACGAACTTGTTTCATTATCTTGTGTCCTAAATCCACAAAGTAACGGAATATAAAAAAACCCAAATTTATTTGCAACTATGTTACAAAGTATTTTCGGATGCACCTCCATTGGAACTTTTTTTTCTTAAAATGAATTATAGTGGAGTGCTGTAAGGTTTATACCTCGGAATCCAGGGCCAGTCATTGAATCTTCATAAAAACTGTTGGACTGCATTTTTAAAAGCTCAAATAAAAAACTTAAAAAAAATTTTTTTGCCGCTCTCGATTGCGGGTGGATGCCACCCCTTCTCGAGGGTGAAAAATGTTTCGCTGAAAATAAGCACAGAAATGGATAGGTCGACTAATTCTAAGCAACTTTTCTTCTATAAAGTTTTTTCTGAAAGTCCGTGCTTTTTTTCAACCAATAAACCCACGTTTTCAGATGGTTTTTCCCGAATAACTGCAAAAGTAAGTATTTTATCGAAAAAATCATTCTTAGTAAAAATGTAGCTTATAAAAAAACAAAAATAACGGTGGGGCTATAGTGTCTGTAGACCCAATACAAACGGGATACTACCTTGTTGAAGGTTGGTTCTTATTCGTCAAAAGCCAAAATTGAAAGTTTCAACGTGAAGTTACCAAAATACAATGCATTTTTCGGGGGAAACTCGTGGAACATTTTTTGAAGTGCTTGAAAGAACCTTTATTTTTATTCTTTATAAAAGTCCCTAGCATCAAAACTAACTGAATTCTGACGAAAATAAAAGTCACCCCCTTAAATTACCACCCAAATTAAAAATAATCGTTATCACTTCACAATTCACTTTATTTATTTGAAGTGAAAAGAGCAATTTTGTATTTTTGCAAAAAGAAAACTCTCGTGAATAAGTCGAAAAGTATGGACTTTCAGAAAAAACTTTATAGAACAAAAGTTGCTTAGAATTAGTCGACCTATCCATTTCCGTGCTTATTTTCAACGAAACATTTTTCACCCCCAAAAAGGGGTGGCATCCACCCCGCAATCGAGAGCGTCAAAAATTTTTTTTAACTTTTTTATTTGAGCTTTTAACAATGCAGTCCAACAGTTTTTATGAAGATTCATTGACTGGCCCTGGATTCCGAGTTTTTACAATTTTTACGTCTAACGGCACTTCACTATATTAAGGAATCACCTGCAAAAATATGCCAGTGTCACTTTTACAATATACAATCGTCGATGGTATAATAAGTAAAAAGAATTAGAAAATTTAGTATATCAAATTTATGCTCCTGACTACGTATTCCGAAACGTGCGTTAAACACAATTAAATTAGTTGTTGAACTTATTCAAGTGTTCTGATCTTTTTGTGTCTACCGGAGTACTTATATGTGATTGTTACCATAAATATGCTAATGTACCGATATATTGTTGGGCTATTGCACAGTACAGAGGCAGGGTTGTGGGCTGTGGGCACGAAAGGGACGACGTCGCGCCCAGCCGGGGTGATAATCTCTTGCCGACCGAGGCCAGTGCAGCGTCTAAACACTCGAACGTTGGGAAACTTTATTAATTCCATTTTACAATTAATGCAAAGTCCTCCAACCACCAGCGCCGGCACACAAGCGGTAACTGCGGATTAATTGAAACTATTTAATGTCACCAACAGAAGTTTAAACTGAAATGAGAGAATGTTTTTCATTTGCCAATGGGGATACAAACTGCACTGTGTATTAAATACATGAGTTCTAATCTTTTTATCGTTCAAAATAGACATTGAATAGAATGAACGATTTTTGTCATTCGAACCCGCGTATCTTTTCAATTCCAGACTTTGAAACTTCATAAGAAATAAAATATATTAGGAGATTGTATATATAGTGAACCGAGCTGGGTAGAGTAGTGGTACAACACTAGACTCGCATTCGGGAGGTACGGGTTCGATACCCAGCAGGGACAGATGTGGCTGGGACTTTTTCCTACTGCCTCTCGCCGAGAAACGGTAATTCCTGTACCGGCCATCTTGATTGAGGTTTTCCATGGTTTCCCTCAATTAATTCCAGATAAATATCGAGATGGTTCCTTATTTGAGGCCATGGCCGATTACCTATCAAACTCCTAGTTCAAAAATTACCTACCTTATCCTAATTTCCTATAATTTCTTCATTCACCCATTGTTATTATATAAGTTGAAGTTTTAAAAAATATGGAAAATAACGGGAGGTGGTAAATGGAAAATAGTAATGGTGCGAATGGCGTCTGTTATGACATAAAGTCGGGAAACAGACGTTAAACGCATTATTATTATAATAATAATAATAATAATAAATGTATTCCTCCTCGGGAAAAAAAACAGAAAACAGAGTTACAAAATTAGTACCTAATAGAAATAAATTACATTATGTTTAAAAAATATATGGAATTTTCCAACCCAACTTGGCTATTGCCAGTTCCAGGGTTGGAATTATATTATTATTGTATATATAGTGTCGTAATAGATTCAAGTCTTGATCATTCCACACGTTTCAAATCAAATTTTGTAATAGATATGCATAAGACATCAGTGTATCAAAAATCTTTCACATACGTTGCATCAAATATGTGGAATGCTCTGCCTGCCCACGTTGAAAATTATAATAAAAATAATTTTTCTAAATTTATTTACAATAAGCTACTGACAGAACAACTGGGATAGAAATTACACTTTTGTCCTGTTTTATATATTACTTTTTTCTATATGTAATTTTTTCTATGGGCTAGGCCGCTAGGTGGAAGATTAACGCACGTCGAACCGTGCCTTTTGTGCGTTCTATTAACTATAAATATTTATTATTATTAGAGCGAGTTATGATATTATATTATGATATATATATTATATAAACGAGCGCCAGCGAGTTTTAATAGTTAACGGGTCGTAATACCATTAAGCACGAAATTTATTTGGTATTTCTTGCACAGACCTCCTATAAAATAGATGATTGCCACTTCATTTGCAAAATTTTTGGCAGTTCACTTATGAACAAACCTCATTTCTGACAGGGAAATAGTGATTTACTATAGAATTGGTATAGCGTGCGATCAGTTTTGTTTACTTTATGGCATTGATACGTAAAGGGTCATTTTACATGCCTGCATATGTATGTGCCTGCAAAACAGCTATTTTATAGGGGGCAGTGCGAAAAATAGCACTTTTTATCGATACAGTAAAAATTCAAAGTTTAACCACAAATATTGGAATATCAAAACTGCGATATCATATTACGTTATTCCTAAGAAATAAGAACCGAATCATAAACTAATTCACGTTTGACTAATAAACGCTATAGAATCAATCATGGACATATTTTGAATTGAATCGTTCTAATTAAAATACAATCACAAACAACCGCAAGTTTCGTTCATAAGCACCATTTTATAGGTGTTAAATGTTATTGTTAAAGCCACGTGCCTACCAGGGTCGCTTGTGTCAAATCGATTTACATCTATTTCTTTGACAATTTAAATCCCCGATTTGTGAATTTAATTAAAACTGCTGTTGTCAAACTTTTACATTTTAATTTAAACAGTTTTCATCGTTGAGTATTACTGGGGTAAAAATCGATCTTGAGAATGTATTTTAAATTGAATTTTTGTATTATAGTATTAGATTCACGTACTTAAAGCCGCCAGATTTTACCTATATATGTACACGTGTATATAATATAGATACAGAATGTTTCACAGGATCGAGAACATGGAAAATTAATGAGTGCAACAAAGAAGTAATAGGCTAAATGAGTAGCGTGACGAAGACAGAATTTTCAGATACAAATTTTAGGACAAAAACTTCCACATCTAAATTAATAAACAATATTATTTTTTCCACCCCTCCTTATGATCTATAGTCTATACTGTATAGTTGTTTTCATGCGATCCATTTAACATTAATGCGTAAAGTATCATAACCGTATGAAAACTAACCATTTCAACAATAATTTTTCATTAATCACCTAGTCCTATCATTAGAAATATATGTAAAACAACAGCAGACGCGACTAGTAATTTCCATATACGTATACAATGGAACTGTCAAATATGTGTAAACTACACTGAAAACAAAGCGAAAACCAGCCATTTTATAGGGAGTTAATGCAAGAAGTATATTACAAGATATTTTGGACGTAATGATATTGGGACTCGTGGTAATGTTAATGTCGCTGAAGCTCGTTTCAGTATAATATCACTTACCGCCGATAATGACCTTCATTACGTCCTAAATCTATAAGCTATTATAGATTAATTTTAATGCAGAATTTTACAAGTTTTTTGCCTTTAGAGAAACAGGACATTACAAAAGTATAATTTTACACATTCTATGGTCAGCAACTCTCTGTAATATAGATTTTTGAAACAACCTAATGGCATCAGGGGAGGGGCTCCCATATACCAAGCGTCAAACTAGGAATGACGCAGACATGTAAAAAACGCGGCTTGCATTCTACCTAAAAAGGTGGTGCGGAAAAGAATCTATTGCAATGGCCGAGTTTTGTGTAAGACATGTTTATGCAGATTTAACTCGTGAACAAATTTTATAATAACTACTATTAAGGTAAAACCGACAATTTACGAGATATTTGAGAAAAACCATCTTTCGTGATCTTTAACCTTCTGTAACTTTGGTAGCCGTTCAGTTAGTTTTATCAATTTTTGACAAAGTATTTGTAAAATAAAGAGAATACTGCTGGAAAATCTTCACTTGGATTTTTTAATTTTAGAGGTTTACGTATAAAGTGAATGATCTATAATATAGAAAACATGCAACGAAATTCAGCAAGCTGATCACTATTTTCAAACACACTGTAAATTATCAGAGATACAGCTATCTTTGAAAGAGTTTGTTATAAAAGAACCAATATATTTTGATATACACTTATAAGAATCGCGTGAAATGCTCTAGCTAGGAGGTAGGAGTCAAAGTGGATGAGACGGGGAAAAGGGCTGGAGGGACGATGTTAAGGTGGTGGAGGCGGACGTTCTGCCGGTGACATCAGTTCGACACGGCGGCGACGTCACCCACCGACCGGGAATATATACAGAGAAAGAGACCAGATATCATTTTCAATTTAATACTGCCGATTCAATATATAAAGTCTCAACAGCGCGCGACATCAGCGCCATCGGCAACCCCTTGACAAGGATGACGTAAGTAACGCCACCAACGCCGCCTTCCAACATAACCTAACAACATACAACACTCTTACATCAATATTAACTTTTCTTCGCGAACATAGACGGCGAAGGGCCATGGCATGTTCCTGATAGTTCAAGAGCTCAAAAGATGTAAGATTTTTGTAAAGGGTGAGGTTTTGAGATTAGCTGGTATTTAAGGAGTAAATAATTCAGGAAAACTATGACAACGTTTGCAAAAACTATAGTTTTCGAAAAATTAATAATAAACGACGACAAATAAAAAACCCGGGTCGCAGTGCCATAACCCTGCCGACAATTATAGTGTATTTGATAATATAGGCAGTGTGGCTTTATTATGCACACTTAAGTTGCTTTTTGGGCAAAATAAAAAAATTGACTGCTTAATACACCCCTTAAAATAACATTTTTTTTCTTAACTGCAATATTATTATCAATCTAACGTCTACACCGAATTAAATACACCCTTCAATAAATAAGTCACAATCTACAAATTAGTGTTTTCAAAAAAATTGTAAGTCTGGTCCTGTTGGGCCGATTTTTTAAAATTTTAGGGACACTTTTTAAATACTACTAAAGGGTTAAATGTCAATTTTGAAACGATTCTGAGAATTTTTTCGGTATTTTAGGGTCCAAAAACATTTTTCAACCCCTAAAAACTACCCTTAAAATGACCCGATTACGCCCATTTTAAATAGGCTTCTTGCGGTAATGGATTTCAACACGTGGGCCGAACTTCATTAAAATCAATTAACTCTTGCGAAAGTTATTGCCCGCACACACATATATATATATATATATATATATATATATATATATATATATATATATATATATATATATATATATATATATATAAATATATATTAACATATATATATAAACATTTTTAAAAATGGTGCCAAAGTGTTTAGGAGGTTATGAAACGTCGAGAAATTTTGGTCCGACCCCTAGGTCCCGCCATCCGACCGACGCCAATAGTGTATGTTGCCATATGGCAAATACACTAATAAGCGGTTGGCAACATTTACTAATTTGTGTTATGCAATTCAGTTTAGTGTATTAAGTACCTACCTAAATATAGGACAGGAGCCTGCGACCGATTTTGGTCAGATATTTCGTCAAAACTGTTTTGTATTCTTCAGCTGCAACAGTTGCGGAGGATTGAGCCACGGCAGCTACCACGTACAAATTAGTAAAAAAAATAGTAATTTCCAAAATCGAGAATTTATGTATTAATTAATAGAATATTGTAAACATTCGAAAGCTGGCTGAAATGCATGGGATGATACTTCAACTGCCAAAACGAACGTTAAGTTTCGTGATTTTGCCAGAACTGAAGTTTGGTTATATAATAGTTGACATAATACTTGAAAAAAAAAATTCTCTATCTAATTACCGGTGGAAAGGTAGATAGCTACCCTGTGAAAATTCGGGCGATGTTTAACTATGTATCTGCGCTACACCTTTTCAACTTTGCAGGTTTTGTTTGTCAAAATCTGTCGCGAGCTCCAAGACTAATATACGCATTTATTAGTAGTACGGACCCCTCTTTTTCAGTTGATCGTTTTTGTTGTAAAAAAAATATTTTTAATAAATGTAAACAAATAAAACAAACTGACTGTGTGTGCATTTCAACGACGACAATGACGTTTCGTGAAATTTTATTTCGATAGATTTTGTCAATGACTCGATGTGAAATCAATTTCATTATTCAATGAGAAATACTTTTGTTCATTTAAATACGATGGTACTTACACATCGATTTCAATTACCTACATTATTATCAATGACAAAGGCAGTTGTTTTTAATACTGTTCTCTATAGTTTTTGTACCTCCTACGAGCATTTGTATTTCCTTATAATTTTAATGCACATTTTCTATATACCTATTTAAAACACACTGCTTTCTTTTGATTAGTGATGAACATTGATTCAACGAACTAGTCAAATTAACTGCTAATCCTTCGTCAATTAATCAAATATTTTTATTTCTAGAATTAACTAGATAACGATTCACCTACTTTATCTATATCATTAAAAAAACGCAAAGAACTTTAACCAACGAACGAAACGAATCCGATACCATATACGAACAACAGCACAGTGGTCAATTCTATTTTATCTGGTCCAGTTCGAACACATTAATGAAAAATTTTTATTCATAAAAGCAGATAATTAGCAACCTAAGGAAGAAGAAGAACTGTAGATTATAGACTAGCAGCCTCATGTGTTCGTTATTAAAAACCAACGAAATACATATTAGCTTACCTTAAGTAGCGAATATAATTCTACAGTTGGATTATACCTGATTATTTTATTAGTGTATTTGCCATATGGCAACATACACTATTGACGTCGGTCGGATGGCGGGACCTAGGGGTCGGACCAAAATTTCTCGACGTTTCATAACCTCCTAAACACTTTGGCACCATTTTTAAAAATGTTTATATATATATATACATATATATATATAT
Source organism: Venustoraphidia nigricollis (assembly GCA_034508555.1). NCBI lineage: Eukaryota > Metazoa > Arthropoda > Insecta > Raphidioptera > Raphidiidae > Venustoraphidia > Venustoraphidia nigricollis. The sequence goes on from JAVRKA010000072.1 coordinate 850,147, forward strand.
ATATATATATATATATATATATATATATATATATATATATGTGTGTACGCGCGATAACTTTCGAAAGAGTTAATTGATTTCAACGAAATTTGGGCCACATGTTGAAATCTATCACCGCAAGAAGTCTATTTAAAATGGGCATAATCGGGCTATTTTAAGGGTAGTTTTTAGGGGTTGAAAACTGTTTTTGGGCCCCAAAATACCGAAAAAATTCTCCGAATCGTTTCAAAATTGAAATTTAACCCTTTGGTAGTGATTAAAAAGTTTCCCCACAATTTTAATAAAATCGGCCCGACAGGACCGGATTTACAAATTTTATGAAAACACTAGTTTGCAGATAGTGACTTATTTATTGAAGGGTGTATTTAATTTGGTGTAGACGTTAGATTGATAATAATATTACAATTAAGAAAAAAATGTTATTTTAAGGGGTGTATTAAGGGGTTAAATTTTTTATTTTGCCCAAAAACAAACCTAATTTCACATAATAAAAGTATAAAACCACACGGCCCTATACAAGCAAATACACTATATTGTCGGCAGGGTTTTGGCACTGCGACCCGGGTTTTTTTCTTTGTAATTTTTTGTATCGCAGAAACGTATTTATATTTACTATTTACTACAGATTTTCGCAACAGCCCCGCCTAGCGTCCTTAATGGTTAATGTAAACTAGTTAAAAAAATCAACTGACTTTTTAACTAGTTGGCGTGACATAGATAACAGTTTCATTTCGTTAACGCTAAAATCATCAACAACCCACCACTCGTACCACTTTCGACAGTCGCCAACGTTCTCTACTCAATCGATTTGCATAGTTTTTTATTAATTGAAGCTTTTTGGCCACAGATGCATCATTATTAGTTTTATATTTACTGATTTTGCTTTTATAAAAATACAGTTCTGAAAGCTGCTTTTTAACAACCTTGTATATGAACTACATTTAATCCTAACTGCTCGGAAAAGTTCAAAATGAATATCCGAATCGGGTTTCACGTAAGCAGTCGATGAAGCCAAAAGTAAATGACTACAAGCATGTTAAATAAAAAGGAGTGTTCACAATCGTTTCTTCATAATAATATAAGCAGTATATCATCCTAAAACAATACAAGTAAAAATATCGACGCACTTTTTAAAGTTTAGTTATCGAATCCAGATTTCTTCAAATTAGTAAATTAAATCTGTAATCTATAGGCGCTCTTGAATATCTAAAAAGGCTAAAAAAATATACGCCTGAGAACAGAATCTATGCATTATTATTTGAACACTAACATCCATGTAATACAATTTGGATTCGTGTCAATATTTGTATAAGGAAGAAGCATTATGTATTCCGTTTGTAACTCCAGTTCGACAAAAAATATATTGATATAATTGATAAATAAACTTCTCCACAAAAAAAGTTCCCAAATCACAATTTACTCTAAAAAATAATACAATTGACAAACAATACTTGAAATATTACAATGAACTAACCCCATCTGCATCTGTACATATTGCACATGTGGAAAATATTAAAAATTATATATAGAATAGTTTATCGGGCACAAGGTAAAGTCCCTTAAGTCTACTTTCTCGTAATTTTAGAGCACAGAATGAAAAAAGCAGTACTCTTATAGAATATTTTTTCCTTTATTTTTCAATTAAGTGGAGCTTTAATACCAATTTTATATTTACCACCCGCAGTCAAGTTCGGTCTTTTTTTCTTTTAATCTTCTTGACAGATTTTTTCATTTATTCACGGGAAATTGGACAATTGAATTTTAATATAGATAAACTAATACGCAAGGATTAACACTGACGTTAAGATCCTCAACTTCGTAAACAAATCAGTAATATAAATTTCCGCATCTAAAACGCAAATTTGTCAGTAGTCAAAATTATAATGTAAGTATATTTCTGACTACTGACAACCGAACGAACTATTAATTATTCGGCCCTCACTGCCTGAGCTTTGTAGACGCCGCCGCCAGTCTGGCAAACAATGATTCTAGTCAGGCATATGTAATCCTACATCTGAATCGCAAGTTTGTGATTAGGTAAACTTAAACACCGTCCGGCAAACAGTGATTGTAGTCAAATGTAATTCTGTATTCGAACGTAGTGAAACAACCATCAAAATCGAGTTAAAAATTTATTCAAAAACATAGAAAAAATGTTTTAAATTTGATATATGTTGGATGTAATTTTGCACTTCGAATACGTAACGAAACATAACCTTCAAAATAGAACTAAAAAATCGATTTTAATAACGTAAAAAAACCGGTCAAGTGCGAGTCGAACTCGCGAGGAGAGGATTCCGTTCCATACCGTGAAAACTTTAAGACTTATGATTTTCGTCTAGGTTTTCCTGTAAACTATGAATGAGGTTTTCCTATTTTTATCAAAATTTTAGGTTCAGTAGTTTCAGTGATAACAGAGGGGATGCTTGATTATCATATATTTTCTTTTATATATATTTTAAACTAAGAATTTTAAAATTACAAAAAAATATAGTTGAATTTTTCATAACGTGCTCTTTCATTTGATACGTCATATATTTGTCCTCCAAAATCGGGTTTCGTTTATTTACGTTATACGTCCCGCCACTGGGTCATCTAACTATATATGTACCAAATCTCAAGTTTTTTCATTCAGAAGATTCGGAGAAAATAATCTGTGACAGACAGACAGATGGACACGAGAGTGATCCTATTCCGTTTTTCGGAACCCTAAAAATTGTAAAATTTGACATAACCGACTTTGCCTTGAAGCCACAGATATGTAGATAAATATGTGTATGTAATATTAAAAAAGAATTTATTGAAATATGTAGTCTTTTAGAAATCAGTCATGCGAATCTTCATCAGTACGGCAGCGTATGTACATATTACATAAACATAATCAACTTGTATGCGCCCAATGCGCATATACATTATGTTTTAATATACAACTATAATATCGTCATATCATATTTATTACTACTGAATGCATCCCTCCTTCAAAAAAAAATTAGTCAATATGACGTCATGAAAAAATCCAGTGGGTTCAATTCTGCTTGTACCACAATATTTTCTATTTTTGTTTTGAAAAAAATGGGCACGTGTAAATCTCACATCTGAATTGTTACTTCGTGCATGTGTGATCAAGTAAACACTAAACAGAAAAAATGTATCAGCCGAGTTTTCCCTTCAACGTATTCGTGCCTACACTAGCAGCTAGCCAATTGGTGCCCTGCTAGCAGTTAATTTCCCTACTCGTGATAGTGTCGTTTTGTTGTAGAACAAAATTATTCTCATCGCGATTAAAGAAGTTTCAATTTAAAAAAATAGGAATTCCCTAATCTTTCACTTTTTGTAGAAACAACGAAACGTCTAAGTCCGCCAGAATCTCTAATTTAATTTTTTTTTCATTGTTTAGCCGAAGCCCCATGACTACTAAATTTTACAAAAAAAAGTGTAAAAATTTATTTTAATGGCATCTTTTAAAATTTTCACTATTGAATCAATGGACTTATCTCCTCTATCTGTTATTAATAGTTACTAAGTAGTGATGGGCATTAACATCAACGAAACGAAACTGTAACCGGTGTCACGTCACTTAAAAAAACAATTTATTTTGTTAACTAGTTTACAATAACCACAGTCGTAAGTTGCGACCGCAAGAATATTTATATTTCTTTGGTTTTAAATAAAGAACACAAATAGTACTGTGGTTCGTGTGTCAGTTTCGCTTCCTTATGCATTTCGTTCGTTGATTGAAGGAGTTCTTTGCGTTTTGTCACCGATAGATGAAGTAGTTTAGTCGTCAACTAGTTAATTCTAAAAACAGAAACAGTTGATTCATTGAAGAACGATTAATAGATAATTTAACTAGTTCATGGAATCAACGCCCACCACTATTAGCAAGATTACTTGCAAATAAAATAAAATTGACCCATCCTGTATACAAATGAATTGATTTTTTTAAACTTTATCTTGAACCCTGTATATTAATATAGACATGTGCATGTTAAGCGTAGTATGTACTTAGATGATTATCATATCATTACTGAATCGTATTCCCATTCAAAGACAGATATGATATATATGATATGTATTTCATTTTAATAATAAACTGTTAAATGAAAAGCAATGTTTATATTATTATATAATATAAAAAACACCGTTTATAAATGGGGCGGTGATTAAAATCTAATTCACGTAACATCCTGAGAACATAGTTTTAGCAAAATCTAAACTCGCTGTTTTGTAAGCTTTTTGTTTTTTTGTAAGTGTACTCGAAAGAATTATTCATGCAGAATCGCCCAAAAAGAAAAATGTATTTAGTTCTTCAAAGACAAGATGTTTGTCAGTTAAAGCAGGACCGTATTATTTCAGTATATTATTACGAAGTCCCACGTATCTAAATTTGATAATTTTGAACAGTGCATATTATTACTCATACTTACATAAAAACATGCTCTAAACCGTTTCCGTTCTTATATCCTTTTTCTTAATTGCAAACAAGAACTAAGAAAATATGTATATTTTAAATAAAAAATCAGCTGTTCTTTTTTCAATATCTGTCAAAAAGAAATTACTTAGATAACTGATAAACATTCTTTGGTTAATTTTTACATGTGAAGCCATATTATTAGTGTATTTGCCATATGGCAACATACACTATTGGCGTTGGTCGGATGGCGGGACCTAGGTGTCGGATCAAAATTTCTCGCCGTTTCATAACCTCCTAAACACTTTGGCACCATTTTTTAAAATGTTTATATATATATAATAATAATAATAATAATTTATTAAGTTTCAGATAACTCACGAGAGTATGAAACATAGTCATGTACAAAGATAAAAATTAAACATTAAAAAATTCCTGTAAATTATAAAAACATTTTTCAATCAGGTAGTTTTTCAATCCAGATTTAAAATTATTAAGGGATGCAATATTTTTAATGAAGCATGGTATAGCATTGTAAATTTTGGCAGCCATACTAGCAGGGCTACGCTGATATAGCTCCAGAGATGCTTTCGGCAACAATAAATTATTTTTATTCCGTGTGGAATAGTGATGTTCCACAGTTCCAAAGATATTAGAATGAGTTCTAACAAAAATTGCAATAGTGTAAATATAAATCGATGGCAGAGTTAAAATTCTGTGCTTTATGAAGGTGTCACGACATGATTGATTATAAATTAACTTAAATACAATACGAATAACTTTTTTCTGAAGAATAAATGGACGATTCATGCCAGTACAGCTGCCCCAAACAAGTAAATATATATATATATATATATATATATATATATATATATATATATATATATATATATATATATATATATATATATATGTATATATATATATATATGTATATATATATATATATATATTTATATACGTATATATATATATATATGTGCGGGTAATAACTTTCGAAGGAGCTAATTCATTTTAACGAAATTTGGCATACATGTTGGAATCTATCACCGCACGAAGCCTATTTAAAGTGGGCCCAATCGGGTCATTTTAAGGGTAGTTTTTAGGGGTTGAAAAAAGTTTTTGGACCCAAAAATACCGAAAAAACTCTCAGAATCGTTTCAAAATTGAAATTTAACCCTTTAGTAGCAATTAAAAAGTGCTTCTAAAATTATAAGCAAATCGGCCCGACAGGACCGAACTTACAAATTTTATGAAAACACTAGTTTGCGTATACGAATTTACTTACTGAAGGTTGTATTTAATGTGGTGCAGATGTTGGATTGATACCAATATTTCAACTAATAAAATTATTATTGTAAGGGGTGTATTAAGGGTTTCATTTTTTTTTTATTTTGTCCAAAAACAAACTTAAGTTCATTTAATAAAGCCACAATACCTGTATTAGCAAATACACTATATTGTCGGCAGGGTTTTGGCACTGCGACCCGAATTTTTTTTAACTATCCAAACGAATAGCAAATATGACAATATTTATTACCAGCCGTTACTCGCGTCATCGCGTGCAACAGAAATTTTATTTTATTTATTATAATATATTAAAGTTCAATATTTTTGAAGTTAGAAAGGTTCTGTCGCTCAGTTGGCCGGAATTTTTCAATTGCTTCACGAACTTTCCTTCGCAACGGAAAAATTTTCTTAGACTCCGACAGCATCGGGAAACACTTGAAGTCCGGACTTAATTGACCAGTGCTTTCCCTGAAACGATAGCAATGAAATACAATATCAATGCTTGTGTAAGATACGTGTATTATTAAATGTAAATAAGTTGACGGAGATCGGAGATAAATCACATTGAGTTAAGGTGGGAGAGGACAGAAATCAGATTCTGTAACTGACTGCAAACTGATATACAAACAATCAACACAAGACAGCCTACTCGACAGAGTTTTCTCTTTTGTATATTTCCCTATTTATTTTATCTCTCCAAAATACAATTTAAAAATTAGCATTTCTTTTCAGCCAAGTCGCACAACCCTTCTTTGTATCACAGCCATATTATGCTTCCACTTTCTACAGGACCGTAATAAAATGACTGTTATAGAAGGCATGTTATTAGGTAAAAAATATGACGGAATTATAGTTCAACACTTTACAATTAAATACTTTACAAACATCATTAAAGTGAAAAATGTCTTAGAATCAAAATACATAACAGACTGAAAACCAGCTGAACTCCACGCCTCATAAAACTTTTCTTTTTACCAATAATGACATATTATGTATTAATTAATTAATTTAAATATAAATAAATAAATATTATTTAATTAAGTTAGATATAAAAACATTCTAAAATTGTTTTAATTTAAAGTAAAAATATCAAACCTTTGTTATCAATCATAAATACACTTTTAATCAGTAGTGTCGAAAAAAATGAAAAACAAAGTTGATGGGTTGGAAAAATGAGCAAAAATCTGTTTTTAATCTAAATTAGCACTCTTTTGATCACACTTTACTCGTACAATATTTACATTATACATCTCTAAAGCCTTTCAATATACTTTCCGCGCTTTTTCATCGGTTTTGTATATTAAATACAACTCTGAATGTGGTATATATTACAAATTCTTTCTGCAAATTCAGTGAACATCAAACATCTAATTTAACTTATTCGACTGAATTATTTGTGCAAAATTCTTGTAAAGTCGATATGCCACTCTGTTCATCGTACATGCAACGATTGGTGGGAGAAGTTGCTTAGCTACTCAAAAGTTTTTCAGTATTTCGATGATTTTTGTCTTCGAATAAGCAGCAACGCTGTACGAGTGTCGCATACTCAATATCGAGTGGCAGTGAAGAATATAATTTTGAAGTCGCACCGATGACAATTTACGAATGCAACAATATCTCGCATGGTCTCAGGAATAAGGTCCCTGTGTAGACTCTCTCGGTGAAAAAAAAACACATAGACACTCACTTTTGTTGCTCTCACTTTTAAATTGTCAACTGCATTTCTTGGAAACTGATACATTCAAATAGTGGGTCTTGTAGGAAAAAATAAAACTCCATATTTTTCGTATAACATGCCATTTCGCGTAGGGTTACACGTGCGGACAAATAGCTTCATGTCCGGATATATAAACTATAGAAAAAAAGATAAAACAACGTTAAAAATTTTAATTAGAACCTGTAACTTTACCTGAAAGAACGTAATTTCACGCGCGGACACACAGTTTTACGTGACATTAGTATATATTTCTAGCGGGTGCACCCGTATTAAAAGAGTTTTTTAACCGCTGGTATAAAGTAATGGTTGTGATTGCAACAGAGTGAACAGGACAGTTTCTAGTTATGTTCAAGTGGTTGTGGAAACAACCAATCGGCGTTTCTATTTACAGAGTTCGGTCAAGCGTAAACCTGCATTACCGACCGTTCACCACCGCCGCCGTGTCTTGTTAGTAACCACTAACCACATACATGGGGGTGATATCTTGTTTAGGGGAATGGATCTCCCTCTCTACAAGGATGAGAAAACACATCCTAAATTAATAGTTTAGATTTTATAGCACTTAATCATTGGGGTTTGAAGTTTTTGACTGATTTAAGTAGCACAATAAAGTAGATACTTATCCTTCTTTTAGAGCATTAAATAACCAATAAATTGTTTTGTTTATTAATATATTCTTATAAATTTCAAGAAATAGGCAGCGTTCAGAACAATCTTAAATATTATTGATAATTATTAAGTCTTTATATGTATTTGGAAATAATTTAAAAAAAACTAGGTACCTACCTATTCCATGGACGACAGAAAACTGTCAAGACCTTCAAACCAAAATTATTTATTGCTCCAGACTATTTTAAAATAAATGATAATCGTGTTAGTACAGATGGGACTCCATAAGCAGTCGAAAGTAATAAAGTATGTGACTAACCCTAGCTGATGGATTTCGGTCAGTACCGTACTACATGATGAAACGCACAATGAGTATCATAATTCATAAAATCAGTTACTTATATAGTTTGACCGAGGAAAATACGTTAAGCAAAAAATGTGCATAGACACACGTATTTATAGAAAACGGCATAAAAACAAATGAACGAAATATGTGATACGTTATTCAAAACGCTTGCGTAACATTCCAATAAACCAGTCATATCTGAATGGTGACCTTGAGCATTTCTTATTCAATATTCCACAGTATCAATGCTGGATATTGATTAACTGATGTAGCTTTAAACCGTGGTCTACTCAGTACCAGTGACGTTATATTTGACAAGATTTGTTGTAAAGATTTGTGTGATTTTTTTATCCTATAATAAAATAATAATATTAAATAAAATTAATAAGAATAAAATATTATTTACGATGCGGGAATACGTTCTCCGCCTATAGTCTTGCAGAATTCTAGTAGTTTCACTTCCTTTCAATATCACCGTTCTTTCCTTGATAAACAAATATGTCGGACAATTATATTTGTTGTTAACACATCCCTGTTTCGCCAACGGGTAGTATTTACGTTCTGTACACAAACGGTTGTCACTTTTACTACTGACAAGTACTTAGGCGATGTTTTTGTAACTTTTGCCTGTTTAGGTAGATAATGGTTTTTATTGGCTTATTCAATTCGAAAGGACAGATAAAAGATACAAATTGTAAATAGTCGGGTATAAATAATACAATGCAATATTATATTTTATAGGTAGACCGCGAAACACACTTAGTTCAATCGAATTGGATGAAACCTTTAGATTAAATCATTTTGGTAGACTTTTCTACTGTTAGAGCTTGGACGTATTTGTGTTATTGTCTTTCTTTTTAAATACATATTAAAAAACTTGGATCGCAGTGCCAAAATCCTGTCAACAATATAATATTTTTGCTAATACAGTTATTGTGGCTTTATTATGTTAACTTAAATTTGTTTTTACACAAAATAAAAAATTACATATTATTGTCAATCCACCATCTGCACCAAATTAAATACACCCTCAGTAAGCAAATCCGCATCCACAAACTAGCGCTTTCAAGAAAAATTTAAGTCTAGTTTTATTGGACCCATTTTATTAAAATTTTAGCGGCACATTTTAATTTTTAGGAAACGGTTGAATTACAATTTCGAAACGATTTTGAAATGTTTTTCGGAATTTTTGGGCCCATATATTTTTAAATACCATACATATATAAACATTTTCAAAAATGGTGCCAACATGTTCAATAGGGTACGACATGTTGATAAATTTTTGTTCGACCTCTAGATCCCACCATACGACCGACGCTAAGAGTGTCAGTGTCATATGGTAAATATACTAATAACTACCAAGAATTAAAATAATGTATAATTAATACAAATAATTTAGTTTTGCTAGTAAAAAGATTATAAAAATTCGAACATTAATTTCGTTTTACAACGGCTTAGACATTGAAATATTCACTATCTTCATTTTAGTGGCAATTCATTTAAGTATAAAAAAAATTTCAACGAACGAAAAATTTTATTTTCTTTCGCATCATTAAACCTTCATTTTCACGTTGAATTGTCGAAAGTTTATATGAGTAATTTAATATAATAAGAAGAGCAGAAATTAAATATAAGTTCAAACTGAACTTTCAATACAATAATTTCTCAATAAAATTTCAAAGTATAATAGTCAATGGGCGTTTCTTTTAACAGCTATAATGGGTACCAACTTAATATAATAAAAGGATCTACTAATCGCATTCCTAACCCCCGATTCCACTTCTTTGACTTTTAATGTTTAGTTAACTTTATTCGCCAACTTCTTCTTTCTATACAAAACATCTTTTCCGTTTTTCATTCTTCATCTTGTTCTTCAGAAAGAAAAAAGGCGAGTTTACAGAATACTTTCTATTATGTTATTAAAGCAATTTCATATCATGTTTTTATTTAGTGAAATAACCTATAAATATTATACTCAAGTGCTTATATAATACTTTTTTATATATCTAAAAAAAAACTATTTTATACATTTTCGAAACTGGGAGCAGGTATATTTTCAAGATCAGTTCTGATAATATAGCACTATGGACTCTCTCAAATAGATAGGTATTAACATAATATAAAGTAAGAGGTTCGGCCCTAACTTGATGTAAAAAAATTAATGTACACTTTAAAATTAAACAAAACAAGTTTTAAATTACTTACACTTAAGGCTGTCGGAACGCTCTGAATTTAAGCCAAAAATAGAGCTTCGGCTGTCAACTTATTGTAGACTTATTCGTCAACATTCTGCAAAAATTCTTTCGCTATAAGGAAGATAAAGGACAAATCTAGGTCTCTAATGGACTACTTTTGTAATTTATGTACGAATTACTAGAAAAAATTTGGCATTAATTGTGCTAAAAAATTACACGTTTTCAATGTCACACTATGACCTTATTCGTACTTATTTCACAAAACTGCTCCATCACAAACCTAAAGTGACTCTTCTTTTTTCGGAAAAGTTTTTTAAATCTTCAAAATATTTCCAAAATTTAGAGTAATCAATTGACAGCGGCACCCTTGCAAAAAAATTTTTAGCCTCGTAGTTGGCACCAGCCAAAAATTGAAACGTGCGGATGATTTGAGCGAGATAGAGCTAAAGAAGGTCACACCCACAATATGTCTTTTGCCTACCTCGCCCCCTAACGCTGGGTCTCAGCACAAACAAAATTCAGAGCGTTCCGACAGCCTTCACATTTTTTCCGCACAACACAGTGGTTTTGTTTTATTCTACTCCTATGAAACGATTCATTTCACGTCGATGATGTAACCGTCCGCTTATAGTAGACGTAATTTTTTTTCAATTTATATTATTTTTAATAAATAAAAATAAAATTCAGTAATTGTATAATTTTATATTACTCCATTTGGTGGCGAACCTGCTATTTTGTAATTAATATATATTACAGATGACATACACTGCTACCCACACGGCCACGACCGTCGGACGCATGACGGCTAAGAGAGACTATTAAGGCTGTCGGAACGCTCTGAATTTTGTTTGTGCTGAGACCCAGCGGTAAGGTGCGAGGTAGGCAAAAGACATATTGTGGATGTGACCTTCTTTAGCTCTGTCCCGCTCAAATCATCTGCACGTTTCAATTTTTGGCTGATGCCAACTACGAGGCTAAAAAATTTTATTGCAAGGGTGTCGCTGTCAATTGATTATTCTAATTTTTGGAAATATTTTGAAAATTTAAAAAACTTCTCCGAAAAAGGGAGAGTCACTTTAGGTTTGTGATGAAACAGTTTTGTCAAATAAGTACGAATAAGGTCATAGTGTGACATTGAAAACGTGTGTTTTTTTAGCACAATTAATGCCAACTTTTTTCTAGTAAATTGTACATAAATTACAAAAGTAGTCCATTAGAGACCTAAATTTGTACTTTATCTTCCTTATAGAGAAAGAATTTTTGGAAAATGTTGACGAATAAGTCTATAATCAGTTGTCAGCCGAAGCTCTATTTTTGGCTTAAATTCAGAGCGTTCCGACAGCATTAATACATAATATGTACAGTACCTACTATATTCATTAATGAAGTTATGTTTACTACCGAAGTGAAATGTAAAAAGGGTGAAAATACTGGAAATAAATACAAAAGCCGTTATAGTAAATTTTAAAAATACATTTGACTCGTGTGACTGCTACACTCGCTGCACTAGTGTAACATAACGTTACATCTCGTCAAAAATCGACTTCACTATACCCTAGATATACAATCTACTAAAACCCCATCTTAAAATATACATGCATTTATATAATATACTTAAAGCTGTTAGCAACAAAAGCCATTCAGTTTTATAAAGTTTCTTTTAAATCTGAAAAGAAGTGAAGTAAGTTGAACAGAGTTAAATTAGTATTGCCAACCGAACAATACAATTATAATACTATATTAAAAACTACTATATTATTATTGTATGTGTAGAGAGGCATTGTGCTAGAATGGCTTTTCATTCATTATTTGCAATGGTCGTTGACTCATTGTTCGTCGCTGTCCCGGCCCATTGTTTTGTCCGTTTATCGAGACCACTTAATTTTTTATTCTTGGTTGCCCGTGCCAACACTTATAACGACAATGACAATGTTGTCCAACTTCGTTCTTTTGTTTCTTATTGTTGTAATAGTACCACATTACAAAAGTAACTGACAGTTTCTACCAAAGTTATTAAAATGTTTTTTTAAACGAATTTGTTTGACATTTTTATTAGTCTTTAACCTAAATTAATACCTTAGAGGCGTACAGAATAGGCACACGAACTAAAATGTAATCATTTTAAACTGTGTATCATTCTTCATGCGTAAACAAATTATTTTTTGTGGAAACTAGTACGTGTGAATTAGACGTATTATAAAGTTTCCCTTTGAGCACTCATTACATTAAACACATTCATATTGATAAGTTACGATAATTAGGGAAAAAATTTAGGAAAATAATTTTTTTCCTAAATAGCTATATAACTTTTTCGGTATGACTGTGATATTATATTTCGCTAATTTTAGTGTATTTGTGTGCTCAAGGGAAACTTTATAATAAACAAATAATGTTAATCAAATTTTTTGTTCTTTTATCCTTCCTCTTAGTGGCGTATACAAGAATCAATTATATTTTCAACGTTAAACTTAGCCGCCATATGATGACGTAGAAGAGTTGACGGTTCTTTTCCTATAGAAAGAGATGTATCCACTATCTAGGTATATGAATTATCTTCCCGTAATTTGTTATTAGTTTGACAGATCAGCGGACGTGGTACAGTAGTCTAGTCGAAATTCTATGTATAAAATTTAATTGGAAATACACTTTTAGGATTTGTTTTATTATTAAAAAGCTTGTAATATATTCTAAAAAAATTTTTCATAATCTCATGTAAGATTTGAACAAAAAAGAGTGGGGTGATCCCATTATAAGAGAAAAATCACGGAAATCCGGCAATATAATCTAACCGCGAATATAGGTTAGTGTTAAATAAATTGACAGAACATATCATGAAAATCAAAATCTTTGAAAATTTCATATATTATAATAATTAGATTTCAGATAGAGAGCTATCTGAAAATATTATGTAAGTCAGCAGTTTTCTCTTACAAAAAATAGAAAACCTAAAAAGCTTTGTAAATTAACTAATTCAACTTGTGTTCAAGACAAAAGTTTTAAAATTTCATTTTATTTGGTGCCGCCGCTACCGAGAAAGCCACATCCGTATATATATTTCTATGCACACGTTTTTTATTAGGAAACCAGGGCTTTAGTTATGGAAAACCAAATCGACTATTACTAAAAAAAGAGAGAGAAAGGTTTTTAAATAACTAAATAATAAAGGAACAATAAATTAACTTTCTATAAAACGATATTTAACAAAATCGTGCGGAGTGAATGCACAATTTTCATTCATATTTCAGAAGCGACTCGTCGAATTATAAATACCTTTGACAAAAATTTAATTCACTCAGATATTTTTCAAACTAATCATAACACTGATTCCAATGCAGTCATGCCACTTTTTTTTTTCTTTTAGTTTAGAATCTATGGATTCCAACAGTTACTCGCAAAGTAAAACAAATTTTTGAACATCCATAACTAAATAAAGTGTAAAATAAATTATATAGAAAAAATTACTTAGTGATTTTAGTGTGTAAAACAAAAGTGGTATATATCTTTTCTTTTATACAGTGAAAGCAGTAGGAAAAAAATGCCTCTATTTTTTTTTTAAATATTTCTCTTAAATTTTTAGTAAGAAGAGTTACATTTGACAATGATGCCAACACACTTATTTATCAAAGAATTGGCTCCGCTTGTAGTGCGCGCGCCTCACCAATAATTATGCCCGTTCCTCCGCCGTTTATACCCGTTCCTCCATCATAAATATAGTTTCTTACATCCTATTTGAAAATAGAGGTTTTATTTTTAAAATTGTACTGAACAAATGTGTAATTGTGAATTCTAGCGGAGGCTTTTTTTAATTTACTATAGATTATAGACGTTCTACACTTAAAGTTATAAATTACACCAAATTAAAACCACATCTCAAAACATCCATAAGCGGAGGTGGGATTCGAACCCACTAGCACGCTACCCATTACACTAAGGTGTCCCTACCTATTACAGGCGTATATGGTACAGGACTTCTCACTGTCGCCGAGAAACGGTAACTCGTGCCATCTTGTTAAGTTTTCCCATGATTTCACTCAATAATTCCAGATAAATATTGAAATTGTTCCTTACAGAAAGATACGGCCGATTTCCTACCTTAACCTAATTTCATACGATACCTTCATTGCAGCATATTGTTATTTACAAAAAAGTTAATTTTAAAAAGTATCTGGCAAATGGAAAACAGCAATGGTACGAGTCGCATCTGTTATAGCACAATGCCGAGAAACGGATGTAAATGTAGCATTATTATTTTTGAAGTGAAAGCTTCGTTACATACTTTTTCTGGGCAATAAATAAGCTTCATTTGCCAGGCTTCAGGTGAGCTTAATTTAGCCGAGCGAGGGAAAACACTATGTGGCACTGCTGTGCCCAACTGTGTTTTATAACTATGGTAGAATGACTGCCGAAGTGGTCAATGTTGATTTTTTCATATATCAAACTTTAAGATATATATATATATATATATATATATATATATATATATATATATATATATATATATATATATATATATACAACGATGGAAGCAGAAATATGCCATGTCTTGTTTTAATGTAAGTACCTACATGTTTCTTCGATTCGATTACGATCACCAATCGCCATAGAAGTTTTCACATCCGCCGTGCGGTCTTAGGCACACATCATTTTTTTCTACTGTTTGGAATGACCGGGACTAATTCGAATACAGTAATGTACGGGTCAAAGTCAAGTATAAGCATGGGGTAAATGCTGATATAATCGGATCGCAAACATTAAATACTTTCGAGTTCGTCACTTTTAGTGAAAGTAAAATTTATAACCACGACAAGAGTGGTTACAATAAATTGGGACCCAATAAACACAGCATTTTTGAAGTCGGCAGACTCAAACTTATTATTTTCAAAAAAAAAGTATATAATTTAGTTCTGACGTAATGCAATGCCTCTAGTGTTACGCCTCTGAACTGTGGTACAAACATAAGTAGTGGTAGGTACAGAGCGCGGAGTAAAGCTGTTCAGTAGTCAGGCATGGATTGTAGGTATATCGTCTGTCAAAGCCTCACGAACCATTCACTACCAGTGGGGGGTGTAATAAACCCCTAGCGACCTTTTAACATCCCGCACGGACAAGCTATTGTTTCGTCAATTGGGGGAACGTTTACACCGGTGCGAACATTTAAACAGAGATATATTAACCCCAAGTACTTAGATTTTATATAACTGCACTAGTTCATATTTTAATACACACATAATACTTATAATAACGATTTTTTTGCACACACACCCCCCTACAAAATAGCTGCTTTTAATGGCTGTATAACGATAGTAAAATGACTCATTTCGCACTAGTACGTAAAGTAAAACAAAAAAAATGCGATCTTACCTATCCAGTAGTAATTTTCTAAAACGACCTGTCAACTAGCGTTTAATAAAACAGAGATAGCATAAACAACCAACTAAAACGTAGTAATAGAGCCGCGTACACATAATATAACAACCATTAGAATAATATTATTTTATAGGAGACAGGTGCAAAAAATGTGGTATGTATCTCGAATGTAATGCTTTTGTAGCTTGGGTGACTATTAAAACTCACTGACCCTCATTTTTTGCATAATCTTAAAACTCGCACATACACTTTTGTCTCACATTCTACATAGATATATAAACTATTTTAATTAATCTACTGTCGTTTCATTTTTTATTATAAAAATCTAATGGCTAGCTATTGTAGATTTTGAATAAGATTATGTCGGTATTTTACGTTAATAACCTCAGCTGTTTATCGTCTATAATCTATAATTTCTCTCCCTATATCGACATTTAGTCAGCACTGGTTTCCCAAGTTGAGCAGGCATTGTCAATTGTACGGAATTGTATTAATTTGAATTGAAGAAATAAATTAATTTGATTTTGATTTTAAATTAGTCGTATACATTCATTTAGCTTGTCTATTGCAAATACCGGTTTTCTAAATTGAATTGATAAAAGTATCAATTGACTTCTCATACTATCTATTAAATAAATAAATAAAAATCACAATAAAAAATATGAATTTTCACTTAGTCCATGTAACCTAAAATAATTGTTTTTTCTGAAAAAAAAGTTATCCCTAACATAAATGCCTTAAATTAAATTTTTATTGAACAGTTCGGTACATATTATTTAATACACTATAGAATTATATAAAATATCTGTAAATATTTTTTCGTGAAAATAAAAATTTAATTCCCGACATCATGAAAACATAAAAATTGTAAATTCTCTTTTGTTTTGTGTTGACGTTAACAATTTTCAATCAGCGATGAAACAAGTATGTGAAAAGCACACTTCAGCACATATCCATCAAAAATATCCAACGCATATTTTCCATTATTTTTCATTCGACAAAAAAGTAATTCCCATTCCACTGATTCAGTACGAACACACGCACACATAGTCAAATAGACAGAAAACATGTTTCATAATATGACGTTTACAAACCCCTTCATATGTTATATATAAATTATTTTATAAAACAAAAACAAAACGTACATTTGCAAAATATTTCATTTTAAAATCAATTTTGCAAACAAAATGAAATTTTCAATTATATTGCAAAACAATACGAAACATTCAGTCGCAACGTCCCATTGTTATAATTTTGCTAGTTGGCAGGGGCGCACCACGAAACCGTTATCTGGGGAATCTGTAGATTCTTTTCCAAATCTAGACGACATTGGAAATCAAAGATATAATATCCGCAAGGATTTTTTTTTTAATTATTCCGTACCTACACTTCAGAACTTTATTTTATACCGATTTTCGCTTAACACGGTGATTTCGTTAGTCCAGTTTGAGATATTTGTCGGACAAAGCCACTGAACGAAACAATTAGGTATCATAAAATACGGAGTTTAATAATGCGTGTTTAACGTCCGTTTCTCGACTTTATGCCATAACAGACACCATTCGCACAATCACTATTTTCCATCTACCACTTCCCGCGATTTTCTACATTTTAAAAACTTCAACAAATAGCAATGGGCGAATGAAGGAATTATAGGAAATTAAGATAGTAAGATAGGAAATTTTTGAACTAGGAGCTTGATAGGTAATCGGCCATGGCCTCGAATAAGGAACCGTTTCGATATTTATCTGGAATAAATAGAGGGAAACTATGCAAAACCTCAACAAGATGGCCGGTACAGAAATTACTATTTCTCGGCGAGAGGCAGTAGCAAAAAGTCCCAGCCACATCTGCCCCCGCTGAGATTCGAATCCGGTACCTCCCGCATAGGAGTCCAGTACTCTCACAACTACTCTATTCCGCTCGGTCGGAGTGTAAATAAATTAAAACGCAGTTTTATTAAATCTAAATACAGTCAAATCTGTTATAACGACATCGAAGGGTCTACTCATATTTGGTCGTAAAAACCGATAGTCGTAACAACCGGTGATGTTTTCGAGGTACAAACTAAGTTTTTATTGTGTCTAGTATTATTGAATGTGTAGATACATATAAATCCATAGATATTAATAGAAATAATATTCACATTATCATTGTCATTTGTCCGTATTCATAAAATCTGTAATTTTAGTCTGTTTAGAACACTTCTGCGCGTACGAATTTTGTTTACAATACAGCTGGTCGTTCTAACAGATATAATTCTCCGAAGATATGAAGAAATTACATTAAATGTAGTCGCTAACTGTGGTATGTCATAACAAGCAGTGTTTTTTATAAGGCAATCATATAGCATTCAGCCGGGGACCTATGATTTGGTCAATATAACCGTTATGTTGTTCTAAACGATGTCGTCGTAAACGGTTTTGACTGTATAACAAGTAACGAGTACTTCTTGTCAATTTATTTATTTTACGTCCATGCTCCATAAAAATCTCTAAAATGTGTGGCTATTTGTCTGTCTATCTGTGAAATTTTCTTTTGTTCACAATAACTGTTGTAAAAATGCATCGATATGAATGATTTGAAATGTTTTGTCATTGTTAACCACTTCATATCATTTCGTCAATTTCTATTACGACTCTGAAATAGTAAGAAGTAACTCATCGGCTTTTGGCGCAGCGAAGCAATAAAACAATATATATGCAGTTTTTATTATATACCTGAAATTGAGATGGGTATGTTTTATATTGTTTCATTGCTATAGTATACGTTCCGTATGGTCAACACAAGAATTTACAAAGCTGTTAATTTTTTGCCACTTTCCAACAAATTTTACATTGCAGAAATTTAACAGAACTGTTAATTTTAACACTGACCATACACAATAGCAACAATAGTCTTGATGTTTCAATTTTTTTCAGTAACAATGCTGAGATTTTTGGTCCAGAAAATGATTTCGTTTGGTCGAAAAGACGTCTTAAAGTCTCAGGTATCGTTTCATCCCATCAAGAGACAATGGATGTGTTCGTTGATGTCTCTTCTTTGATTATTTCCATTCAAATGGGAAGAGGCGCATAAGCACAATCTAATATTATGTATATTTTTATATTGTAGCATCAGCTCCGCTATCGATTTTAAACATTATATCTAAGCCATTCACATTAATCATGACTCGTCAAAGATCTTCATTCTTACATTGTGTCAATGCACCTATAAACATTTCTTCGTCGGACGTGTTATCCTCTTCCACATCTCTAATGTTTTTTTTGGAACGGCAGGCAACTACCAAATGCCCTATTGTGTGACATTTATTACATTTTTTAAATTTTTCTGGACATTTATCCTTCCCATGTAGCTCCTCCTTATTGCACCAGAAACATTTTCCCTTGTTAGAAGCATCGTTTTTCCCTTGTTTGTCACTCGAAATTTTTTTACGTCTAAATAGCTCGATTTTTCTTTCTTCACTATTGGCTTTTTCATGTAATTCGATTTGTTGTTGTTTTATTTTTTCGTTTTGACGGCACATTGCTATAGCCTTCTCCAATTTGAGTTCTCCATCTAATTGCATTTTTTCAGATAAACTTTTATCACTAATACCAACGACGATTCTGTCGCGAATTAATTCATTTTCTAAATTCTTAAAATCACAATATTTTGCAAGTTTAAATATATCCGTGATGAAATCTTCTATTGTTTCATTTGGCATTTGAAGTCGTCTGTTGAATATGGCTCGTTCAAATATTATGTTTCTTTTTTGAATAAAATAGCTTTCAAAGCTTTTAAGCACTCTCTCGTAGATGACTGACTCTTTTTGCGATAATTAAAGACTATCAAATATGTCCTCCGCTTTCGTACCCATATACAGAATTAAACAGTTTATTTGAATTTCTTGAGATTTGTTTTCCAGTCCTGATTCTTGAGCGAATCTTTTATACCATCGATACCATCTTGGTCATTCTTCATTTTTGAAAGAGAAAAAACTTGGCGGTGGAATGTTGTAAAAATTTAATGAACCCTCAGCTTCTGTGATTGTTGGATCTTTTTCGTCTTTGCCCATTTTCGAGAACACCCGACACCATGTGTCGATAAGCTAAGCGATTTTATATTGTCAAATTGAAATAATTTATTATAAGCGAAAGTAACATAAAATATCCTTATTCGTTGGAATATCAAAATGGAATGTTTTACATTTTTAACAGTCAGTACTTAAATAATAAATGATAATTACATAACTTAAAATTTATTTAACAAGATAAATGAAATTAAATATTGTGCGTATAACACATTACTTAGAAATAATCAAAGAGAAAAAACCAAAATTGCCCAGTCTCTGCGATAAATTCTACGAAAATTGGATAGCGACCACTAAAGCCGCCTATGACTACTAGACTGTTGTTTTACACACACACACACGCATAGATAATTCTGGACATCACACATACATGATCAGGGGATTTGAATTAATAATATAAGCCCCTTGAAACTACAATAACACGAGTATATAGCGACAAGTGGTTCTCTTTCTATCCGTTCGTCCGCCTATCAGTGTTCAAAATTATACCTGTATGACGTGATGTGAGCGGAACATCCAACAGTGCTGCCAACTATGACGTTACTGCCAACATAACATCAGCAATAACACTTTGATAGGCCGTGTCATATACCTGTCATGTCAAACAAGCTTTGTGTGCTTTTGTGTCAACAATGAGCGAGCATTGTTGAATGTACCAGGTTCCTACTGACGACTCGATGCTTTCCTGTTTTAAGCGATGCCAGTTTCAGAAACAGTGCAATCTTGGATTGATTAATACGGGATTTACGAGTAGGCTGCAGAATTTTAGTTCGCGGTAGCGATTAGAGTTTCAACTGCAGCTTGAGCCAAAAAAAGTGTTCAGTTAAGGTCAACGTCTGACTGTACTATCCCCAAAAAGTATTGAAAATTAGTGGTTGCTTCTGATTTTGTAGAATACTATTTTCTTCAAATAACCGATTTCAATGACTTTTACTTTCCATCTCTACTATGGTAGTCCGATTTTTGTCAGGATATTAATAGACATCCTAAGAATCATTTGAGACCATTTTTAAATTGATGTGTGTGTATATGGTGACATTTTTCGTCTTCAATATATTAAAAACGAAATAACTAGCATCATGTGATTTGGTTTGTTGTCTTTGCCAGCATTTAACTTAATCTGATTAGATTTTCAACAAAATCAGATCAGTCATAAATTATTTAAAAAATATTTTTAATGTCACGTACCTATTACATATAGGTAAAAAAATGTATAGAAATGCATCCTAAATATTAAAATAAAAATAAAATATCTTCCGTATATAATATAGTTTTGTTCCAATAGAATATCAATCGTTGAGGGAAAGTTTGCTTGAAGAGTAATAAAGAAGCGAAACATCGGTAAAAATTTTTAATTGTTCCTCAATCAAACTTTCCCGCAAATATATATGAAATATTAATGATTTTTCGGAAAAAAATATTTGAGGATGAGTGTTAGTAGTTGAAAAATATTTTTTGGCCAAAAATACTAAAAAAATTCTTAGAATCGTTTCAAATTGAAATTTAACCCTTTAGTAAATATTAAAAGGTGCTGCTATAATTTTAATAAAATCGGCCCGACAGGACCGAACTTACAAATTTTATAAAAACACTAGTTTGCTGATACAGATTTTCTTATTGAATTAGTGCAGATGTTGGATTGATAATGTGGTACCTTACGATTTTAATGAAACGCACTCGATCACGGTCTAATAATGATTAACCATTTATTCATGAAAAATATTATAAAATAATATTACATTATACTCTTATATAACTATCCTTGACACAGGTCTCCACATTCCCTTCTTCTTTTTCGACTTAAGTGGTAAAGCTTCTTTTTTCTTGACGAGGCGTTTTCTTCTTTGTCGAAAACCTGTTCTTCCAGTGTTGGTCCGGAATGACGTCTTCTGTTGGCTTGGCAGGAACTGGGATTGATTATGAGAGCTCCGATTCCTCCGGTCGTTTCTTGACATGGGTAGTATTTCGCTTGAATATTTTTCCGTCCTTTCTAATGCTAACTTCATTTCAGTACCTACCTGTTTTCTAGCTTATTTGAAGTATTCATGTTTTGTGTTATGACTATCTGCTCCCTGTTTTATGTTACTGTCTTTAGACCCTCTTAGCCTGTCTTCTCTATCTTTTCCTTTTTGTTTTTGGTTTTGTTTACCTAAATTCACTTCGACGATAATTCAAGTGGACTAACCCAAGCAAATTAAATTAAAACAAAATAAATTAGTACAGGGTATAATTAAAGACGAAATAAAAATGATATAGCTATTAAGGTTTATTTGTTAAGATGTTTCATTGAGGTGGAAATTGAAGTCTACCATAATTCGTTTTCGATATTTTAAAATTTATTTTGAAGTTGATGGTTTATAATAGTCGTCATGTTATTCATATTTATGTTTGAAATCTAATTTATTCAATCGCTGCTCAACTATGTTATGTGTGAATTAATATCAAGAGCTTAGTTGACATTCTATAACATTCTATAACTACTAAATTATTTGTTTCAATGTCATATTGGATAATTAAGGTAACCACAAAATATCTACTTGGATAAAGATTCAAATTTGTGTGTTAGAGTAAAAAACATTTTTTTTTTTTTGTTATTTTATTAGTGATGGATAACTCGATGTTCCAAACCGGGTTAACTCGAAAGTCGGGAGTAATTCGAATCGATTCGAGACTATATTACTAACTCGAGTTGTATTCACGCGACATTACCGACCGAACTGATTGACTCATTTCGAGCGATTATTTGGTTGTGATTATAATATTATTATTATTAGTGTATTTGCCATATGGCAACATACACTATTGGCGTCGGTCGGATGGCGGGACCTAGGGGTCGGACCAAAATTTCTCGACGTTTCATAACCTCCTAAACACTTTGGCACCATTTTTAAAAATGTTTATATATATATGTATATATATATATATATATATATATATATATATATATATATATTTATATATATATATATATATATATATGTGTACGCGCAATAACTTTCGAAAGAGTTAATTGATTTCAACGAAATTTGGACCACGTGTTGAAATCCATCACCGCAAGAAGCCTATTTAAAATGGGCCTAATCGGGCTATTTTAAGGGTAGTTTTTAGGGGTTGAAAAATGTTTTTGGGCCCCAAAATACCGAAAAAATTCTCCGAATCGTTTCAAAATTGAAATTTAACCCTTTGGTAGTAATTAAAAAGTGTCCCCAAAATTTTAATAAAATCGGCCCGACAGGACCGGATTTACAAATTTTATGAAAACACTAGTTTGCAGATAGTGACTTATTTATTGAAGGGTGTATTTAATTTGGTGTAGACGTTAGATTGATAATAATATTACAATTAAGAAAAAAATGTTATTTTAAGGGGTGTATTAAGGGGTTAAATTTTTTATTTTGCCCAAAAACAAACTTAATTTCACATAATAAAAGTATAAAACCACACGGCCCCATACAAGCAAATACACTATATTGTCGGCAGGGTTTTGGCACTGCGACCCGGGTTTTTTTATCTTTCTTTTCGGTACTTAAAGTGAAAGTAGTTTATATTAAGTTCTATTAGTACAATGTAAAAGTCATATTTACGTCTTAATAATATTTTTTTTCTATCTTTAAAATTTAAATAATTTATTGTAGGCATCCTATAAAGGGGCTTTTTGTTAAAACATTTATAACATTCATATTATACTAGTAACGAACGTAGAGTGTCGTTACCTCATTACCTTCATTTTGTATATAGTAATTGAGAACACTTGGTAGTATATGGTATTTGTTCTATTTTTTTCAAATCAAAATACTTGCAACCTAGGGTTTACTATGTATCGGTGCAAACACGCAACCTAGAATGCCACACAAAATAGGATCTTGTACAGGACTTACAAACTGTGATCGTTACGTATAACAGGTTTTGTTAAAGACGAAGGTATGACAATTCGATTACCTCTGAGTAGCACTGGACCCATAACAGACAGTTCCGCTCTAAAAGGAAAAAAATATTTTTATCTGTTTTTATTAGGTAGAGAAAACAAGAGGTAGTTCTAAAATTGATGATGCGCTATGTTCATTGTTGAATGATATAAATAATTTCAAAAAAAATAACATTGAAATCTTTTACAGATGCCTACTGTTTTGTTAATAAAGGACCACTGATTTCTGGTTGTCAATCAATTTTTTTTTTTTTTTTAGAATATTTATTAAAAAGACTACTTAAAATACTTGAAAAGAATTAACAAGAATTGAACAAAAACTATTTTTTTCGTCGACTTTTATAATATCTAGATGTTGCGTAATTTCATAATATTGCATGATCAGAAATACATAGTACAAAAATAATACAGTTCGAAAAATAGAAATTACAATTAAATATTTCAACAAAAATAAATATTCATTTTATCTTGCAGTTTAATATTGAAAATTGGGCCTTACAGATAAGGCCATGAGAGGTATTTCGATAACTAATATTAGTCACAGATCTGTTGTCGAGACTCCTGTGTACAAAATCAATATTATCAACCACGTTAATTGAATTATAATATTAAGTACTTTTTTCCCGTTCCATATTAACTGTTAATTTCTACACTAACTTTATGTCTCACTGAGTCAGTGCGTGTTATGTCAGTTATTAGTAATTAAATACTAGAACACAAATTCATTCTTTTTATTTGTTTATTTAACTCAGAATGCTAATTGAATTTGAGACAGTGCTGAAGCAAAATGCTAAAGAATTTTAATGTTTCGTATTGGCAATGCTTTAATCAATTTATTGTAGACATGTGATTCTACAGATATTGGAACTTTTCTCAGAGGTTGTTTTACTAACTTTACGTAAGGATCTAGATATGGACAATCTCACAATAACGTTTCCGACTTTTAGTGCAGACGCTAAGGTACATTCCGTATGAAAAATCCGGTGAATTAATTTCGATTGATGATTTAAGTTCATGAAGACACAAACAATGAAATTCTGAATATCGGATAAAAGTCGGCATAACCGGACTATGGGAATTCCCATTTAAATCACTTTGTGTGTTTGTATATGCTAAAAACGCAATAACTGCTGAACTGATTCGAATGCGCTTTTTACCATCCGATAGCTTTGTCTCATATCTCGAAACACAACACGTCTCGTTCAAATGCATAATTCTGTTTAGGAGAGAACTATTCAGACAACTTATCGATATAAGCGTTTTAAAAACACCGTTCTTTTCTTCATTAAATGAACATATTGCTTCAGGTAAATTATAGATTACTTCACGTAACTATGGACCAGCTAGGTTCCTTTTTTATATGACATCCGTGATATCTATTGTTTTAAAGGTGCAAGGCATTTTTTTCAATCTCATCTAATCAGTGCCATATTAACATTGACGTACAGGAAGCATCTGATACCATTCGTTCTTTTTTTTTTTTTTTTTTTTTAAACAAATAAGACATTTAAAGGCAGTACTAGTAATGTTTCAAAGTTACTATGTGATTTAATTTAATGCTCACGTTAAAAGCCGAAACAAACAAAAATAGGTTAATGTATATCGTGCTATACAATTATGTAATCTCTACGTTATCTATATATTTATAAAATTGATGTCAGTATGTTTGAGGTTAATAAAAGTTAATAAAAAGTTGGCACAAATATGTTTTTTTTTTCATCGGGAAGATTTTTTTTTTCTTTCTTTATGCTATCCATTTTGTTGTAACTTGCCAATAGAGGGCGCCGGGTGGAGTCGATGGCTCTACTGTTGTTGTCGCTGTCACGCTTCATCTTAATCGGGAGCAGAATCGCGGACAGCACCTAGTACTTATATTATATTTATTCAAGCACCATGGAATCACTGCCGTGATTGTATTTTAAAACATATTAATGGATACATAGTATAAGATATACTTTTATTTTATAGAAAAACAATTCCAAAACATAAATTTGTATAATGAATTTTTTTTTTTTTTTTTTTATAAGCGTTTTCGACCTAAGTCATCATCGGATTAATCATATTATATTAACGTCTTAAATAAACTGTTAAAATTTAAAAATTGAATTGTCACAATGGCTGATCATTTTTATAGAAGGTTACAGAAAGTCAAACAATCAATGACATAAGTTATAATAATTTATAATCTGTTTATATAAGGTACTATTTTCTGTTTTATTAAAGATAAGATTTAAATTCTTTTCTGTATTTAAACACATATTATTTTTAACTATTTAAAATTTTTCTAGTTCGTTTAGAATTAACCCTTTTTGTGATTTATGTAAAATTTTGAAAAAATTATTGCAAACATACGAATGTTCTGAAATTCTGTTTTTAAATTTATGATGATTAATGGATACGTGCATGTGTGACACAAAATATAACATTATTTACAGATATTCTGTTCTTTTGGGTGCTCTCTGCCCTCTCTTTTGTTTGGTGCTCACAGCCCTTCCTCGATATCCATTTGGAGTATCGGAATTAATTGTACATTCATTTGGTGCTCACAGCCCTTCCTCGATATCCATTTGGAGTATCGGAATTATTTGTACATTTATTTGGTGCTCACAGCCCTTCCTCGATATCCATTTGGAGTATCGGAATTAATTGTACATTCATTTGGTGCTCACAGCCCTTCCTCGATATCCATTTGGAGTATCGGAATTAATTGTACATTCATTTGGTGCTCACAGCCCTTCCTCGATATCCATTTGGAGTATCGGAATTAATTGTACATTTATTTGGTGCTCACAGCCCTTCCTCGATATCCATTTGGAGTATCGGAATTAATTGTACATTCATTTGGTGCTCACAGCCCTTCCTCGATATCCATTTGGAGTATCGGAATTAATTGTACATTTATTTGGTGCTCACAGCCCTTCCTCGATATCCATTTGGAGTATCGGAATTAATTGTACATTCATTTGGTGCTCACAGCCCTTCCTCGATATCCATTTGGAGTACCGGAATTAATTGTACATTTATTTGGTGCTCACAGCCCTTCCTCGATATCCATTTGGAGTATCGGAATTAATTGTACATTCATTTGGTGCTCACAGCCCTTCCTCGATATCCATTTGGAGTATCGGAATTAATTGTACATTTATTTGGTGCTCACAGCCCTTCCTCGATATCCATTTGGAGTATCGGAATTAATTGTACATTTGACAATGCAATAACTATTATGAAAAGTAAATGAAAATGTTTCTATTGAATAGCTAAATGAACAGCCCGTGTCCTCTTACCTTTGATACTGTTTGAGAGGTTCGAAATAATCCTCGTCGCCAATTTGTGGTACCTTACGATTTTAATGAAACGCACTCGATCACGGTCTAATAATGATTAACCATTTATTCATGAAAAATATTATAAAATAATATTACATTATACTCTTATATAACTATCCTTGACACAGGTCTCCACAGATAATAATATAGAAATTAAGGAAAAACATTATTTTAAAGGACCAAATTTTTTATTTTGTCTAAAAAAAGTGTAAGTTAACATAATAGAGTCACAATGCCTGTATTAGCAAAAACACTATATTGTCGCAGTGCAAGCAAGCTTTCTTTTTTATAATGAAAAGAAAATTGTTTTGACTGGACATTTTCCACCTAAAGGCTATTGTTTAAAAAGTGGGAAATATAGGACTAGCTATCTAGTCGAATTTTTTTAATACTCCTTTACATGATTTATTGCCATGCAATGCGATTTTGTAAAGCTCTACCCTTCCAGTACGCACAATTCGTACACATTGTCTATACTTATAATAGTCTATAGGAAACAGATAAGTAATAAAAATACAGAGGAACACAACCGATCTTTGTATTGCGCCGTACAACTCTGTATTTTTGTGTCAGTGTGCATTTTATTGCCAGTTACAGAAGTTGCGCAATATGGAACATTCATTGATTTATAAATATAGAGAGGAATGAAATTGATCCCATCTAACTCAAAAACATGCATAGTGCGCATAGCCTATTTAGATCTCTCAATTGGAAGTGGCTTTAAAAAATTACGGAGTTAAGGAAAAGTTTCATTGCTTAAAAAAATAAAAATACCTACATTTTTTTTTATTTATAAATAAAGTTTGTGATTAATTCCTTAATTTTTTTGTGGTACTACGCGTTTCAAATATGGGTGTATTGTTTTGTTAAAAATACCAAAATTCCAACTACAATAATCACGTAATACTTGATAATTAAAGTAGATGAGTTTTTAGAATTTATTATTTAACCACACACTTTGGTCTGCAGCTCTGTTATTAAGTTTTCAGAGATTCTTTTTAATGCCGGTGGAAGCTTAACTTGCTTGCCATTATGTAAAAAAACTGACAAATAAAAAAATGACATTAACCCGAACTAATCGACGAGAATAGGCTAGCAAAAAATAACTTCACTGATATTAAGCTATTACATAGCTTCTATCGCGGGCTTTGAGCGCGGCGACCGAATCAAGAAATTCCGTAACGAAAATAAACCTAACACCCCCCACTCCGACCGGCACAGCGGTGCGGCGTTGAAAGCCGTGCATCGTCTAACGTCGTTTCAGTTCGGCAGACTTCGGCACGGTGTTTGTGTGCGTGCGACTAGGTAGACTAGCTGCTAACTGCTCATAACTGATTCTATCTTTATTTGTGTATAAAGTGTTTTAAATATGAATAAACAGTGCATTTATTAAGTCTCAAACTTATGTTTCTTATTTCAGTTACCATAAACCTATACTTTCAATGATAAAAATTCCTGAATAACCTACATGTATTGTAAGATAATAAAAATATTTTAAACAATATTAACTTTTCATTTATTCAATAAAAAAAAAAATTGTTTTCTTATCGGTCACCACGCTCAAAAAGTGTAACTTGAATTAATATCAAAGAAAAAAAAATACTGCATAAATAAAATAAATAAAAAATAAAATAAATAAATAATTATAATTGCATAAGTTAATAAAAAATGCTATGCAATAGCTTTATCGCGGCAGTCCCCGAGTGCCACACGTATTTTTTATTTTTAATGTTTTGGATAGTTAGTAAAAAAATAAAACTTTCAAGGAAGGGACTCAAAATAAGGTTGTGCTTGCTTCCAAATGTACAAATGCACACTACATAATGAGGGCCACTAATAAGTGCACTATCTGTCATTCATTTATGCATTATTTAACGTTTAAATCGCAATTTTATATTATGTAACCAAATACAAAGTTATAAATAAAATTAAATACAAAAAATATGCAATACACGTAGTACTTTATGGAATAGAAGAATGACTGATTATTATAAACCATTTGCTACATTTAATTACCACTAGCGTCATCTGGCGAAGAAAAAATGTAAACGTTTGACACATGCCCTATTTGCCACTGGCATAATTTGACGAACAATATTATGGTAGCAAGCATTTGTAGCGGCTGAGTCAATCTATACGGCCGAGTGGAAATTAATATCGTTGGACAGCCCCCGCCCAATTCACGTGTCGCAAAACTGTCTCACATGGATTGGGCGTTGCCGCAACACTTTTATATCGTACCGAAGGAATCTAAATCATATTTATTGTTATATATAACGACCTAGTAGCGAATATAATATTCTTCTTTTAAGATTTAAAAAATAAGGGTTCAAGTAAAATAGTATGTATTAAATAAACAGCCTGTGGTAAAGATGAAAACAATACGCGCTGTGCGAATGACGTTAATATAATTGCCGTTTAAAAGATTTATGACCTGGCGGAAATAACTACAGTTAAATAAATACAGTAGAGTCTCTTTTTTAAGGCCACTATCAGGCAGACTTATCTGGTACTTAATCATAATATTTTCATATTTTGTACTACCAGCTACCAGGAATACTCTTTCATATTTTTAGTTCATTATTATTTTTACAATTTATACAAATTTTTCACTTGGCACTTGGTAGAACATGATTGAAAATAACAAATAAATAAAAACATGTGAATATATATTTTATATTCCTGAGGATGAACGTATTGTCCGAAACGATCGTCGAGAAATATTTTAATAATAATTTTTGTAGAATTTACAAGTGTTTTTATTTATCTGTTATTATTATTTTTAATATGTAATATTTAGTTGTACATTTGTCAGTTTAAAAATTTGAGCCTGATGGACAATATTTGAAAAATCAGTCATTTTCACGGTCATATTATTTTTGCTATTAACTTTCTTATGGAGAAAAATGTGTGTTCACAATCTAAAATCATTCTCAAATTAAATTATTTGACAATCCTTACTGCAACCCAATGTTTCAGTGTCAATATGATCCGAAAGAAATTTTATAAAAATCGGTCTAGACATTTTTTTAAAAGGACAAAATTACAAAAAAGTGTATTTTAGAATTTTTTGAAAAATATTCCTCGGGTCTAATTTGTTAAGATCAAACTGAGAAGCTGGTCGTGTGAACCTTAAGGGTAGCACTTGTATAATATTAATATACGACCCACCTCACGGCTTGTTTATTTGGTTAGGAATAAGATTATTACGCAACAAATTCAATTTTGAAAATACAGTCAAAATCTGTGATAACGACATCGACAAGTCTACTCATATTTGGTCGTAAAAACCGATAGGCGTAACAACCGGTGATATATTTATATTACAAAGTATTTTTTTATAAGTACGTAGTATTATTGAATGTGTAGGTATACATATAAATTCATATAGGTATTAATAGGAATAACATTCACATTTAATTATCATTGTCATATTTCTGTATTCATAAAATCTGTAATTTTAATCTGTTTGGAACACTTCTGTGCGTACGAATTTTGTTTACAATACAGCTGGTCGTTCTAACAGATATAATTCTCCGAAGATATGAAGATATTACACTAAATGTAGTCACTTAATGCGGTATGTCGTAAAAAGCAGTGTTTTCTTATAAGGCGGTCATATAATATTCAGCCGGGACCTAGACTTTGGTCAAAATAACCGGTCGCGGTATGTGTTCTAAACGATGTCGTCGTAAACGGTTTTGACTGTATTAAGTTTTGATCTCTGATCCCTTGCACAATACAGTTTTATTTTATTTTTTTCCATTCATATTACAGAAATACGTAGGTACTGTGGGAAATCCGCCTGTTTCGTACCGCTGTACCTACATTTTGAAACTGAAGTAATGAAGTAATATGCTTACGCAACACGATATAAATTTATAGATATTTTTGTTAATGTGTTCAGATAGAGATTGAATTGAAACGTGTACGGGTTCGAATATTGTATCTAAATTAATAAATATAATTGTTTGATTTGAGAATTTTGTGTATTAGTTTATTTAATTTTATAAATTTCCTACATCAGAAGCGGGATTATTACCTTAAATACGCCCATAAATAAAGTGGAACGGAGTGCATTACGTCATTGCGGCCGAATACGTGCCAATTTTCTAAACTGAAAATTGTTGGAGAGATTTCTCCTAAAGTTTCGGTCTTCACGATGACGCATAGATAAATATCAAAGAACAGGAAGCTGAGTGGAAAACGGAAGTATAGACTCACACCAGTTAATTCGGTTTGATTTAAGTATTTTACGAAATTTTGATAATATGCGGTGAATGGTTACGACTTATGTAATGATGAGTTTTATGTCGTTGTCGCGATACGAGATTTATATATTATGTGATATTAATAGTTTTCTTGTACGCTAATGTTTGTTGATAATCGGTATAACAGTGAAAATGATGAAAACAGATCTGATAATAGTGTGTGGTGTAAGTTTTGCAAATATACGTGGTGTATTGTGTTAATTAATAACCGTTAAGTTATGCAATTATAATTAAGCCGGGTTCACAACTTTAACAGTTAATAGAAGATGATAACTGATGCTAAATTCTTAAAGTGTTGATAACTTACAAAATGAGAATTGTAACGAGCATAAAGATTAATTTAATGTTGTTTTGGTGGAAAATGATGAAATTGTGTAAACGACACGGGCCAGTTTGCTGAAATTAATGACTGAAAAATAAATTCAAAGTGGCAGAAATTAAAGGTCATTGAAAAGTAATTTAACGAATGAAGAAAACTAAAGTTGCGTGCATTTTGAAATTGTGATGCGTTATGCTGAAAGATGTTCAAATGTTATTGTTAATATACTGAAGTATAAGGAATGGATTAATTAATAGTGCGTTTGAAAAAGAAGAAGCGATGCCTGTTAATACAGGAAGATTGCTGAAATGATGTTTTATGAAATTAACAAAGAGTGTCACCTTATAAAAATCGGAGTACAATTATGTAACAACAGAAAAATGATAATTATTATATCATATGAAATCATCACGGAGCAATGGCGTTCCTCTTGATAGGAATAATTATAAATACAGTGTGTTTGTGAAATTGAACTTTCGATTGACGTGAATTCAATTCTTCGAAGAATGAAGTGGTGCTGTTGACAAGATAAAGTTGGTTTTGGACTTTGATTTGCAAAGTGTATCGATAATGATTCTACTTTTCAGAAGACACAAACGTGTTTTGAGAAAAGTGGCAACTATGGAGCTAAACGCTGAAGTTATGACGATGAAATATTGAATTGTCGATGTTTTAATGAATTGAAAATGATAATTAAAACAGTTAAGGAAAAACTGTTACAAATTTGATTGCTTGCGTTTATTGTCAAGTAGAGATTTGCTACAATTGCAAACTGCAGAGAGTGGTACTGAAACTTTTGTAAGCGTTGTCAGTTTGAATGACGGACATGATATGGCTATCGCAGGCATTGTCTATCAGACAGGGCCGACTTTGATTTCCGTGGCTGATGGTGTCTTTCAAGTACAGACGTCAAGTCCGATGGTGGTAATACTTCAGCGAGGTCCTGGAGAACTGACGTGGAGAAAAGTTTCGTGTGAACAGCCGTTGCACACGAATCAGTCAATCCTAAGCCCTAGGTGAAAACTGAAGTTGATGTGGTGTGTTTATAATGAAAAATGAATATTGCTATAAATATGCAATTTTGTGACAATAATATTAACAGAAGAAATCTCTCTCTTAAGCGAGCGCTAGACACACGCGTCACAAAAATTTATTTTATATATACTGTCCAGCACGTATGCAATTTATGGTATGTGTATGGTGTTTCACGTGTGTCTTGACGGTATTAATAAATTGTTGGCGTTTGGTGTGTGCGCGCGCGAGATATGATTTTTTCATATAATATTTTGTTGTTCCAGTTGATATTTTGTTTTTGTGCATATATAAATGGAAAAGGTAGTAGCGAGATGTAACGAATGTTTTGAGACAGAAGTTGCAGATGTTAAGGGTAAGTCTGAAAACGACAAAAATCAGAATCCATGATGGAAAGAGATGTAGTTGCAACTGACCTGGTTGAATTTGTGTGTGATGCATCTGATATTACCATATACAGCGCAGTAAATAAATTCAGACACACAGGTAATTGTTGGTCAGCGATGGGCGAGCTATGTGTTAATATATAGCGGTCGTTTGAATGATAAGAATCTTTAGCGATTGTTTTGATGTGAATCTGAAGAATCGGTTGCGATCGGAATGCCTTGCATTAGATTGGCTATTGATACGCTGATTGCGCGTAGGTCTTTCAGACTCGTACTGGTCAAGAGAGAAAGGCAACTGAATTGTTGTTAGGCTGTAAAGCCAAAACTTTAGATGCTAGTTGTTGGACACATCTAGTGGAAAAGTTCACTGATGGTGACACCATTGTTGTTTGGTTGAACGATTGTTTTACTGTTGGAAAATACGACTGTTGTAAGTTTGAAAGATACAGTTGTTTTGGGGTTCAAAGCAACTCATTATGTTGTTGGTTTTAACCTCGAACGTTGGTGATTTTGAGAAAATAAGGGAAAACTTGGGACGAGGTTTTCGAGGCCTTATAGGATCCGAGAATCCTAGAAAGGGAGAGATATATGGTTGAACTTGTTTTAAGCTCGCGAGCTATAAAAATGGTTGTGGTTCATGTTAAAGTTAGGCTGTGGCCTGAAGTTGAAGTAGAGAATGCTGGTGAAACAAGTATTCGTGACCTCTGAGAGATGTCTGTGTGACACTACAAGTACACGAGATACCTCTGAGTTCACAAGTTCTGGAAAACTAGTACTGTACTGCTGAAGGATGCCATGCGTGACATTACGAGTACATGAGATATCTCTGAGTTCACAGATCCTGTAGATCTAGTGTCGTACTCCTGAAGAATGTCATCAGTGACATTACGAGTGCATGAGATACCTCTGAGTTAACAGATCGTGAAAAACTAGTGCTGTACCGCTGATAGATGTCCTGTGTGACACTACAAGTACACGTGGCACATCTGAGTACAAGATCCAGTTTGGATGCTTGTTGGTTATTGTATTGTTTTATTTTATAGAATGTGATGACATCAGATGTTAGGCGTCTATAGTCTACAATTCTTCTTCTACAAGGTTAAGAAGACCGGACCGTTGGAATAAAGCCGAAGATGCCAATAGGAAAAGAAAGAAAAAAGAATGACTGGAGATTATTCGGGGTTTATTTAAATACATTTCTGACTTATTAAGCGTGAATATCGTAAGATGGAGCGCCTGCATGCATTCACTTTGTCTGTAAATCTGTCACGCTGTTTATGTCACGCGTATGGTCCAAACGGCTTAACCGACTTTGAAAGACTTTTCATGTTTGATTCGTCTCGGGGTCTATTTGGTGCTAACGTCGTCCAATTTTTGAATTTTGGTCCCAGGGGAAAGTAACTTAAACGGGAACGATGTTTGAAGTATTTTGAAATGTTTTGCGCGTTGGACTATTTTTATTTCAATTTGGATGGAAGTAAAATCAGATCGGTTCGAAACCTGTCTTAAACGAAAGAGGAGAAAATTTTACATATAAATGCCGTATAGTCGAAATAGTTTTTGTACATATAAGAACGGAATAAAAACTGTATATATTTGATTTGTCTAATGGGTCGCGCACTTTCTTCGGTTGTCTGTCTGTTGCACAGTGTGTCATGATCATTAGAAGATTGCGTATGTCTTGCGTTAAAATAAAAACGGATGCTGTCATTTTGGATATTTTGAAGATATCCGATCTAATTAAAAGCCGATATTTGTGAGTATTTCAAGATGCGAAAAGAAAAGTATGACGCCAATAGATATCGGAACGACGTCCAAGTGATAACTATCATTTTCGGAGCGTGACTACAATCTACATTGCTGATACAATAAGGATGAGGCTGGTGTTTGGAATCTACGTTAGAGTTGCGGCAGAGTACGAGGGCGATGAATGTACTAATATGTATACCAGCTGATCTTTTGTAATCAGGTTGTTTTATTTTATTTATTATAATATGCCAAATGTCAACATTTTAGAAGTCAAAATGATCTTGTCGTCCAATTGGCTAAAATTTTAATTTATTGTTTGAGATTTTTGTTTGGTGTCATATTGCTGACTGCCGATATTTGTCAATTATTGTCTTTCAAATTGAGTAAAGTCAATTATATTGTTGAATTCAGAGTCTATTCTTAAATTACTGGTAATCTTCAAAATGTTTTCGCTTTTGTTTTATGTTACAGTTTGATCGTATCGGGGCGATACTATTGTCAGAATTGGCCGTGTGGGAAATCCGCCTGTTTCGTACCGCTGTACCTACATTTTGAAACTGAAGTAATGAAGTAATATGCTTACGCAACACGATATAAATTTATAGATATTTTTGTTAATGTGTTCAGATAGAGATTGAATTGAAACGTGTACGGGTTCGAATATTGTATCTAAATTAATAAATATAATTGTTTGATTTGAGAATTTTGTGTATTAGTTTATTTAATTTTATAAATTTCCTACAGTACCACTGTGTGAACAGTTGAACAGTGTTTGCATTCGCAGACAAGCTGCGCGTTTTCGTCGTAATTTATATCCTGTGGGAAGGATATACATATTAAAATGTGTACGCTATGATGAACACATTTATGTCATTCCAAAAGACTGACCTTTGCTTGCAAGAATCATATTATATCTACCTACTACAGGTCGTCGTTGTATTACTAAAGAATCATTCAAAATGCGTTAGAGACGGGAAAAGGACATGTTTACCTCACTTTTAGAAACTACAATTACATCATTCAGCATCATAGCCGGGATCGTCGGGGTGTTGTTGTTTATAAGGCGTGATACATATATTTACTAAATGCACACATTTTTGTCAAATAAATTCGGACACAAAGAGTGCAGATATGAAATATTATCATAACGCATGAAATGTTTTACCACAAATAGATGTCACCGTAAATAAATCTCAAAATATTGAATGACATCTATACCATTATTAAACTCAAATTTATAATTTTGCCATGCCTGGATTGATTCCAAATAATTTCATTCACAATTTAATATTGCATTTTATTGACATATATATTTTATTATAATAGATCATGGAATTCTTTAATGCAGAAAATTCATTTTTTATTATTTGTAAATTCTAACGTCCTGCACTCTAAAGTATTTACGGGAAATGAATGATTTTATTTTTTTAGAATGCTTTTATGTTAGTACTAGTGTAAAATTGACAAAACATTATCATGGATATTGAAAAAGAGGTTGTCATAAAAAGTCCAAAGCTGACAATTTTTTATTTACTACTATATATTTAAAGTCCAGGGTTTTCTGGAGAGAGTCCCAATTCCTATATTTTTATTAATTTTTACCATTTCTAGGATTAGAATTTAGATTTATTGAAAGTATATTTAGAATGGACCATTTCAATGATTATACTTAAGAGTTGAAAAAATGTTTGAGCTCGGAAGCATGGAAAAAATTAGCGGAATTGTTTCAAAATTGAAATTCAACCCTTTTATAAATATCAAAGCATGTCTCTAAAATTTTAATAAAATCGGTCAGACTTACAAAATTTGTAAAAATTCTAGTGGGTGGATTGTGAATTGCCTACTTACTGAAATTGTAATTATTTTAGATATTTTAAGGTGCTAATCGTTTCATTTTGTATAAATAATAATTTTAGGTTTCGGCAGGGTTATGCACTGCGACAATTGATTTTTTTTTTACATTCGACGTCACTGGTTTTGCCATATGAACGGTCACAGATATATCGTTCTCTGAACACATATAATATAGTTTAGTACATGTAAGTTTACAGTACCTAGTCGTTTAAGCATTTTAAGGGTGGTAGCAGTGACTGAAGTGGATAAAGTTAACAATGTGCATTCGGTCGTCTTTTATTGTATAGTATCTAGGATATGTATACTACATGTTATAACAACATATTATGTGGATTTATTCCCACATGATATAGAAATTTTAAGATGGTTCATCGTTTCTCCTTCAAAACATGAAACTGAAAATATGATATGTATAATATCTGAATATACGAAACGACTTTCCAATGTCGGATTTCTGGTACGACTTTCCCATTTATGATCTAATTGAAAATAAATAATCCATTAAACCTACATTTATGTATGTCATACCAGAAATACAGTGTAAATATTTTTAGTCTGGAATTATAGTCAAATACACTAAAACATATCCTACAGCAAAAATGAGTCGAATTAATTTTCTTCTTTTATAGAAATTATCAAAACTTAAAAATATACAGAATATGAAGTCACAATAAACTATTTAATATATAAAATATGCCATATTTCTACTGTGTAATGACACTATACACTCGTGTGATTGTGAAAACTCACTGGGGCTCGTTTTCTTATAATGTCTTTACTCATGGGTAATAAGCCCCATCGGGCCATTACGCAACTAGATACAATCTACTATTACAGGTTAGTAACTAAAAGTGTAATACCATGATATTAGATATTACTTTATTTTTAAAATGTACAATTTTACAGTGAAATTAGTATGTTAATTCTTCTCTTATTCGAGTACAATTTTCTACCATCAGATGTTATATGGCAATGGCATATGCCATTTGACAAATCCAATAGCTTTTAGCCTTTACCGCAAAAATTTAAAAACAATTTTCCGTAACGTATTAATAGTTTCGTCGATTTTAAAAGAAAGCGCTATATAGTAATTCATAATATAATATATTAAATCCTATTTCATTTATAAACTATTTCAACAATTCGCAGGGGTTTAAGTTTCAATAATAATTGTACACACAAAAGATTATACATTATATGTAATACGTAATAATTCAAAGAAACGCTTTTGAGCATTATATAATAGACATCAATATTGTAAACAATGGAAAACCAGTGGGTGTCCTCGTGTTCTATACTCAAGTCTGTATTATGTGAACAATATGTACATTGTACAAAGTGTCTCATTAATTTGATGACAAATTGATTGACAGAGTTAAACGAGCGGGGAAAGTTACTACACCATTTTTAAGTTGTCTTAAATTTTTTTTATCCGCACGAAATCGCAGATTTTATTTTTAACTGGTCTTGACCTTGGTCTTGCATATTTAGATTTAGTCTTGGTCTTGCAAGAGCAAGACCAATTTTGCTCATCACTAACCATAAAAATAAAAATGTCAATGAAAATTGATTTTAACCGATTCCCACGATTGATTTGGTTTTGGTTTCGACTTTTTTCTTGTAAAATAGAGACTTATGTTTTGGCTACTGAAATGAAACGGGTTTTTAGAGCTCTTGGAAAACAGTAAATTACATATAACATTTTGGAACATTGTGTACACATCACGTATATTGTGACGTACTTGGTAGTATAATCGAGCTATATATAAAGCTCAGACATCGGATATAATAAAGAAACACTACCTATAACCAACAGTTAAGTTATTTACACAGTTTTCTGAATTATCACATCAAATTATGCAAACGATTTTTGAAGTAGGGAGCGCCCGGAGTCGATCCAGCATGTTTAGGTAAACGTTAACTCCACTGCATGCAAGACATATTTTAAAATTGCATTATTGCGATAAAAAGTAATAAACAAAGTGTAACTTCATCGTTAAATATTTGTAACCAATTATAAACACTAAACAGAAAGGGGCGTGTCAACGCATTCATATTACCCGTTAGCCAATCGGTCCCAGTTCCCCGCTAGCAGCTCATTTCTCCCACGTGTCGTTTTTTGTCAATTTTTTATTTCCGTTACACTGAGGAGCGCAATTACTTTAATCGCGATTAAAGAATTTCACTTCAAAAAAATGAAAATTAGTACTAGGCAATTAATAATTTATAAAAACTCAAAATTACAGTCAGGGATTGCATTTTTGTGTATTTTTTATTTGACAAAAGTTGTTTTTCTGTGTGCAAAAAAAAACTGTTGCATATAACATGATACACGAGTATAAAAATTTCAAATAGATTGGTTTTATTGGAGCTGAAAGGCATTTCCCACAATATTTACACACAATTAATAAAGAATTAAACATTGGGCACCGTGTTATTGTATTGCCACGAAACCATGTTGTGTTATTTTATTATAATATAATGCAAGGTATGGTTACTTAAAGATTCTAACATAAAGCGCGTTATGCAGTTCCTTTCACGTCACTGCTTTTCTTATGTTTCGCATTTGGAATTTGATAGTTTCTTTTCTTTAAAAAAAATAGTATATCCTTATAATATCTTATACATACCCATGGATGCAAGAAACGTGATGTTTTGTGTTTAGCATTTTCAGTCAAGTTACTTGATTTTAGAACTTCACAAGAAACTCTTCAAGTCATACTGCAGAAGCTGCAAATGAAATTGTGTCGTGGTCAGGCGAGTAGGCGCTTCATGTTCAAGAAGCTACTACTCGCAGTTAGTGCGGTAGTGCCAAATGAAATCGGATCGTGTGGAACTGTTACACAAAGCAATTTGTTGCGGTAGAAGCGAGTAAAAACGCCTCGCGTAACAGCACGGCACTAAATACCCAAATAGCAGCTGCAAAAAAAATATGTTGGTGCCGGGCTATGAAGGAATTCGCGCCAACTAAAAAGCAACAGTCTTGCCAGACAAGAAGTCTCTGCGAAAATTCTTGCACCACAAGTAGTCTGTGAGATTCCCTGAACAGAAATATCCCAACACGATGCTAAGAGAGATCAACAAATCTCTGACGAGTCCTAGTGCAGGTAATGTACATGGGAAGAATATTATTGCAGGCCCTTCTGAAATGATTAAAGAGAACTTACTCAGACTTAATAAATGTGAGAATTTTGTGAAATGGAGGACAAAATAGTGGCCTATTTTGTGTTCAAATGGGATAAATACACAGAAAAATCTAGTAGCCGATCTTCCAAAA
Organism: Venustoraphidia nigricollis; assembly: GCA_034508555.1. Taxonomy (NCBI): domain Eukaryota; kingdom Metazoa; phylum Arthropoda; class Insecta; order Raphidioptera; family Raphidiidae; genus Venustoraphidia; species Venustoraphidia nigricollis. Next base: position 890,293 of record JAVRKA010000072.1, read on the forward strand.
CCCATAAGAACAACCAGATTACTGGTGGACGAGATCAGTAAAAAATATATAGAAATTCTTACCGGATCACGTTAACTGTTGGGCTGTTCTGCTCTTATTTTATTCGATCAATAATCCTCATGCGATTTTCTATATTTGTCAAAAATCAGAATACTTCGATATCCAGCATCCATGACCTTAAAACTTTAAATAATGATAATACCTTATTTTTTGAGACCGTATACGACCTTATTCATTTATAAACAATTACAGGACCGACGCATGGATCGCAGGGCCTACCTACAAATAAAACAACCTGAACGTTGAATGGTCCGCTGAATAGGAACTGTTTGTGTATTTGTAAAAGACACAATGATCTGTTTTCATTGATGTGTGGTTTTATATAATAAATACTCGCATTATATCTACGCCAAAAGGTAAAACAGCTTATGTTAAAGATATATCAAAAATATGTCTGATGATGTGGAAACAAAATCGATCAAGTGCGAGTGTAATTCGCACGCCAACGGTTTCGTACAACTATATAACAACAAACTGTTTAGTGTATACTTTAAATAACATTTCAGTAACTCTTTTTCATAATAACACAAATTAGTAGTGATATCGCCACCCGTATAGGTAAGTTTTGTGGTAATAAGTTACTTTTTATCAAAAACAATAAATGTTGTTCCTAGATCCTGTTTCGGTGTTAATATTTTCAGTTTTTCTAGTCTAACAAAAAAATAAATACCTTTTTCGTATGATACCACTTAGCCGGATGAAAAAAATTACCCTCAAAAATAATTGCAGCAATGAGTGTTTCATAATATTATAGCAAACTATTAGCTATTATTTCTATATTAAGAGCCTTACGCAATTGTAACCTTCATGAACCAGTATTATAGACAAGAAATATTTGTGTGACTAACCTGCTGACATACATTCTATATAATTATGCCAAATTTCATATCGATTGCATATTAATGTAATCAACTTGAATTTTCTCATAATTATAACGTTCAGGAATTACGTATTAATGTAGCGCTTGAGAAAATCAATTGTGACAGAAAGACAACGAAATCTCATTATACGATTTTGTTTTTTATACCACATCGGAATAAAATCTTTAAAATGTAAAAAAAATCAGCATAAGCCGTGTTGACTTCAAACCGCAGATATAGTTTAAATGTGTTTCTTTAATGTTATTTATATGTCGAATCTTCCAGTTAAAGAAAATGTGAAGTGGGTATAATAGCACAATATGCAATAGCGTTTTATGTAATCAAGATGGATGTTTAACGTATGCACGTGGTGCTAGAATATGTTTGATATTCAATACTTCAATAATAACATTATACTGAAAGTTATACAACTGCCAATTCTGTAGAATTTATGATAATTTTTTTCTCCATATGTTTTTTTAGCTCCGTTTTATTTTAAAACGATTCTATTCTACATAGTTTTTTTAAACTTTATTTATAAACGGTGCCTTCCGTCGGTGAAATAAAAACATCTAACAGTGATGTCGCGATCTCTACTCAACCGATTTATGTTTTATTAACTGGATTTTTTTGCTCACATAATAATTGGCATCTCTATTTTTTTTCTTTTTATTATTATTGTATATTTTTTTAACATACGTGCTTGTGTATGAACCAAGTTCACCGGACGTGCTCGGCACTATTCGGAGAAATCAAAAGCAAACATTCGAACATAAATGTATATGAATCGGGCTTTATCAAATCGCTCGCCCGAAAGTAAGAAACCAAAGAGCGTTCAGAACTGTTATTTTATTAATTCGTAAGCTTTCAAAATTATTTCTTTCATTTCTAAGGTATTTTTACAAATATCCTCACTGTCAGTCTAATTATTGTTTAATCCAATATTATTGATAAACAAGCCTAATCCATTCATATACATATTATTAGCTGCATTTAAAAAAAATGCTAGACTGTATCTTGACATATTCTGTATTGTTTCAAGAATTCGTGGTCAACAATTGCAAGAATTTCGTAATATTTTGATATTATGCTACAGTCAGCAAGTCAGCGGTTTTGTTAAAGCTTAAAGGTACAGGGTTAATTTAGTGAATATAATTTATAAAAAGAATCAGACCTCATTTTGACGGAACCAACCTAGTCAGCAGTCACTAGAAGCTCCAAACTTTTACTGGTTAGTTCTATTAAACTAAGGTCTGACTGTTTCTTATACACCATATCCGCTAAATTATCCTTGTACCAAATTTGAGCTCTTACCAACACTTCTTTTACGTCTTGTAAAGCGCCACGATATCAGATGCACCAACCGCTAAGTTGCTGACTAGTATATTTATTGACATTTTTCAAAAAGTCTTTACAAAATTCTTGCAATTTTTGATCACGTGCTCTTGGGTTTATGTTTTATAATTGGCGAACGCTGTAATTCTAAAAACAATTTTAATTTTGAGGTTAAAGAACACAACAAAGTTATGTAATCTGCTATGTTAATAATGCAATTTAAAATCAGACAATGTCCAACGTCTGGATTATTCACAAAAAAAAACTAAAAACTATTCTTTCGCCTTTATATTATATTATTAATGTAAGAAAAGAAGCAGAGCAGATTGAATAAAAGGAAATTGAGATATATATATGTACAAAAATATATACGCAGAAGAAGTTCTTTTCAACAAAAGTTTGTAATTGCACTCACACAGTAATAACTTTCCAACTTCAAACGGTCTCCTTAAAATGTCCTCCACAGATGGCAGCACACATACAGACACAAGAAGTCTACCGAGCGTTGCCTGGCAACTTGTCTCTCTCTCTGACCCGTTACTCTTTATATGTGTGCGCCGAAAGGGTGAGTGCGATCCCAGTCGCCGCGGGGTCGCCATCGACCAGTGACGTCACCACTTACAGACTTCAACTTTTCACTTCCTGCCTCTAGCATGGTAGGGAAATATATTGGATTCAATCCGATTTTTTTTTCGAAATCCTAATAGGTCTTCCCGTTTTTATATCCTAGAAGTCGTCTGGCATTATTTTCTGATGAGAATCTTAAGATATCTAAAAAATGTTTTCAGTGTCACTCAATATACGTAAAAACCTATAGAAATTCAGTCTAGATGTTAAAATATACATATAATCTTAATATTTATTTTTCCAAAATGTACAGATTAAAAATAGAAAAATGTTTTCTAAAAAAAAAATGGAGCGAAAATAATATTTTTTCTGGTTAATCTATATGTCTATGTTGGTTTTTCGTAGATCAACAAACAAGTTTTTGATATTAAGAACATGAATTAATATAAACTGTTTGGTGGGAAAATTTTCACTTACGAGATGATAAGTATAGATCTGGTTTTCCGGTTAATTTTTTCTTATGTTCCACAATACTTTTGTTCTTTTTAGGATTTAGTCACAAAAACTAAACAAAAAACTAGAATGTCCTTCAAACAGTTCACATAATATGTTGTATTGCCATATGCAATAAAATAACGTACAATACACAAGCACCCACAATTTAGTATTAAAATAGTTTTTATCTGTATCTAGCGCATAAATTCAGAAGAAAACGATTTGGCAAGCTGAAATTCTTATTCATTCGGATATGCCAAGCACAGTAAACTATGCAAATTTGAAGATTTTTGTGTGACGTACAAATACGAGTATTTTCTATTTCATAGTTAAGATAATGGTAGTATAAAATATTTAATGAATAAGTAAAAAGGCGATAATTTGTGTTTAATTAAATAGAAATTCAATAATAAATATCAGGTATTTGGGTTAATAATACAAAACAATCGTGTTTTGTTCATCTTGCTACGTTTCGACTACTTTATTTAGTCTAAATAAAGTAGTCGAAACGTACCAAGATTAACAATAACACGATTGTTTTGTATTATTAATCCAAATACCTGAGATTTATTATTGAATTATAATAATAATTTTGGATGCGATATAATGTCTAATTAAATAGAACGCACACAGTGTAAAATAAAATATGGTGTAGGTGACGTGTCATTTACCTCCACCATATTTTTACTGTATGCCTACGTGTACCAGCAATAGTGTACCTTCAACAAGTTTGTATATTACATAGTGTTATTTCTCTTAAATATGTTTTTCATGGTAACAACTTTGTTATGGAAACGAAAAAATAATGTTTTGCCCAGACTTAACTTCTTACCACTACGTTATACAAGGGATTGATCAAATCGCTTATGCCAAAAAATAGCACACATCGATTATTCCTCAGGTGGCGAAATCTATCGAATATTTTTAATCTTTACTTAGTAGAACGATTAGGAAACCTAAAATGAAGGACTTCCGTCGCAGAGTTTTTAAAAGATTCAGGCAACCTCTATTAATTCTGCTTAAAACATATGCGACATGTGAAATCAATTTTACTGGTCTTTGAAATTAACGAACTTTTTTCTAATATATTGAGTATAAGTTGTTTTTAACAGTTAATTTAGATGTAAGATCAAAGTACTAAATATATTTTTTATTTAAATAGAATTCGAACTAACACTATATGCTATCTAAATACAAAGACCCCTTGCACTCTTCACCTCAAATACTTTCTCCTCGTCTAAAAACGCTTACAGCTCTTCCGATGCCATTCTAAAGGATTGCAATAAAAGCCAAATGAAGGATTAAGCGTCAAAATTCCTTGGAAAAACATATAAATAACGAAAATAATTATAATTACGTAATTTTTCACAAATTGTCCAAACTGTTTTTCAAAAAATTCGTCTGTAGAATGTGTAGTGTGATTCTTGGTCCTTCATTTTGCCTTAAAATAACGTCTAGAGAGCTGTAACCGATTGCAGGGGGTATTTTTCTAAAAACAGCGTTGCACGCAATTTGGCACCTACGACCTCTGTTGTCGAGCTTTTATAATCTACAACATCTGTCTATTTATGTACAAGTTTGTGCATATTTTGTGTCTATAAAAGACGTAATAGACGAGCCTTGGAAACGCAAAGTAAACAATTTGCCAATTGTAATACAGTGATACCTTGAGATACGAATTTAATTCGTTCCGGGATCATCGTCGTATGTCAAAACAATCGTATCTCAAAGCAATTTTTCCCATTTAAAACAATGTAATGTATATTAATGCGTTCTAGCGATATGAAACTACCCCAATACACAGTTAAATTAGTTGCGCCATCTGGTGACATCATCTGTATATGTAGGTTATTTTTACAATCGGATAGGCAACCAGCTGTTATTCATACGGTAGGGTCGGTAAAGCAGTTGATATTGATAATAATTCTTAGATTTTTTCTTCTCACTTACTTTAACTTTGGGACCCATTGTTAAAATAACAGGGTACATACAGTATTTAAACTAAAATAGCACGAAAAACAGGCACAACACAACGAATAACACAGCTACGTGTGAACAAGGAACGATGCGGCGACGGTGTCAACAACCAAACAGAGCGAACGCTCTGCCATCTAGCGATCATCTATAAAATTATCGCGCATTAAAATTCGTATCTCAAATTTTTCGTCGTATGTCGAGGTAGAAATTTTCAAATATTATTCGTCGTATCTCAAAAAATTCGTATGTCAGGGCATTCGTATCTCAAGGTACCACTGTATTTGTTTTTCTGTACGCCACTGGTTAGAGAACGCGAGGAGTTGAACACAAGACACAGACACAGAAACATAAAGACGCTGAAACAAATGGCGTTAGCTGTTCCTTTCCGCTTAGAATGATTCGCTCGAGTTGAGTCGGTTGAGGCAGGGTTGGCGGTGTGGGAACACTGCAGCTCCGTTACGAATTGGGGACAGACGTCGACGGCGGACGCCACTCCATAAGTTTCATGCAAAACAACGTGTCATATAGTGAAATAATGCAGCCTCGGCCTTAAATAATTTACAACATAGATTCCTAACGGGGGCGACACCGCCCCCCAATGATCGCTGGAGCCTTATATGGGAACTTTATGATTTTTAATAGATCAATTAGGTACAGATAATATGAAGCAATATTTTAGTATGTCATTTCAAATTAACTATTATGGACTAGTTTGTGTTGGATTTTTTTTCTTCTAAAGAGGGCCGTGGTTCAGAAAAGGTTGGGAACTCTCGATTTACAAAATACTGCCAGATCGTGCGATATATATAGACCACTCCTTCTCCATAACATATTTATGCGAACACTTTTTCATTTCTGATCAATCAATCAGTACCATGCAAGTAAAAAAATATTTCGATTTAAAAAATATTCAAGATGGCACGAGAACTTATAAAATAGGTATCTCTTCCTTCCTTTCCAAAACGATGAACACTTATTCATTTCTTATTGATCAGTCAACTACATACAAGTAAAAATAGTAGTTTATGTATGTCGCTCGTAAATGAATGTACGAGTATTATGCCAGGAAGCGACGTTATGTTAAAATGACTAACGAGTTTTAACAGTCACTCGACACATAATATCATAACAAACAAAACGCATACTAGATTTTTTACGCGTATAAATTAGCTGTTTTTCACTTTATAGTAAGTATATATTTATATCTCTGAGAGTTCGGCCATATTGGAAATTTAAATTGTTTACGAAGACAAAGGCTACTTTGCTTCTATATCGCTCATATAGATGTAAATGACAGACATATAACAACTGAATCAGTAAAATCGCATTACTTTTGTTTTACTCTACGAAAAAGGGTCATTTTACAGCCGCTATACAAACATGAAAAGCAGCTATTTTATAGGGGTCAAGAATAAAAACGCTTTTTCTCTTTTACTTTCGAGTTAGAAAAGCTCCAGAAATTGAGATCTTCTCGAAATTCGGAACTTTTCTACCGTAAAAATGAAAAATTTCATGAGAACTGATTTTAACCGGCTCCCATGATTCTTTCGGTTTTGATTTCAGTTTTTTTTTGCTAAAACAATGGTTTCAGTTTTGGTTACGAAATGAAAAGATTTTTAACGGTTACTGTGAAGCTTTCAGTCCTTGCAAGAAAGTTGTATAGTGTCCCCATGTCGAAGAACTAAGAACATTGTGTTAGAGCTAACACACAGTTAAAACAATTTCCACAACCGGAGTTCACCTTTGATCGCATCTTTTACAGTCTGCAGTTTGTGCTCTGCGGGCATTGTATTTTGTACACATCGTTTATGCACAGAGTCATCACAAAATTTCTAACGCACAGAAGACTATAGCAGTGGGCGTTGATTCAACGAACAAATTAAATAAATTGTCAATGAATCAACTATTACGGTTTTTAGATTTAACTAGCTGACGATTCATTTATCAATGATAAAACGCAAATAACTCCTTCAACAAATAGACCCATGCATTCAACAAATGAAAGAAACCAACACAACATGAACCACAGCATTAGTTGTTAATTCAATTTTATCTGGTTTAATCCTGACACCAAGAAAGCATGTTTATTCATATAAACAACTAGCAACTCGATATAAACGAAATACAAACAGTTTTTTGTACAGTCCTGTCTATAGCGTTGTTTATAGTCAATGTAAGCTAGTTAATGATATCAGCTAATTTTTCAACTAGTTGACGTGACACAGTTAGTTTTTCGCAACGGTTTTGCTTAACGCGTTCTTTGTAATTAATGTAAGCTAGTTTTTCAAGTAGTTGACGTGACACAGTTAACGGTTTCGTTTCGTTGGCACTAAATCGTCAATAATCCATCAGTACGCGACTACATATTAGTGCTGGGCTGCAGAAAACATTGTCATAAAATCTAATAACCACACATATTTTTCCATAAGAAAAGCATTTTAGGATTTCAAATCGATTCTGCTCAAAAAATATTTGACTGATTCCAACAATATACTTTTTTTAACTGTACATACATATATTTGACATAATTTTCTCTACAAATTTTACTTCAAAACAACATTTTTCTACTCATTTTGGTCATTTGACTTGAAAAGCGACCGTTCCTATATAGATTAGTAGTTTGTTTTTATGTGAGTACAGTTTAGTGTTCTACATAAAAAGAAGTTAGGCAGCAGAATTAGACTATTCCTGCATATATAAAAACTGTATTATTCTTGTTTTTTTTTCTTTTTTGGTTAGCCCCTACAAAATAGCTTCTTTTATATGCAGGAATACCGGCACGTAACTTGACTCATTACGGACTAGGACGGCAAAATAAAACAAAATTAATCTCGCTGTACCACTTCTATATTAAATCACTATTTGCCTGTCAGTTTTCCCTTTTTATAGTCTCCAATTCCTTGCATAGAGCTACTATTTAAACAAAAGTATATATTTTAGTGATGGTCTTGTACATATAATAGCAATACATGACGTATGTATGTACATTGTACGTATATTGTATTATGTTGAGTTAGGGATGGATAAACAGATTTTTTGTTATTAATTGGTACAGATCATATTTGCTTTCGAATTTCCACTATAAAGAAAATAAACATTAATGACCTCATCTGTCAAGCGTCTCATATCTATGTTCAGTTCTCGACGTTATAGATTCATAAAGAGAAGAGAAATGATATACAGTAAGACCTCGCTTAACGCTGCTCCGCTTAAAGCTGTTTCAGTATTACGCGGTTTCTAAAAAGCCACTATAACGTAAATTATGGATCAGTTTATACAAAATGATTCAAATGTTGATTGAAGTTTAAAGGCAAGACGAAGTGTCATTGATGCAATATCTTGCTATCGACAACAGCTTGCTGAACGAAACACAAACGACATTAGATAACTTCTTCACAAAAAACAAAATATGTCAAATGACCAACATTTCTTATCACAAACATGACTTCTTACTCGAACTTTTGTTTGGTTTTCATAAATGTTTTATAAGCAAAAATCGATATTAGCAATTCATAAATCTATAATCAATGTGATAAAAATGTATTTAATAATAAATGTTACAAATTAGGAAAAAAAAACTAACAAATTTTCTTATTCTCGGTTCTGTTTCACTTACGCCTATTATCAAGATGACTTCATTTAGCACTGTTTCGTATAGCAGAAATTGATTGGAACGTATCTCCTGCGTTAAGCGGGGTATTACTGTATATACACTTTCCATATTTAAAAATACCTTTAACTTGTATTTGATGATTTTACTCGCATTAATATCGCTTTTTAATAAAAATTTCGTCAAGTAATAAATTGCAAAGTAATCTGTACTAAACTTGACTGCCATGGGTTCGAATTTCACTTCCGCTTATGGATGTTCTGTGATGCATATATCGTTTTAATTTGATGCAGTTGGTTAATTAAGTAGGTTTCGAACGTATATAACCTACAATAAATAAGACAAATAAGACAAATCGGTTAAATTGTTTTTGCGCCAACTCGAAGCTGACGGACAAAACATTGATTGTATTATACCGAGTTTAGTATTGATATTTATAAGGTTTTTAGTATATTGTATATCTAGTGTCGTAATGGGTTATATTACGACCTATGTGAAATTATGTTTAAAATGAAGCTAGCAAGTTTTCACAGTCACGCGAGTGGTAATACCATTAGGCACAAGAAATTTATGGTATTTTGAGCACGTACGTTCTGTAAAATAGCTGCTTTTTACTTCAGTTTCAAAATGTTTGACAATTCACTTTTAAGCAGACTTCAGTTTTAATAGTACCTAGTGTATAAAAAAAACAACCAAAGACAAACAAGAATTTACTATAGAATTGATATAGCGCTACAGTCTTGTTTTTATTTACCGCACTAGTACGTAATGAGCCACTTTACATCCCTACATATATGCACTGATGTATGCAAAGAGGGGATTTCACCAACCGGGTTTTCTCGAAGAGACATTCAAATAGCAATATCCGTATAAGCTGGCGGTTGAGCGGTCTGCCTATTTATTCTAGCGACCAGATGTAGGTAAAGATAAAAAAAATCACGGTTTACGCGGGCAGTCGCTTTTTGAGTATTGCATCTCTGCAATTTGTATTTAATTTTGCAATGTTTAGTCCAACTAAGCAAATTATTTGCTCAAAACATGTTGCTCTCATCTGAATGAAATTTTGAAAGATACTTCTTATAGTAGATTCATAATCATTCTTCATTGAAATAAAAGTCCACTTCCTCACTGTAAACGCTTTTATATCTAGGCCGTATCCAAAATCGGCGCTTTTTAAATATTTTTTTAACGTTAGAAATGATTTTTAGGGTCATATACACCCTAAAAACGTAAGCCAGTTTGATGTAATCTCTACGGCAAAGCCGCTGCAGCTGAGTTAAAGTCGCCGATAGCGGTGTTAATGGCCATGCTGTCGAACACCTTTTATTAATAAAAAATAGTCGCCGAATTCTATGCGAAATCCCGCCTTAAAGCAGCTATTTTATAAGGGGTAGTGCAAAAAATAAATTACATATCATGTAAGAGAAAATAATTCGCCTTAAGTTACAGATTTTCCGCTGTGGTGGCGTCTCCATTGGAACGAAACTGCGTGTGAAATCGACGCTCACTCCCTCATGTCGTCGGTTTCCGACCCCCACTCAGCGCGGCTGTACGAATATCTGTATGATGTTTCGACTCTTGGCAGACTTCGGAGAGAGAACTCGGCTCTCATATTATCAAGTAGAGAAAAGAGCAACCGCAGAAACATTTAATGATGTTGCCAATCTTTGGAGTAACGTTGGTTTGTAGATTGTGTGATAACATCAACCCCACTATGATGTATACAGAATGTGACACAAATCTATAATAACCAAAAAGTGATTGTAATCTTTTATTTTTACAAACAGTTTGTCACGTCACATCATGTCATTAAATCTTGCAAGTTAATTTAAAAAAAAACAACTTTCAAATACCCACCTATTTGAAATTGTGTATACATATTTCCAGTGGCAATACATGAATCAATCGTTTTAAGAATTAAATAATCAATTCATTTTAATAAATTAATGTTTTAATAGTAAAAATGTTGATAGACTAAAACAAATAAAATGAAATAATGGTGAAAACTTAAAGACAAGCGTTTATTGAAATGTATTAAAAAGGAAAAAATAAAGTTTATAATTTAGGTTCATAATTATAAAAGTATGGGTCGTCACTAGTAAACTATCAGAATTGACAACTCAGGATTTTATAATTATGAACCTAAATTATTAAATATTATTTCAATGAAAGTTTGTTTTTAAAAAGTTTTTACTAATAGTTTATTGCTTTTTTTCATACAGATGAGTATAAAGAATCACAATCATCAAACAAGTTTGGAACTCTGAAATAAAACAACGAAGCTGATTTTTAGCTAAATTTGGTACAAATATTATATGGTGTTTCCATATTCAAAGACTAGGACTATACTGGGTGTCCCAGGAGGAATCTGCGAAACTTCAGGAGTGTGCATTTTAAGCAAAAAAAAAGTTATATCAACTTAGGTCCTATGCGGAAAGGTTATGGCTTGTTACAGAAAACAACCAAAATGCGAGCGAATCTGCAGGAAAACTTAACTTTCTCGAAGCAAAGTCGCAGACAAACACCAGAATATACATATTACATAACGCGAACGAAGCCGTAAGTTTAGGTGTTAAGCAGTTATATAAAAAAGCTAAAAAACATATAACGCGACACACACGACCAAGGTGAAACTTCTTATGTATGAATAATATAAGCTTACTTTTGCGATTCATTATACTTTTAATTTCCATTGTCCACGTATTTAATTCACTTCAATACGAAATTTACTTATTTATTGTAATTTGAAATCAAAATTAAATAAAACCAAAATCTTATAATCATGAATTCTCAGCTCCAATAAATACTGATCAATTAACATTTCATATTTCAATTCCACATTTGCAGAAATGACACAAAGCTATTGTAGATAAAAGGGGGTTCTTCATTTGAATATACAATTTTCGTGCTCACTAATATGGAAGCCCCGCCTACAGTTGCGTTTTCAACGACCCTTGCATAGGACAATAGATTTATACACTAAAGAGTCTATTATAGGGTTGTGAATATCACTGACATAAAGAATGGACAGAGCATTCTCGAATCTCAATCTCAGCATTGTGCTAAAAATGTTCGCTATATTGTGTGAGCAACATGAGATACAGCGGCTGTCAATCTCTGCTTTTTTCTAAAAACGTTATTGGTTATTATGTACACAATTTCCCAGACATGAATATTGATTCCCTAGGTCTCTATCTCGATTAGAATAGAATAGATTGTTTTGAAGATAACCGCATCAAAGTTCATATAATTCGTAAACGAGATAAAATTTTCTTGGTATAAAAAAAAGTTAATAATAATGTAAGTGTAAATTTATTTGATGATTTTTACATATTTACAACATTTTTTTAATCACTCTTTGCTAGTTAAATAGGTTTATGAATTTATAATGTTGAAATTAATTTTTTAATCAGAAAGTATTGGATTTTGAATAGCCGCATGCTCAGCTAAATAAACAAAAAATATTTCTTATTTTTTTAAATTTCTGTATCTTGTAAATAATAAGACTTATCAAGCTGAATATCAAAAATTAATTTCAACATTACAAATTCATAGACCTTCAACTAACAAAGAGTAAATAAAAAAAATGTAATAGATATGTAAAAATTGTCAAATACATTATGATCTAGATTTTTTTTTCTTATACCAAAACCATTAGGTGCGGCCCCCAATATTTTCAAGCAGGTAACTAGGACTCTTATGCTGGGTTTCACAAAGCACTGTCAGAAAATTTGATTTAACAATGATCTTAGATTGTGATCATATAAGTTTTCATGCGTGCAGGAGCAGTCTAATGTATTTAAACTCCTTGTCATGTCGAACATTAGAATGTACTCACACAAAAACAAATGATTGATCTATATTGCAAAAATTCATTTTGATTAAGATACATAGAAAAATGTTGTTTCGAAGCGAAAATTGTACAAAAACTATGTTAAATATAATATGTATACACAGCTTAAAAAAAATCGTTTCAATCGATAGATTATTTTTCGACCAATATAGATTTAAAGTTCTACAATGATTTTCTTATGGAGAAATATGTTGGTCACAATCTAAGGTCATTGCCAAATCAATTTTTTTTTTTACTGCAACAGTCAGGGCACCCCTGTCATTATAGGATTATACAAACTTACAAACTTCTACTGCAAACTTGCCTACCCAAGAGTTCTCAGTAAGACTGATGTAAAAATCGCAGCTTCCATTAGCTATGTTTATGCTCAGTCTGTTTTTATGTCAATGGTGCATATCGAGCAGGCTGCATGATTCATTTTTTATAACAAAAAATAAAGAGTTTTTAGAACCGGCCTACGGGGGACGCAGATCAACTGGAGACCTGTCATCCGTATAACATTTCGAACAAAAAAAAAAGAAAATAAATCAAACGATATTCGAATATATCGCGCAGCGTGTGGTTAAAAAGTCGCAGAAACCAATTATGTATACACCGTGTCCCAATTTATACAATGCAAATTAACATACAGACTTTCACAAAATATTCTGATTCTAGAATCAAAAGTAAAACTTTTTGAGCAGATTTACATTTTTACACAGGACAGTAGGACTTGTTCTGATCTTAGTTTAATTTTGTCAATGGTAATTTCTAGTTCATACCAACTATCACAGATGACAGCATAGTCATAAATAAACAATTTAACCTTGAGCGTAGACCCTTCTCGCTGACGTCACTAGATAGTAAAACAAAAAAAAAGAACGTGCTTATTTTCGCCTGAAAAATTTTCAGGCGGCCCGCCTGGCCAACGACTCACTGTTTGTAAGATTTCAAGAATTTGTTTTTGGGGGAATAACGTAAAGATGTTTACATATCAAAAAATGTAAATCGGTTAAAATAGATTAGTAGGTGTTGATAAAGTTTTATAAAAAAATCTTTTGATCCATCTGTAGCAAACAACAAGCTTGTTTTTAGTTCACAACATTTTATCTGCGTGTATAATATTTATTTGTATACAAAGCTCAGTTCTCAAAGATGAGAAGAAAACAAACGACACACAAAAACAACTCACATTTAAACGATGTTTCGTATTGTTCTTTACTCTAGTGGTGCTGCCAACTGTTTGTGCGATGGGAAGGTGTCGTTTCAGCGGAAGGAGGAAAATACGTTCATTTTATATAAATTTTAACCACGTTATGCGTTCAACAGTGATTCTCATTTTTTTTTTTTTTTTTTAGCTAACCAGTGTTAAATTTGATAAAAGTGTAAGAAAATTTTCTAGAAAACAATTCACTAATTAAAATAGATATTTGAAATTACAAAATAAAAATTGTAGAAATCAAATTAATAAAAAGAATATTATAAGGATGAGATTATTAAACTCCGTAGTCCGATCTGAATTTAATGATCTTACATTACTCCATAAGTTTTTTCGATTTTGTTTATATGTAAAGAAAGTGTATTTCTTTAGATTTATATTTACCGCGCTCCGCGCCGATAATGTAGGGCACATAGAATGGGATAGTGAAAAAGAGTATTAAGTCATGCGTATGAACTTTGAATCGTGCAGATATTTTAATGTTAACAGTTTTAATGAAAACAGTTTTAAAAAAGGAATATATTCAATAATAAACTTTAATGTCGTTTCTTTGTTATAGGTATGATTTTTGAAATTACTGTAATATTTTAATTAAATAATAAAATGAAATCTTTGTTATAGTTTACAGAGCAATTTTTTGTCAATTTTAATAAAAAAAAATAAAAAAACGATAAATTATCTTATATATATTTGAGAATTTATTCGAAAAACGGAAATTTGTTTAGTGCACCTCATTTTTTAGATTTTATTACCATTAAAAAAATCTTGAGTCCAAAATAGTCGCTGATTTTTATGTTTAATATGTGTAAACATCTTGGTTCTAATCTTGGTTTGATTTTGTCAATGGTTCATAATAATTATCACAGACAACAGCATAAGCGCATAAGTGTAAGATCTTACCAAAATGAACCTCACTTTTGCCCCGTCTGGAAAGTTTTCTGACGGCGCACCTGAACAAGCGTCTCACTGCTTGTATAAGAACTTACGATTTCACTCTATTTTTACACATTTTAGAGAGATGGGACGTGTAAAGATGTTTTTGCACATCTCCCTATAAAATAGCTGCTTAAAAAAAAAAAACAAAAAAATGCAATTTTATCAATCCAACATTAATTCAACCCTTTAATTCTATAAGATGAACAGAAATAGCAAAGCGACACAAAGCATGCGTAGTTTTCGTAAAACAACACAAATTAATTGCAATACGACCACACAGTGTTGACACAAACTGTCAGGACTATTATTATGAAGTGAGAGTCAGCTTTTTTATAGGACGTACATGCAAAAAAGTAGTATGTATCTCGAACGTAATGCCTTTATGGCTAGTGTGACTGTTAAAACTCTCGTTTTTTCATATTATCACAACTCGCACATAAAATAATGCATTACCTTAATTAACAAATTTTTACGAGAATGTGGACAAAAATTGTCAAAATTGCTACGTTTCGGGTATTTCCGTATACTTCTTCAGGCAACTTAATTAATTTTAATAACATAACAAATTAGTATAATAAAATATTCCAAAAGAGAAAAGAAAAAAAATTTAAATATTTTGTTATACTAATTTTCTATGTTATTACAATCATTTTAGTTGCCTATATAGATACATAGTAAACTTTATTCTGTTTATACTGTATAAAACAGTGTAGAATGCGTTAGTTATAAAAAGAGAATTTTCCAAATCGGTTCAGGCGTCTTCGAGTAATCGGGGAACATACATAAAAAATAAAAAAAGATTCCGACGAATTGAGAACCTCCTCCTTTTTTTTGAAGTCGGTTAAAAAGTATAGTCCACATTCCTGTAAAAGTTTATTAATTACTGATTATTGGACGTGAACAACATGGAGATAATGCATTACATCCTAGATATACACAAGCGACTATGACACATAAAGGGTTTATAAATCCGAGATCTTGTGAAGCGGGGATTGCTCGAACATCTAATTGACGACGTAAATTCGCTTTTAAAACACAGTTTTCAAGAAAATTGTATTATACAGCTTTCTATACGTTAAATGAACGATTTTATTTTAATTGTATATGATGCTTTCCGGTTTGACGCGTCGCGTCACGTTCGTTCCAACTTCTATATCAATCAATAGCGACATTCATACCTATTTCTATCAAAACAAAACAAACGATCATTAAAACAGTTGAGCTTTAAACTTAAGAGGCAGCCAGGTGAGCCTTCAGTTATTCAGATATTTTTATATTCAGTTTTTTTTAGTGTACCGTGTTTATTAATTGCATACAGAAATGAAAGCTGAACTATGAGCATTTTTGTTCACTAACGAATACCACAAATACATAGGTACACCTAGTTAATTGTTTAAAGGCGAAACTTTAAGGATCTCCGTCTATAAGATCCTTCAAAAGATGGCAGTTTGCAGTTTTTCTTTTTGTTTTTTTATTTTTGCCAATTAAAATGTATCTCTAAAGCCGCTAATGGACTTGCGAGCTGAGCCGTTCGTGAAAAACTTTTCATGAACACTAATGCTGTGTTGCAGAAAGCATCGTCAAAAAAACTAATTTTACAATTACCTTTAACTGTGATCATTCCGATTACAGGTTTTATAGATACGGAATAGTCTATAATGTCATATTCAATCTCCCTGTCATGTAGAAGTGTACTTATACCAAAACAAATTATTGATCTATATCAAGCTAAATTTTGATCAAAATGAATAGAAAAATGTTGTTTCGAAGTGGAAATATATTCAATAGATATATTCACAGTATAAGAAAAAAATCGTTTCAATAAATTATTTTGCAAGCAAGGTCGATTTAAAATTCTACAATGGTTTTCTTATGAAGAAATACGTGTGGTCACAACTAAAGACATTGTCAAATCAGATTTTCTGACAATTCTTTCTGCAGCCCAGCATAAGTGAGCCGGTATTGACCGCGAGCAAAACCACAGCGCAATTCAGACCGCTACGATTTGACAACAGAAGCAACACACTTGAAGCCACGTCTTTTGGTCATCCAAACTGACACTGAGCATCCCTTTACGCTCGTCAAAAAAAAACCGACGCCAGGCGGTTCACAATGAGCAACTCAGGGTCAACTCGAACTGCACTCAAACCTTCACCCACACTGATGGCTCGCTAATTACATGAGCGACTCATGAGCTACTTAAACGTAGAACAAGAGTTATGAAAGTAAGAAACTTCCATATGAAAGACAAAGACTGTTTTTTTTTAATCGTATAATAAATGTGACGATGACTAAATCGAGAATCAGAAATGAGTCCGTCATTTGATTCGTCTTATAATTTACAGATATGTCTATTTTTTAATCCAAGTGCATTTTCCCGTCAACTCGTATGCAGTATGTGTGTTTATTGTGTATACATAGTAGTTTAAATGTCGTTAATTGACCTCATTATTTGAACAGGGCGACATGAATGAATACTCTGCCATTACACATCATTTACTATATCACTTGTTCTCCTGCTGCTCCTGCTGGATCAAGTCAACTGTAAATCCAGAGTACTCCTGCACTACTAGAACTGAAAACTGTAATAATGAGTACACAGCCATCATTAGAGATGTGAGAACTTCGCGTTTACCGATGAGGTATTTAGGAAAGGGGATACGATTTACGAAGGTAAAGCAAAATTTTAGTAATTTTTTAAAAATAAATTCACGCCAATTTGTTCGATATTATAGTAAAAAACACGCTGACAGCGGAATCGAATCCCAACGTGTTTACGTTAATAATTCTCATTGATATTTTTAACATAAAATACTATACTTCTTTGGCATGATTAAAACAGTTTAATAATACTGGAATAATACTTACAAAAAATTAATCTCAAATCTTTTTTAACACTTTCAAAATTTTTTTTGGTTTATACTTTTATTATCGATCGGTTGAGTAATCAAAAATACAATATTATTAATTCCGCGCTAGATGACACTTAAAACGATTACGTATTAGTTGTAATCAAAGGTTATGATCATCTAGTATATTATATAGTTTCCAGATAGCAGAAAGTGCATTGTTTCGTCCATTTCAGTCTGGGTCTCTTATGACCAACTTCATGTACTGTCGAATGCACGGCAGCGATCAACTTCATACTGTCGAATTTTCGTTAGCTGTTCGTTGCCTTCTAAAATTTTACTCTCAACTTATCAAAAGAAACAAAACTTCAAAAATTGTTAGAAAATCTTTTACAAATTAATCTTTTCCATAATTTTAGAATTTCTTTTTAATTATATAATATGAAAATTAAAAAAATATGCACTGTGCTACAAAAACAAATTATAAAATGTAGAATTCAAGAAAACGTCTAGCATAATAGTTCCGTGGTCAAAAAACAAAACCACTTAGGTCGTATTTCGTAATTATTTTTATACCTAAATATCTTTTAAAATATGATTGACTTTTTTGTGTAACACTATGTCAATACGTATGATCCTCTGCATAAATTCAAATTTAAACTGAATTTCAAAATCGTTTATTAATCCTAGAGGTCATCCTGAGGTCATCAATATTGAAAGAAGACAAAAACTACGCAACCTAATATAACAGAATATTATAGTAGTTTATGTATCCCGTACGGAAATACAGTTATGTTACGAGCTGTGACAATATGTCAACGAGTTTAACAGTCACACAAGTCATAACAGCATTATGCACAAGATACATACGACATTTTTTTAACATACCTCCAATAAAATAGCTAATTTTTACATCATAATAAATATATTTATAATATTTTTGAGTTCTCACACGTTCGACCATATTGGAATGTATGTGACCTGTTCAGCGCCTCCTCTGGTCTTTGTCGCACATATAGATTTAAAAGGCAACTGACAAGATATACGTAAAATCACATTACTTTTGTTTTATTTTGCGCACTAGTACTAAAAAGAGTCATTTTACAACCGCTACACAGCCATGAAAAGCAGCCGTTTTATACAAGGGTGTGCAAAAATATTATTATAGCCAAAATATCGTAATATTTGTATTGTCATTTTACGATGGAAAAACTTCATAATCATATAGCTTTCAAGAGTTTCAAGTCGATAGATAATAATATTATGTAGTTCCTATCTGCAGTGAGATACAGACAGACCGACAATGAAGTTTCTTCATAAATGTTTCATTTTTGTTTCATGTTGAGGTACGGAACCATAAAAAAATCTAAAATAAATTCGACATAAGCAGTTTTGCCTTTTGGCGGCCTGTTAACTAGATGCGAATGCAATGCTTACATAATTTCATTACACTTTCGCATGTGATATTTTTTTAATAAGTACGTTAAATTAGTCGGTTCGCTGATCAAAAGGTGTTTGCAGTGTTTAATTATCGACTGAAACATTTTAATTACATAGTGATTATTGCCTTGAAAAACACACACACTTATCAGTATAACTGAGCGACTTTTTATTTGTTCATTCGTTTGTTTTTGCCGACATTCCGAAATTAAACGCGACAAAAGTAGAAACTTGGAAAGAGATTTTCATGGTCTCGTCTCGCCGAAACTGAGACTATACTTGAGACTCTTTTGATCTCGTTTCGGTGAAGTAAGATCGAAACGAAATTTATCTAAAAACTAGCAGACCCGAAAAACAGATGTCGTTCTGCCATAGGCCTCGCTATCAAAACATATATATTGAACAAAAATTTGGGACTACTCATCTTTAAAGTTCAATTCCAGATATATGTTATAATAGAAAACATTGGAATAATGCAAATAAATCAACTTAAACACTCATTGATTGCAACGTTTCGTCTTTTTTAAAAAAAGTCAATAAAAAAAAGACGAAACGTTGCAATCAATGAGTGTTTAAATTGATTTATTTTCATTATTCCAATTGCCCGTGATACTGTTTTCTATTATTTGGGATTATATTTTTTTATGTGAGAAATCCAAAAATATATTTTAAAAATTAAAAAAATAAAAAAAAAAAAATCTGGATCTCGACAACAACGCCACCTATCGGGTTCAACTATAGTGAAGAATCATTCAGGTGTCCCCATAAGTAAAAAAATCATCAAAATCGGTTAAGCCGTTTCAGAGGTGAAGAAATTATTACGAACTGATACTTTTAGAATAGTATGAACGCAATTTGATAATTTATTATTATTAATTTCTACTAGAATTTTTATATAGCCAGTTTTTTTACAATAAACAATTATATATATATATATATATATATATATATATATATATATATATATATATATATATATATATATAATATATATATATATATATATATATATGACAAGATCGGCAAACTACACAGAACGAAAAACTGACGTAAATATAATTAAAAAAGACGTTGAAACAATGTATTTGGACATTATTTTTCAACCGATGCTCGACTTAATCATTGTAACGTACTATTGTTGATTGATAAAGGTTAAGGTGATTATATTAACGCCCGAGGGACATTGATTTCTTCAAATAGTTTTAAAAATGAACTGCATTATATTAATGAACAATGTTTGTAAGTCAATAATCACAATTATTAATATGATCCCATAAAGCTTTAACTTTGTATCATGGTTTTAATGTTTTCTGTACATCGATTATTCAATCGCATTCATCGTATTGATGATAAAAAACATCAACTTTATCACTTGAACATCAATAGTTGGCCATTGTATTAATGATTTTGTATGGTTTGTTCAATTAAACCAGTGTATTGGTCTAATGCTTAGTGGCATTAATATAAGAACGGCAGGCATTAATCCATGGCTGCGTAGCATTGCCTTAACGATTCAAGGAAGGTGGTTTATTGAAAATATTTATAAGAAAATAAAAATGACCAAATTAACAGACAATTAGTGTATAATATTAAAAAATGATCGACGTTCAGTCATAACGGTGATAATTTTTAATATGATATACTAATTGTATGTTAATTTAGTCATTTCTATTTTATTGTAAATATTTCGTACAGGTACATTTTTGAAAAGACGAATCAGATTTAATTGTAATATTTATTCAATACAAAAAAATACAAAAAAAAATAATACATACTCCATTCCAGCATTTTGCAACCTTTGGGTCGCGAAGGAACTGGTAAAATAACGAAATAAAAATATAATTAGATATCTTATACTTGAAAAGATAACACTTGGGAAATTAACTGAAGATTTCAATTTTAAAAAATTACTTTTAAATTATAAATTATTAGTCCATGATACATATCATGTTGATATAGTAACTTTTTCTGATTTTATATTATAAAATAATTGAATCGAAGTACGACTTCAAAACATAATATGTTGGGTCGCGTTTTAAAAAGGTTGAGAAACGCTCCACTGTACAGTTAAATATATTATAAACACATAATAATTAATTTGCACTGATTTTTCACTCGGCACGTGGTAGTAGGTATAATGAAAATATGTAATTTAGTATAAGTTTTGTACTCCTGAAGATGGACTTATTGTCCGAAACGATCGTCGAGAAATAAAGAATTATTTGTAGAATTTTCAAGTTTTTTTAATTACTTGTTAACATAATAATTTATTATAAACTTAACATTGTAGACTGTAAATTATACAGGCTGTCCAAATAGTGCGTTCTCGGCCGATATAAAAACTTTTAGCCTTTTAGGTTTAGGTGTAGATAATGCATGCCAATGGTGTATAAAAAATATATAAACTTAGCACACTAGTAATTTCACTGTATCTGTAACACACTTTTTAATTCTTTACTTAAAGCACAAGTATAAAAAAATGCCTTTAAACACGGACACAAGCAGCCGATTACTACATTTGCACAAAGCCGCCAACAATATTTTTGCCTGTTGCGACCTGTGATCGTGTGATGTCTTATTGGTTATGTAGGAGTGAGGGGCGATGGCATTGATATATCAAGGGTTAAAACATAACCACAACGTACTGAAGCATAAACGGAACGAAATAAAATATTGAGTTAGTACCATTTTGTCCCACTAAACTCAGTATTCATTATATTAAGGCCTGGATACATTGACTAAACATTTTGCTGAACAATTTTACGTTGATATAATCATAAGGCCATTAACTTATGCATTATTACAATGCGATGTGATAAATTACCGATACGTAGTATTAAACACTTCGTGGTCATTAGCTAGATGCATTTTTGTCGTTGCACCAATGTAAATTTCATTGTTTACATAATTTTTTACATTGAATGTATGATCATATTATATTATTATAATGGAGACTCGATCATAATTATGACGAATATGGTATTAGACAA
The DNA here is from genome assembly GCA_034508555.1 of Venustoraphidia nigricollis. Taxonomy (NCBI): domain Eukaryota; kingdom Metazoa; phylum Arthropoda; class Insecta; order Raphidioptera; family Raphidiidae; genus Venustoraphidia; species Venustoraphidia nigricollis. The sequence goes on from JAVRKA010000072.1 coordinate 912,463, forward strand.
TCACTAAAATTCATACTTATTATCAGTTTTGCACAATGTATTAAGGAAAAAAATGATTATAATAGTGATTTACGTTTGATCACTAGCGATCATTAATAAAATGTCAACTATTTTTTTCTGTGTAGGTTTGACTGCGCAGACAATAAACAAACAAATTCTCATAAAAATAACGTTGTAATGAGGTGGGTCGTAGGTAATACCACTTTTTAGTTTTTTAAAAATGATCATAAAAAATCATCTGCCAAGTAAAAATAGACCCGTCGATCTTCAATAATTTTATGCCCATCTAAAAATGGGTATATGAGCAAAAAATTGTGACATTTGACAAAAAATTCATATTATAATATATTAAATTGTGACATATTTAAGATGAAATAACTAATTAAGTTCGAAAATTGTTGTAAAAGTAATTTTTAAAAAAATATCTAATGTTTTAATAATTCACGATATAATGAGACGTTAATATTTTTTTGCAGTTTCAAATTTAACATTTACAAAGCTCAATTTTTACGATTTTTTTTTTCGAAAGATCGTATGAATGAACTGTACAGAGTTACAGTAAAAATTACATATGTCCACAAAATGCTCATAAATAAAAAAGTGTGAAGAAAAGCTGCACTCGTAGACGACTTTAATTTATAACACTGACGTCATGTGTTCTGTATACATGACGTCTGTGTTATAATACTATGTTAAGGTCGTTAATACAGAAAATCATGAAAATGAAAATGGAAATTTCAAAGCGTTGCTTTTAGATGTCATCCATGTTAATTTAATGCAAAGAGACTGGGTAGAGCATGTAAAGTTTATGGATTATAATTTAAAATTAATACAGGTTTAAGAATTAATCTCAGATATTTTAAAACACTTTCAAAATTTTATTTTGGTTTTTTACTTCAATTATTCAATCCATTGAGTAATTCAAAATACGGAATTAAATTCCCCTGAATGACACTTAAAAGGACTATTGGTTGTAATCAAAGATTATAGTCGTCCAGTACATTATAATATAGTTTCCAGATGACAGTAAATGAGTCGATTCTGTCCATTTGTCATTTCAGCCTGAGCCTCTTATGGCCAACTTCATACTGTCTAATTTTCGTTAGCGGAACCAACTTCATATCGTCGCATTGTTATTAGTTTTGCACGCGGAACTTCCATATACTCTGAACGCGCCAGAAGAAGTATAACTTCAAAAATTTTAAAAATGGACGTAATGAGAATAATTGTAAAACCTCGATGCACCGATTACTGTTAAGAATGTAAAACTCGGTATTAATTTTGGTGTCATAAAAATACTTATCCAGCGAAATGGAACCCTTTCGATTGGTTTTCAAAACACCCCTGTAGAATGTTTGTTAGTGCCTCGGGCGACATTCCCGCGGAGTGGTAAATGATATTTATTTTATTTATAATGTGGTGCATGTAACCACCGTTTAGTAAACTCCAGAGGGTACTTTTATATTATAATCTACTTCATAATAACTCTGTTACATAATATTATAGTCCAGTGGCACAAAGAAACCTACATTCATATAATAATGCAAATATTTGTTGCATTATTATTATCCATGTAGTATACAGGTTGTAACAAACGGTTAACAGATATTAGTCCTTATTACGATAATAGCAGACTGGACGTACACTGTACATTCTATAAAATAGCTGATTTTCACATCATTTAAAAAAAAATTAAAATTCACTTTTGAACAAACATTATTTCTAATAAAACAAGTATAAAAAATTGTTCGTGTACGCCCGGCAGAAATTATACTTCTTTGCCGTAATCGCGATAATTTATATTCACATTTTCGTTAAAAATGTACATTGATAAAATAAAATACTGTTAAATCCATAATTTAAAAAAAGTACAAGTATTAAGGTTACTTAAATGTCAAAAGTTGTTAACACCACTATAGGCTCAAGAAGTGCCACCCGATATAGCTAGTATAACCTGCTTTTTGTTTTATGAAATAACTATTTTGACGTTATCAGAAGAAAATGAGACCGGTCATCTATGAATACAAAGTAAAACTATACTGCATCGAAGAGTCGACTTTATCAATAGTGCATTCTTATACCGTCAGAGTCTTTAGCGCAATTAAACGTTGATTTGTCGGTTATCTCATCTTCCACGATCCTTTCTGATAACATAATATATTTTTAATTATCTAGTATAGAGTACGCTAGTTATGCGTAGAAAGAGCGAATTACGCCACGCAGGAGAGGGGAACTTATGACAGTCAGTACATTTTTGTTACATCCACTATATGGTAACCAAACTGCATATGATACGTACCTTACATAACATGCAAACGTATCAAATGTCAAATTACAATGGGCACGACCTTTTCCGCCCATTTTACAAACTAATAACTCGAGAACGAAATAGTGCATAACAATAAGGCCTATTTAACCTGAAACATATATCATTTTATCGAACAAAAACCGAGATTTGACACGTGATATTTTAAATTTTATATTTTTCGACTGTAACAAAAAAGTGTTTGTGTATTTAACTACGGCTTTGAATAATTTTGTTTCTTTTAAAAAATGCTGCGAAATTCTAATTCGAAATAATGGAGCATGAATGAAAATAATAAGGATGAAGTTACATTACAGTAATTTGATATTTTTGCGACAGAAATGTTGATATCCAAATAAAATAATTTAATTCATTGTTGTTTAACAAAAATGATTTCTTATTGTATGTCTACGCATCTACATAAATTTGGATTGTCTGTCTGTTATTTCGATATTTAGACAAATTTGCGGAAATTTTGGTTCATTTACGCGATGCAGAGGATATTTTAGCAGTTTCAAAAATTTTTGTCTGCCAGTCCATCTGTTTATTGCCAGTTAACTCATAAGCTATGGCATCGATTTTCTTCAAAGTATGTTACAAAGGAAAAATTTGCCTTTGTGTTCGCTCAAAAGCTATATAACATTCTGAGAAGAAATAGTTTTGAGATCCTTATAAGAAAAGCCCTTTCAAACGAAACCCCCACATGGATACAAGAGTTTTATGGTGTCAACATTTCGTCCCCCTAAATTTACAAAAAAAAAATACTTTTTAGGTGCTGACTTATAGAATGTATGTGAATTAATATTAAGTAAGTTTCAAAGCTTGACACTTTTATTTGGTCCAGACACGCACCTGACTGTCAAGTATAAAATGAGGTATTAAAATTGAAAAAATTGTATTAACATAAATACAAAACCTATTACAAAAAAACTTAAAAAAATATTAGCCTCCTCCCAAAAGTCACTACAAAGAGGAAAATAATGAAATTTTGAGGTCGGAGCCAATTTCATTATTATACTAAAACATATCTACTTTTATTAAATTATCACCGATCTCAAAATTTCATTATTTTCTCTTTTTAGTGACTTTTTTGAAGGAGGTTAATTTTTTTAATTTTTCACTTTTTAGTGGATTTTTTTCGCACATTTTTTATTAAAATTTCGTAGTTGCTTTGCGTATAAATAATCAAAAATTAACAAACACACTCTACGTGCCTTTTGAGGATTTCTCTCGATTTCTCTGAGATTCCATCATCATATCCTAACTTGATGAAATGGGATCACCTCAGGAATATATCCTTTTAACCAAAAAAAAAAAAGATTTTAAAAGTTAGTCCACAAATGACGAAAATATCCGTGAACATACGTAAGAAAAATACATATAGACGCACATAAAACTTCCTTCTTTTTTGAAATAGGTTAATAAAATAAACGTTATCATATTTCTATTTTTAATTTAATTTAATTGGAAGTGGAAATAAATATATATTATTATAATTGAAAACAGTCATATATTAATTGTTTAGTCTCGTTATGTCAAAAAAATTCAAATCAAGATTAGGAAGAGATATCAACTAACACCGTTAAACTCTAGCATCTTACTGACTGTTATCATTGATTAAAATTCAAACGGATTATGTTTTTTAATTAAAATAGTTCAACTGCATTTATAAATCTAAAACTGCATTTTATTAAGCTGGCTTCACATTATGTGGCGAACAAGCCAACGTTGGCAGTATGTGTCGAACCTCTAAGGTAAAGGTGGGATATTTCGAATGAAAATTGTCGAACAATTCGATTATTAAAATATCTAGAAATATCGTTCATAAATACTCAAGAACTCTAAAATAAGACTCCCAGACCACTAATTTTCAATAAAACTGAATGAGACTACATAATAATTTAGATAAAAATATGCGAGTAGATATTATTTGCCTAAGATTCGTCACATAGCCTCTAACTCTAGCCGAACTACATTCTCTCTATTTGCGGTCAAAGTTCTTGAACGCCTGCATCGTTTACAGCTTCCATCCAAACGTCGCTGTTGGTATATACTGGAACGAATTTGTCACGTGTTGATCATACAAACTATTCGGCAAATTTCACGCAAGGTCAACGTTCGTCTAGTTCGCTGCATAGTGTGGAACCGGCCTTAAGAGGCATGCCTTGAAGGACCAAGGGCTACGCGATCAACTGACACAATAAAAACGTTTGCACAATGGGTGCCTACGGGAAAATTACATTGTTCCGTGTCCTTGAATAATGGAGTTACTGTCACCACTTTATATGACAGTATTGTGTAACATACAAACATTATATAACAGTTTGTTTGGAGATAATCCTATGATTGCAGGTCCTGATGCGAAACATATTACATAATAATAAATATCCCTCTTCTAGTGAATTCATCTATTGTCAGAAGAAACTTTTATTGAATCTAATATACTTTTATTAGCTTGATATTAAATTTGTGAAATTTATAGGTTGTCTATGAATTAGCGAGTTCCTATTTAACAATATTAATTAACTCAATAGGGTGGTCGAGTTCATCCAAAGTTCATCTGAAATCAAGATAATTTTTGAGATACAATAAAAAAACTTTTTAAAGGTAATTTAACCTCCTTCAAAAAAAGCCAATATAAAGCGTAAAATAACAATGGTTTTTTTTTCTTTTTTTTTTCTATTTACTTATTAATAGTACAAACATATACATAAATTTAATTACTATAAGATTTTATTTACTTCTATTGAATTGGTGCCGACCTCAAAGCTTTGTTATTTACACTTTTTAGTGGTTTTTTTTCGAAGGTGATTGAATTTTTTTTTAAGTTTTTATTTTTTTCTTGATTTGCAATAAGTAGTTTGCATTCTTCCTTCTTCCTTAATATTTTTATACTAAACAAAAAAACTGCTGAACCGATTTAAATACAAGTTATATAAGACAAGACCTATTAAAAAGAAAAAGATTCATCAAAATCGATTCACAAAGGCTGGAGATATGAGGTAACATATACAAAAAAAAATGACAATGATCTTATAAGGTTCTGTCCACATATATTTCTCCATAAAAAAGCATAGAAGAATTTTAAATTGATCCTGCTCGAAAAATAATTGATCAATTGGAACGATATTTTTGTTTCAACTGTGTACTATATTACATACATTTATAGTAGTTTTTTTGTACAAATTTCACTTCGAAATAACATTTTTCTTTGTATATTGATCACAGTCTAATTTGAAAAGTAATCTTTTTCTATGTAGATAACTCATTTGTTTTTGTGTGAGTACAATCTAATCTTTTACATGCCAGGAAATTTCATAATAGCATTAGCTGCTCCTGCATGTATAAAAAGTATAATTAATTATATTATCACAAACTAAAGTTATTGTCAAATCAAAATGTTTGACAGTTCTTTCTGCAACCCTGCAATAATATATTAATTATATTCTGACATAATTTTATAGTATAGAATGTAGACACTTAAATGAATTTCAATTTTTAATAATTAAAATATACAAACGTAATATTATGTACTGTTTAATGTATGTAGGTATGTTTATTGAGAAATAATAGATATCTACATTTTAGGTGAAATATGCGGCAGCTATTTACAGTTACTACACAAAGTCTCGTATTATATATTGATAGCTATAATTTCACTCTCGTGAATGTAATAATATAAAAGGACTGATATCAGTCCGAAACGATATCAGAAATACACCGTTCACTGGCCGGCTAACAACATGGCATTCAGGGTGAGTGATTTGGACATTTCTTTTCATTGACAAAATACTAGCAAGTTTTTTTTTGTGTGACAAATAACTATTAATTTTTTATTAAGTGTAAAGTATGACAGAAATGTCAAGTTTTTTAAAGTGACGATAAGTTCGTTATAAGTTTTATTGTTGATGTTCATTACACGGTGTTGGATTTGTTACAAGCAAAATTTCGATGTAATTTTCGGGTGAAACAAAAACAAAGTTGAACTTTTTTTAGGGGCAATCAACTAACGAGCGTGGTAACCAGTCGTATTTTTCATTTACTATTTTTAAAAGAATTAAAATCGCAATTGATATTGTTACCATTTCTTGGATTACAAGCTGGAAACTTAGGATTTGTAATAAATAATAACGTCCCTACGCTCTGGAATATTCTCGTGCCCTCTCTGGATAACTAAATCAAAAATTTTAAATCAATATAATCGAAAGTCTGATATATTTACGGGAGTGACGAAAGCTTGTTTTTTTTCTCATAAACAATATTGTAACGTTTTTTTTCCTTCGTAGTCGCAATTTATTTTGTTACTATCTATAAATAAGTTTCTTTCTATTTTTATAGAGTAATATTTTTTGTTTCGAAATTTGGCCAGCATAAGGTACATGTACCGGTCGTCACATTTTTCATCTTTTTTAATCCATGTTCTCACCCAAACTGCCCCTACCTACGCTGCTCCCCCAATGAAAAAATAGGTTTGACAACGTTTAACCTAATTAAAGATTTTTTCTGATTGATCTATTACTACCACAAAGTAGGGATGAAGTAGAAGTTGAAAATACAGGAGTCGATTAGTCGAGACAGGTTGAAAATACATTATTTCTCCTGTACGTATTTATAACCATTTCAAACATACCAGTGACAATAAAAATGTAGCTCACTATTACACAGATGTGTTAACAGGCCAAGTGTTTTTTTGTCAAACAAAATAATCGTTCCTTTATTGTTTCCAGTTTATGATTTTAACCGCCCTTGTGACTTTGAGCTGTGCTGCTCCCTTGGAGCATCATGAGCATGGCCACGCTACATCGTATGCATCTTTGCACTTCTACCCCTCCGAATCGTACACAGTCGAAGGGCCCCACCACCACAAGGAAGTGCACACCATTCCGCACTACGAATACAAATACGGCGTTCACGACCCCCACCATCACGACATAAAGCAGCACGAAGAGAGTCGTAAACACGAACACACCAAAGGCGAATACACCATCCACGATCCGCACTACGAGCGCATCGTGCACTACGAAGTTCCGGACAAACACAGCGGCTACATCGTCGACTACAAGTACGACGTCAAGGACTCGAAACACCACAACTTCCACGAACGCGCCGAGAAAGTCGACGGACACCAGATCACCGGTCACTATACTCTGGTGCAACCCGATGGACACAAACGCATTGTCCATTACACGGCTGATAAACACAATGGATTCAACGCTCAAGTAGACTATGTCAAAGTACATTAACCTATATAAATAATCAGAAATTTTTCAATATTTTTTTATATTTGACAATTTTATACGTGTAATAGGCATAAAATTGTATGAACTATTTTATTTCTGTGAAATAATAAAATTTAATATTTTTGTTGTAAAGTTTGGGTTCTGCTATTCCCTGCTTATTAGGGTTCGTCATAGAAACATAATTTCGTCATGTGTTCAGTTTGTATTTCACAGCCTTATAACTCCGCCATCTTTCTATCGATTCTGATGAAATTTTGCAGGTAGATATTTTAATGTGAACCACCATACAATTGTATAGGTAATGAAAAAATAATTTAGGAATAGCTTTTTCATACTTAAAACTATAAGGGATAAAAATATGTTTATTTTCGCGCACCCCATTGTGCGTGGTGTCGTAGGACAGTCCTTTAAAAATGCCGTAAAAGGTATTAAGTGATTACTTTTATTAGATGAATATTCGTGAGATATAAGCTTCTAAGGTCGGTAATAATTACCCATTACCCCTCTATAACTTTCCAGCAATGTGATTAAAAAATCTGAAAAGAATCAAATAATAAAAACCCGGGTCGCAGTGCCAAAACCCTGCCGACAATATAGTGTATTTGCTTATACAGGCAGTATGGCTTTATTATGCGAACTTAAGTTAGTTTTTGGGCAAAATTAAAAATTTGACTCCTTAATACACCCCTTAAAATAACATTTTTTTTCTTAATTGCAATATTATTATTAATCTAACGTCTACACCGAATTAAATACACCCTTCAATAAATAAGTCACTATCTACAAATTAGTGTTTTCAAAAAATGTGCAAGTCCGGTCCTGTTGGGCCGATTTGATTAAAATTTTAGGGACACTTTTTAATTGCTACTAACGGGTTAAATGTCAATTTTGAAACGATTCTGAGAATTTTTTCGGTATTTTGGGGCCCAAAAACATTTTTCAACCCCTAAAAACTACCCTTAAAATGCCCCGATTACGCCCATTTTAAATAGGCTTCTTGCGGTGATGAATTTCAACACGTGGACCAAATTTCATTAAAATCAATTTACTCTTTCGAAAGTTATTGCCCGCACACATATATATATATATATATATACCTATATATATATACGTATATAAATATATATATATATATATACATATATATATACATATATATATAAACATTTTCAAAAATGGTGCCAAAGTGTTTAGGAGGTTATGAAACGTCGAGAAATTTTGGTCCGACCCCTAGGTCCCGCCATCCGACCAACGCCAATAGTGTATGTTGCCTTATGGCAAATACACTAATAATAATAATAATATTTCCTTTATTCGTGTTACTGCTGAGCAGTATTGAATGCGTCAGGTACAATAAATCCATAAAAGTATTAAAAGATATCACAATACACATTAAAATCAATATTAAAATATTCATCAATAGAATATAGTACTTCAGTAGTAAATATTTTCTTTAGTGTCTTTTTAATTTTTTTTATATTCATTTCCAAAATGGTCGGGGGTAACTTATTGCAAATTCGGACTATTGTGTTGTAGGTATTGTTGTTCAGTACTGTTAAGTTACTATAATTATGAGCAATATTTTTGTTACCACGAACATTATATGGAGTATTTCTTCTGCTGAAGTACTGTACATTTTGTTTAAAAAATAAAAAACAATTTACAATAAAAATACAGTAAACAGTTAATAATTTAAACTTTTTAAAGAGCGGTCTGCATGGTTGCCTTGAATTGACGCCTGCTATTAATCTAATAATTTTTTTTTGTGTGGTAAATACTTCTTTTACATGTATAGATGTACTCCAGAAAATAATTCCATACACAAGATGGGAATTGATATAAGCATGGTAAACCAAAAAAACCCGGGTCGCAGTGCCAAAACCCTGCCGACAATATAGTGTATTTGCTAATATAGGCAGTGTGGCTTTGTTATGCGAACTTAAGTTGGTTTTTTGGGCAAACTAAAAATTTGACTCCTTAATACACCCCTTAAAAGAACATTTTTTTCTCAGTTGCAATATTATTATCAATCGAACCTCTATACCAAATTATATACAACTTTCAGAAAATAATTCACTATCTGTAAAGTAGTATTTTCATAAAATTTGTAAGTCCGGTCCTGTCGGCCCGATTTTTTTAAATTTTAGGAACACTTTTTAATTACTACTAAAGCGTCAAATATCAATTTTGAAACGATTCTGAGAATTTTTTCGGTATTTTGGGGCCCAAAAACATTTTTCAACCCCTAAAAACTACCCTTAAAATGGCCCGATTACGCCCATTTTAAATAGGCTTCTTGCGGTGATGGATTTCAACACGTGGGCCAAATTTCGTTAAAATCAATTAACTCTTTCGAAAGTTATTGCCCGCACACATATATATATACGTATATATATATATATATATACGTATATATATATATACGTATATATATATATATATATATATATATATAAATATATATATACATATTTATATAAACATTTTTAAAAATGGTGCCAAAATGCTTAGGAGCTTATGAAACGTCGAGAAAATTTGGTACGACTCCTAGGTCCCGCCATCCGACCGACGCCAATAGTGTATGTTGCCATATGGCAAATACACTAATAACAGTATTCAGAGATACTTTGTGAATCAAATTTGCGATTAGGTAATACGATTTACGTAGTTTATTTGCTATAATGTTAGTATGTGTTCTATATAGCATGTCATGATCTAATAATACTCCAAGAAATTTGACAGTTTTTAACTTCCCGCTAAGAAAATTGAAAATTTTCAAAAATTGGGAAGTTATTGGTTTTACCCCGATTTTCGAAATTTGAGTTTTTGTCAGATCTCGACGTTTTGAGATCCTAGGAAGCTATTTTGACGATTTTTAAAATGATGTCCGTATGTCTCTGTGTGTGTGTGTGTGTGTATGTAAACCTCTCATAACGTTTGAACGGGTGGACCGATCGAAACACGGATTGCAGCATCTGAAAGGAACTTGCTGAACTTAGATTTCCTGAAAATTGGAACTGATTCGGTCAGGTAGATTTTGAGAAATCTCATAAATAAAGCTTTTTGGAAAGCAGTTTTTTTTAAATATTTTGAAATATTTTCGAAACTACCGCACCGAATAATTCCAAAATCTAAACAGCTCTATTCCTCATAAAACTACGTCAGTCGCCGCAAACCGCATCAAAATCGGTTAATCCGTTCGAGAGATATCGTCGGAGAAAAATTCTGAAAAAAAAGTTTTTTCAAAATAACTTCGCAAATTTTTGTTTGATTGTTTTTTAGTAATAAGTTATTTTTTTGTGCTTGAAAAACTGCGTCTATGCCGTAAACGGCACTTCGATCACTTGATTCGTTCAAGAGATATTGTTGAAGAAAAATTTTGAAAAAAATTGTTTTTCAAAATATCTTCTCAAATTTTATAGGGGGTACCTGCAAAAAATACTATCTGTATCACGTGCGTGATGACATTATGGTTCATGAGACTATTAAAACTTGCTGGTCTCTTTCTTAACTTAATGTCACACAAACTAGAAACATAACCTACTATGATATTCATTTTTAAATTGTAACCAAGGTAAAAATATAATAGATACATTTCGATAAACAGGGGAGAAAAACGATAGAGATAATTTTGGAAATGCAATTTCTATTCTTATATATCTTGAAAATACTATTTATAAATACTTAATTATTTGTATATTTTATATTATGCGTTACTTATTTTAAATAAAAGTAAAAACGTGTCGCTAACAAAAATGCGCCGACGAGGATGGGATTCGAACCCACGCGTGCAGAGCACATTGGATTAGCAGTCCAACGCCTTAACCACTCGGCCACCTCGTCGCGCTCGCTGTGTGTCCTTATAACGTCTGACTACAAAACAGGCAACTCATCATCGATATTACATAAACTATAATAATTCTGTCAATTTAAATAAAATTAATTTAATTTGTTTGTTATTAACATAATGTACAGTTTCTTCTACGAATAAATTCAATTGAATAATTAATAACAAGTGAGAAATATTTTTTTATGGTTCGTCGAATTCACACCGATCGAACCTTATCATAGGTAATCAATTATCGGTTCATACGATTTTTATGCGTACTATACCGGATGTTCAGAAAACATATAAATACTTTGGCTTTAAACTGTTACCTTTATTTATTGATTAAAAACGATTTTCATAGTAAAAAGTATACCGTACTATTTGAAAAAAACACAGCTGTAGGTACGTGTCAAAAGTCCTACTTTCATTTCATTTTTCGAACCGCTTAGTCGATTGAAATCGTGTTGAAAATCCCACAGACATAGGTATTGCAAAACAGGTTTTTTGTACTCCGAAGATCTCAAGAAATGAAAATAATATAAAATTGCGAAAAGTTATTTTTTCCAAAGTACCATTTCCCCACTTGTGGGGTCGAAATGGTAACAATCAAATAATCGAAATGTTTGGCTTTTGGTCACCATGATCCGAAGGCGCTGTAAGTGCGATTTCAAGACTACTTAAGGTCATTGATATAGCTAATACTGAAAACCTTTGATAGCTAAATGTAATTAATAAAAAAAAAAATGAAATTATTGTTCAATATAGTTTTACAAACATACATAAATGAGGTTTAAACACATTACAAATTAAACTGAATATATTTTATTTATAATGTTAGGTTCACATAAAGCTTTTGATGAGCGTATAGAAAGCTGATGAATGTTCATTTTATTGTTCAATAATATAATAATGACGAAGAAAAAACGGAAGAATATTCTCACATATTACATAATAGAAAACCATTATCGTTAATGTTGATGATAATAGGTTTTCTATTTCTTTTCATCTACCGACTAACGATTTCTGTCCGCTTATTACTTTTGACGTTACACAGTATGTTGAAATTAGGCCTGTTAAACCTTTTTTTAAGGTCCGCAAACATAAAACGCTGACTGCCGAATTTCCTGAAGTCAGTGTTGATAAGCGGCAACAAGCGAGAATCAATAGTATGGGTCGCTGACGATTCTAACATTAACGAAACGAAATTATAACCTACGTGCCACGTCAACTAGTTGAAAACCCAGATAATTTTTTTATCAATTTTACATCAACTGTAAAGAACGCTAAGTAGGGTCGTTGCGATTGTAAAAATATTTGTATAGTGCTGTGGTTCGCGAGCCGGTTTCATTTTATTCGTGGATTGAAGGAGCTCTTTACATTTTGTTACCGATAGACAAAGTAGTAAATCATCAACTAGTTAATTCTAAAAACAGTAAAAGTTGATTCGTTGACGAACAATTAATGATCTATCAGCTGTGACCGTGTCATTTCAATGGCTCAACAAAATTAACCAAAACTTAATATGTAATGTAAATTTATTCAAAAGTGTCGCGGATCTTACTATATTAATTCGCCCATATATCCTTGGTCCTGTAACAAACTGTTACAAAAAATATAAATTCTATAGAGGAAGTAGACTATAGACTGCTAACAGCTGACCTTTTTAGGTACATCGGAAAAAACACATTGAAATCAGTTTATTCGATTTTTTAGACTAAATACAGAACAATTTTTAAAAGTAAAATAATGAGATATAGAAAGTGCCTAGCATATTTAGAAATGAATAATTCTATTTCAAACAAACATTTTCAAAAAAAAAATTACTAGAAGTTGTAAATTACAAAACAAAATTTTACCTGGTTAATAGTTAATTTCAGATCTTTAAAGAATCGGGATCTATAATTTGAAACAAATTTACCTGTTTATTTTAAGTTCTAAGCCACCAACCAGCGCCATAAAATACACAACGGGACCCAGCATGTCAGAATTTAATAATTTTTAATAGTGAGTAGAATTATCCCTCCTTCGTAAACAAATAATTAAAACCAACTTGCACATTTTTTAAACTTTTCTCTTAATTTCAAACTAATTATTTAAAGAAATGAAAACATTTTAAACATTTATGGAAAAAAAAACAGTGTTCGAGTTTGGTTTTTCTCAATTATAAATAATAAATGTATATGTATCTTATTTTTAATGAGTAACGTAAAAGCAAAACTAAAAATAACAAAGCAAATATAATTTCCTTTCTCTTTTATTTTAGAGCTAGAAAAATTCTAGAAATTGGGTTTTCCCGAAACTCAGCACTTTTACATCGTAAAAATTTTAATTTCGTCAATTGGAAATTTTGAAATTGGTTCCCACGATTTATCGGCTTTTAGTTTCGGTTTTGTCTTCGGCTACTGAAATAACATGGTTGTTAGGGCTCCGCACCGTGGTGTCTAACGGAATCCTGTTGTTGTGACCACGTTGTCCGTCCGTCCGTCACTCAGAGACTTCTAATTTCTAAATGAAATGAAATATCGACTTGAAATTCACACATAATATCTTAATCCTTTATCGTATTTAAAGTTACAAAAAACCTTTTTTGAAGGGGGCGCCTTACAAGTAAGCAGTGGAAACAAATTTAATTCTGTATACTGTATGCATGGGAGTATCGTTGGAAAGAGTTTTGCTAACAGAGGACGAAAATAAAAAAAAAAAATTAACACAAATTAACATCAAAAACATCATTATCATGACTTTTAAACATATTACGTGAGAAGCTGTAAATTATATACAATGTTGCTCATACTTTGTACTTAAACAAGAATTAATACCAAAAATAATCAATCGCTGGCCGAGGAGATAAGATGATCTATGTTGCTGGTTCAATCCCGGGAAACGTCAGTATGATTTTTATCTTTTTTTCCTCAGCGCGCGAGTCCAACTCGTACCTGACCAGATTTTTTTTTATTTTAGATTTTGAAGGGATGAATTAGTTCGAAAATATTCTACAATTTATAAATAAACTATCGATTGAATAATAAAAACCATTTTAATTTACAAAAATGTATTTGTTATTACAACACCAAACAATAAAAAAACCCGGGTCGCAGTGCCAAAACCCGGCCGACAATATAGTGTATTTGCTTATACAGGCAGTGTGGCTTTATATATATATATATATATATATATATATATATATATATATATATATATATATATATATATATATATATATATAAACATTTTTAAAAATGGTGCCAAAGTGTTTAGGAGGTTATGAAACGTCGAGAAATTTTGGTCCGACCCCTAGGTCCCGCCATCCAACCGATGCCAATAGTGTATGTTGCCTTATGGCAAATACACTAATAATTAATGCTTCGGCTAAAGCCATTAACACAAAAAACATACAACTGTTATAATGAGATCAGTAAGTATGCATGGAAGTATTTTGGATCCATTAGATTGTTTCTTTGATCGAGGATAAGTTTATGATCACTTTCACTTAGACACTTGTTGGTAATCGCCATTTCTAAAACAGTTTGGAAAAGATGCAGCACTGAATTATTATTAAGGATGGACATTAACAAATGAAAAGCAATTGTAGAGCTATTGATGGCGGCCTCAATTTGCGAGTAACTACCGTACTTGAGTAGAAGGACATGAACACAGTTATATGAATACAAACTACATAGCACAGAATGGTGGAACCATCGTTTTCTTCTTTCCATATTTTGTGAAACAGATATAATTTCATTTAAAACGGTATCTTTTTGGTCACAAGTAAGTTTATTGAAATAATATCCAAAATGTCTGAAGCTTGCTTTTATTGATATTTGACTGATAAGTTCTTGTGTTATAAGATCATTGCTGCCCCTGGGCATTGAGTAACTCCACCAGTATGTTTCTGTTAAAGTGGATGAATGAGATTCAGTCAACTTATCGAAAAAAAGTAGATCACAACCAAAATATTTCGTAAGATAGTCGCGGCGTTGTTCGGAAATTGTTTTTCTTTTAATAAAAATGTTTTTAATAGTTTTTTCTATATTGATTTCTCCATTAGATTTCCAGCACACTGGATTATAAGAACATATTAATTCTGTCTCATGATTACTGACTAAACAATCAAATTCGTACATAAACTTACAATAATCATGAAACATAACTTTTACGGATATCATTAAATCTTTACTGAATGATTTAGGCAACAATAATCCAACAATATTTTTCTCTGCTACTTGCATAAAACATTTATATAATTGATCACGCAAAGATCCATAATAATAATCCTCAACATGGGACGATGAAATTTGTTGGCATTTATTTGTAAGCTCATCAGAACTTATTAATGCTGCGGCCATCACATTCTTCGTTAAAGTAGTCAAAGTTGGAAACTTGTATTCCTCACTCATTATTCGTAGTGAATGTATGTTTTCAATAATTTCAAAATTAAATCATACAATTGTCACTTTTGAGAACCTAATTATTTTCAATAACACAATGATATTATTTTATTTTCGAAAAGGACTTCATTTTATTTCGATTGTAACTTTTTATTTTTAAAAACACTTTCTTTTTGTATGAATTATTTTTTTTTCAAAATATTTATATTTCTAACTGTATTCGATTGTAATTATTAATAAGCATAAAAAATTATATTTAAGAACACGTTTAAAAAGATTTCACACTAAAATATAGTATACAAAATACGTACGTATGTGGTACCGAAATAACTAAATGCCAAAACTTTTGGAAAAGTGAGTTGATGTGATATGAAATGTAGGTACCTACAAAACAGAAGAAATATTACCTGCTTAATAGAGTTTTCGGTTTACCTAAAGGCTTAAAAGAATTGCCCTAAACTAATAGAATCAGATAATATTTCTAATCCTTATATTGTGTTATTTATTAGGTAGTATTAAAAATTTATTTTTGAAAATAAAAATTATTTCAAGCTCACATTTTCAAATTTACTAGGTACAAGTTAATTAGTCCCGATGGAATTGCCGCACCCATACTTGCAATACTTAATTGCTTTTGCGAGCATACAAGTAATTCAATAATTGCAAAACACGAAATTTTCATATAATATACAATTTGACATTGAAACAACTAAATGTTTAGTAAATATAATATTTATTACTAGCCGTTACCCGCGTCACCGCGCGAAATAACAGAAATTTTATTTAATATATTATCATATGACAAATGTCACCATTTTGAAGTTGAAATGGTGATTTTTTCCCCCTATAATTATTATTATTTAGGTCGAGAATTTTAAATCTATTATTTTTTTGTTAACTGAAAAACTCGCAGAACCCAATTTTCAGAAATTGAATATCTTTTAAAAAAATGGTCTATTCGTTTGAATTTTCGTTCTTTCGTTGCCATTTTCACACTCGGTAGCCATTTTTAACCATTACCCAGTTGATAAAATTTCCCATGAATGACAGCCTTAAAATAACAAAATTTAAAGGTGAAGTCAGGTCGGGTCACTACTATTATATAAGGCAGCAAGTTTTTTTTTCATTAACAAACACAAAACAAAACATAGAAGTTCATCGACCTTACGATCATTAGCACTGCAAGTTTGTGTGTTCGGAAATTTCAATCCACTTTCAAATCGGTATAAAAGTAGGTGAAATCCGAAGAACGAGTGTAATTGAGAAAAATTCAAAATCATAAATTTTTATCCCGCTAAATGTGAAATGATGACTGCAGGAAGATATGTGAAGAACGAGTGTGTATATGCTATTTAAAAATAAATTAGCAGCGAAGGGAGCGCCAAAACTAGCGTTGCCAAGCGTCCGGTTTTAGTCGGACATATTTGGATTTTTATCCGACCAAATATATTTACATGTCCGGCCTTTCTGACTTTTCGTCAATGTAACTCGTCGCACGCAGCGTCTGCAGAGCGAGAAAAGCAGTGCAGAATATGTCGATTTTGTAACCAAACTGTGATTCATTTGTACTTAACAAACAGTTAAAATACCTAAGTTTTTTTATTTATTATAAAAGTAATGTCCAGCTTTAAAAAACGTATGTTCGCCTTTAAAATGTTTGACTATTAAAAATGATGGTCGGCTTTTAGGGCAAAATGCCCGGCCTCATATAACGTCGAGTCTGGCTTTTGTATTTTAAGACCTGGCAACCTTAGCCGCAACCCTACTTGGAAGTACTCCTAAACCCTGAACATCTTTGCAATTTCGCTATAACGAATTCACTGTGCACAACCTATCATAGCGACTAAATATTCTATATTCTGGTATAAGATTCAAGTTTAATCATTAATTATACAATCTATCCACGACTACATTTAAATTGTGCGCCTCGGAATGTTAGCTCGTTGCAGGGTGCTAAAGAAGAGGTGGAATGGAGAGAGAAAGAGATGATTAAATACATCTTTACTCTATGTTATAGATTCAACTGATTCATTCAATGGCTCAAAGACTCAAGTCAAAAAGGATCAATGTTTTTTCTTTGTCTTAGAGGACAGGGCACGGCCGATTTCATTACCGAAAGACCATAAATCTCGCTTCGTGTGTAAGAAGGTGGTTTGATAAACTGTTGGCACAACTTTGCCAAAGCAAAGCCTCTGCGTTTGGAGACCAGCGACTATCAGAGCTGGTGGCTGAGACATAACTATACTTACCATGAAAATTTCAATCATACATTTGTAGAATCAAATTTATTTCTCAGCTACCAACTTTACCAAGTACTGGTTTTCAATAGTGTCGGACATAATCGATACATTTCAATAATCGAATGAATCGAAGTAATCGGTTTTTGTAATCGAATGATCATTCGAATTATCGATTATGAATGATGCGCAAACTTCGCAATTATTAATTTCGTTTGATGTACAGTATAAACGAATGATCATTCAAAATATCGATTATGAATAATGTGGTTACTTTGCAATTCTTAATTTTCAATTTGTTAATACACTACAATACACATTAATAATGGAATCGCTGGTATGATTGAATACAAAAATGAAACGAATTCTTCATTATTATAAATTAATAATTAATTATTAATAACTCACAGATTTGCATTTAACAATATAGTCTAAATTTTTGGGTGAGAGTCTGTTCCTCCTTGAATTAGTAATGACACCAGTTTTTGAAAATATCCTTTCGGAAGGCACGGAGGTAGCTGGCGCACAGAGATATTTTTCATGAAGTTTGTATAATTCAGGAAACAAATTTTTGTTTTCTGACCAAAAAATCAGTGGATTCGAAGAGCGAAGTATATTGGGCATTGACAAATATTGTTTAAACAAACGAAAACATCCCCACTCTCCAGTGCAAGCACAGACTTCCCAATGTGTGCAGATGCAGAAACCGAATAATATATCATAATCGACAATCGACATAGTACTGTGTCGGGATGAATTCACATACATTTCATATTTCACAATCGATTCAAGTGAATGAGATCTCAGTTACTATAACGAATGATGTATGATAATTCATAATCGACAATCGACATAGTAGTGTGTCGGAATTAATTCATATACATTTCATATTTCAAAATCGATTCAAGTGAATGATATCTCGTTTACCATAATCGAATGATCGATTATTCGGCCATAATCGAAATATTTCGATTATATCATTCATAATCGCCCAAGACTAGGTTTCAATCACAGAGACTTTGCTTTGGCAAATTTCTACCATAGATTAACAAAACCACCTCCTTACGCACCTCGCAAGATTCAGTCGTATAATGTTCTTTCGATCATGCGAAATCAGCCATGCCCTCTTATACTATAACAGTCTGGTGTTAGTCGTAGAAACTGTATTAAAATTTTCAGCTGCACTCAAAGAGTGTTCGTAAATCTGATCTTTACTCGCCATTTTACTTCAAAACGGCAGTCATTTAAATGTTAAAAAATCGTAACTTTTGTTCTGGACATCATAGACCAGTGAAACGGGTACCAAATTACAAGTTACATTCAAGGAACGCTCTTAGAAAGATTGCAACCCAGAAAATGTCAAAAGTACAATACACACAATTGTAATTAATATAAATCTGAAAATAATTTCTAAATTAATAGACGCTACGCGCACGCGAGCATGTTCTCTAGCATACTCTATCCTCCTCACTCAATGAACCAAAAAACAAATACAGTGATATATGGCGAAGTCATGTCCACTAACAAATGTATGTCAATAGTCACTACCTCTATTTTGTTGGTAGTAAACTATCTGTAACATCAAATTAAACAGGATGAAGTTGATTGTAGAAAAAAGCTATTGATACAGTAGAAGCTAGCAACAGAATAGAGGTAATTCTGTTACACTATTGGACATGCCTTCGTCATATATCGCTGTAGTTGTTTTTCGGTCCACTGAGTGAGGAGGATAAACTATGATAGCGACCATGTTCGCATGCGCGTATCGTCTAATAGCTGTATTTATGCTAATCTCTCTCTAAATCTCTCACTAAATGATTTGCATGCAAATTAAAAATTAGTTTTTAATAACACCAAAGAAGTATAACTTCTATTACGCGTGCATAAATACACGTGTCCATTTTTTTAAAATACTTTCATTAGGTTCCTGTCATTATGAAAAAAATAATAATAAATTAAAAATTAAAACTATAAACAGATACGCAAATAATTCCTGCCTTCAGAAAACGCAAAAAATATTTGTATGTCTCGCTTGCAGAGTGCAAGCAATCGCGTTTAATTCCTATACTATATAGCTGATAATATAGGTGATGTATTGCGGGCGACTACAGTTGTAAGCCCTTGAAGGGTAAGTACAGTACTGGTAGTTTATAATTGATGCCACTGGACTGGAATACCTATTGTGAATAAGGTTATGATATTAATCAATTACGAGTCTAAACTGAATAAAATAACGTCAACGTTAAACCAACAAGACGTAACTAACGTATTTTGAAGTGAAACTCATGGAGTGATAGTGTCATGTGGCGCTACTGCCTCGGCGTTTGAAAGGTAAAACGCCTTGATGAATGTTGTGGCATAGATGCCATTCTTATGCGGCCCCGTTGCCTCGACGATATAAAGGGTAAAATACTGATTCTATGAAACAAAAATGAGTGACACGAATTGAGTAAAGAGTCATTCCTCCTTTTCCTGTGGGGCATGTGTTAAACAGCCAACGATTTCAACTGACGCATAATCTCGCGGGATGTGTGTTCAGCCAAAGGCAATAAGTCGACTTCTGACTTCGCACGATACACATTACACAATTTATTTTATTCATACATTGATACATACGAAGTTTCACTTTAGTCTTTGGTGCTGCGACACGTCACGTTTTTTTTTTAAATTAAATCTAACAAAAGCATTAGTATTCGCACTGTTTTTTTAACTTTTCGTTCGCACCCTTTTGAATGTTTCCTGTTAGTTGAGTGACACTATCTATAAGCTTTTCGAAATTTGTGGTATCGAGATCGATGGATTTCCGTCGCTTAAATATTGTTTCCATGAGGATGTTTATAGGACATTTCCATGGTTCATTCTAATCCGAGAACTGGTAAAAGTATCAGCTGAAGTTTTAATTAAAAAATGCCCGCCATTTTGAAAGCATAGCGGAGCAAAGCTGCATCGGAGGTACTGAAAATTTAGGCAGGTATTGTTATTCTACAAGAAAGTAAGGAAATAATCCATACGAAGTCGAATAAAAAAATATTGCCATCTCTTTACGCTAATAACCTCACTTGTCGAGCATCTTTAATCTACAGTCTCGCTTGTAGTCTCTTGAGAGAAATTAAGCCTTGATACCGTCGATCAGTCGAATGCGTACAGTGTAATTCTCTGGCAAGGAAAATGTAAATGTACAAAACAGATATCTCTTATAGCGAGGTATATTATATTTATATACCTAACTTTAGAAATTCTTATAAGTCACGTAAAAGTTAATTTAAATCAAAGTTTTAAGTTGAAAGCGTTTACTCGTGAAGTTTAATAATAAATTCCCCCTTTTCTCCGAAATATATTTTTTAAAACGGCCATGTGTCTTCAACGTTACAAGATTAAACATTCATATTTTTTAACTTTGTTTAAATTCGTATGCAAATTACTATATGTATCAGTCAAATATTTATCGATTAGAATTAGCTAGTTTTATATGATTCAAAAAAAAAAAAAAAAAAACACCGTAAATGCACTCAAGAAGTGTTCTTAACTAGGTCTGGTCTTGATTCACTATTTTGTTCTGACTTCGCTCACGTTAATGTAAAGCTCCCATATAAATGAGAGTATTTTTTACATAAGGTCGATAAACGACTTAGCTAATTTTTAGTAAAATTCAATAAGTAAACTCTAAAATTTTGACTGTACCATTCATTTGCATTCTTCACTGCCTTGTGTACGTTAAAGTAAATTTAACTGAATTTAATAATAATAATAAATTTCGTTCTCAAAATGAACACACATAATATTGATTTTCACCGTATTCATAAAATTAAAACAGGTATAAACTACAATGGTCCTGAACTATTCAACGTCCTTCCACATACTGTTAAAGATTTACCGGAAAACCAATTCAAATTACAAATAAGAAATCGTCTTATTAAGAATAGTTTCTATTCAATAGGTGAATTCTTTGAAATATTTTAAATTCTTAAACTGTACCTACTTTGACTTGTATAAACTTTGTATTAGCATCAATAGAGTATCTTATATTCTTATCATAAAAGATAAAACTTTATACACAGTTTAATTTAATTCAAAAACGTGTCCAGTGAGTTTCGATGGAACATTGTAAAATAAAATTTAATGAATTAAAAGTATTCTAATTATTATCCAACATTTTTGCGAGCGAATTTGAGATAAAAATGGACGTTCACGGAAGCGAAGTCATTGAAAAAGCTATGATATGCACAGAGGATTCACACTGTTCAGGAAGCCTTCCATAAGACTGGTGCTATCAAAATAACAGAACACCCCAATAAAAACCTAACGGTTTTCGAGGTATTTTAACTTCTTTTTTTTATTTTTTTAGGCGCGTGTCCCCGGTCTTAAAATTTATAATATTTGAGTAAGTTTCGAATAGTCTATTTGCTAAAAAATGAGACCTATTTCAATAACCATATTTTTTTATTCCAAAAAGATAATTTCGATGTTATACACCATTTTGGAATCTGGATAATATAAGCAAGTTTTTGAGACTATATGGACACAACATGCGTGAAAAAGGCTTAAATATCTCGGAACCATGTGGTTTTTACTGGGATCTTGTTTTGATATTTATGACAGCACATGCCAAACCTATCCACGATTAAAATCACACAAAGGTCCCCTGAGACCTGAACACCCGTATCTTCGCGAGCAGTCTCACGTTTTAACATTACATATATAAAAAGTTTTCAAAAATATTTCGAACCAAAATTATAGTTTGGACGCCACCACTGGTCTATCTGCAGCTATTTCTACAATAATATGTGAAACCAACAAAGAACTACATACATATAACTTGTACATAATATGAAGATCGAAACGACGAAAAGAGGGACATTCTCTGATCGCAAATTGAGACGATGATCGTTTGCGCTTTTTGTAGTAAGCTGTGGCTTTCGCGCTTCTCCATGCCTACACACTCTTACACTGCTTATACACAAGTTGCAACAAAACATTTTCACAATTTACCTACAAGGTTATCATAGAGTAAAAACCAAATCTACGTGCACACTAAAATAATAATTTAGTTACCTAGTAACTATTTTGTTGTAATACAGACTTATACATTTATCTAATACAAATAGGATTTATCCCTATTAATATTATAAATGTGAATGTAAATTTGTTTGTTACGCTGTCACGCCAAAACTACTCAACCGATTATCATGAAATTTTGTACACATATAGTCTTAGAGGTATTAGAAATGACGTAGATACTTTTATTTTTTGGCCAAAAAATAAAAAAAAAATATTTTTTTTAATAAAAAGTATCCTATGTCCTTTCTAATACCACTAAGAATATGTGTACAAAGTTTCATGATAATCGGTTGAGTAGTTTTGGCGTGAAAGCGTAACAAACAAATTATAATATTAGTAGCAACTTATGCAATCGTCCAATATTAATTCTATAAGAAAGCTCACTACAGCACAATAATCAAATAAATTCGAGCGAACGAACGGAGTGAGTGAGTGAGTAATGAAACAAATAATTATAAACTTTGGCGAACGAACGGAGTGAGTGAGTAATGAAAGAATTCTAACTACTAAAATCGCGGGCGGAGCCTCTAAGAGCGGCTAGTATAAGATAAATGAAAGAGTCTGTATTACAACAAAACTTATAGTAACTGTTTTGTTGTAATACAGACTCTTTCATTTATCTCGTATAAATTGTAGTTGTATTAGATAGATGTAAAAGTCTGTATTACGACAAAATAGTTACTATATTATAACTAAGTTATTAGTGTATTTGCCATATGGCAACATACACTATTGGCGTCGGTCGGATGGCGGGACCTAGGGGTCGGACCAAAATTTCTCGACGTTTCATAACCTCCTAAACACTGGCACCATTTTTAAATATGTTTATATATATATGTATATATATATATATATATATATATATATATATATATATATATATATGTGTGTACGCGCGATAACTTTCGAAAGAGTTAATTGATTTCAACGAAATTTGGGCCACGTGTTGAAATCCACCACCGCAAGAAGCCTATTTAAAATGGGCCTAATCGGGCTATTTTAAGGGTAGTTTTTAGGGGTTGAAAACTGTTTTTGGGCCCCAAAATACCGAAAAAATTCTCCGAATCGTTTCAAAATTGAAATTAAACCCTTTGGTAGTGATTAAAAAGTCTCCCCACAATTTTAATAAAATCGGCCCGACAGGACCGGATTTACAAATTTTATGAAAACACTAGTTTGCAGATAGTGACTTATTTATTGAAGGGTGTATTTAATTCGGTGTAGACGTTAGATTGATAATAATATTACAATTAAGAAAAAAATGTTATTTTAAGGGGTGTATTAAGGGGTTAAATTTTTTATTTTGCCCAAAAACAAACTTAATTTCACATAATAAAAGTATAAAACCACACGGCCCTATACAAGCAAATACACTATATTGTCGGCAGGGTTTTGGCACTGCGACCCGGGTTTTATTATTTTAGTGTGCACGTAGATTTGGTTTTTACTATAGAGTTCATATGTTTTCTCAAGAGGTAATGTTGATACAAATCTAACACTAACACTCAGGGACGGTGATTTTTAACAAACACCGTGGGTGCTCATTTGATGACACGTCTACCAAAACTGGAGAAGAGTTGGGTATTCATTTGCACACCGACGACGGTTTATTTCAAAACTTCATTTAAATCACAACATTATTGAACAGGAATTAGTCATTTTTAGACGTTTGTAACCCACTGATTATTTTTAGTGGATGCTGAAGGCTTGAAGACCCCGAACACTCACGACGTCGGCGCCCTTGATGACACTCATGAATTAAAACTATTCTAGAAATCTGGAACTGCTGGAAACAAAATGAAATAGTCCGAAGAATTGGAGAATTTCGCCAATAAACACATTGTTGTGTGTGTTGATAAGTGTTTTAGCAGTTCAAAACCCGTTCAAAACTTGCCAACAAACACTGTCAATGCCTATGGTTACTGTTTTGTGAAAGAGCCGAAAAAGATGGCTGCCAGTCAGGGATTCTAAGACTACATAAAGAAGCAGTATTCCAAATTTCATTCAAGTGCCCAAAAATCACGATTTTGGACATTCACTCACTGATTGACTGATAGATTGATAAATCATTATAATTCGCAAGCATCGAAGCAGTGCTGAAAGCATGGACCCGAGTGCATCAACCGATCGTCCGAAGACTGAGCGCGTCTAGTCGGTGTGATACAATGAAGTGTGGTATATAACTATGATATAATGAAGTACGGTATGTAACTATAATATTATGTGTCTAGATAATATTTAATTCAAGTAGAATGGAACTTTACAAAAAGTATTAAAATTCCACCAAAAACATAAATGTGAAAAAAGGGCAAAGTTTGATAGAAAGAACAAGTGGGTTTGCCGGCTATGCCGAAAAAAAGATGTCAAATCTAAGGAGTTTTCACTTGGCAAGTTTTTATGTTTTATATTATAAATAAATGGCTCGTGTGTGTAAAGCTGTCAAGTGAAAACTTAGCACCTTCTTGGATCTCACTTTATTATGCAAAGCCAGCAAACCCACTTGTTTTTTGTATCGAACTTTTTTCACATCTATGTATTTGATGGGATAAACAATTATTTACAATGATTTTTCTTTTGTTTCAAAGCAGCGTTGCCAGACGTCCCGATTTTAGCGGGACGTCCCGATATTTAAATCAAAATTAAATGTCCCGTGCGGGATAGGCTCAGTCCCACTTTTCGGGGATAACTCGACCGCGCGTAAATAATTATTCTCTTATTGTAAGTTGCACTCCTCAGACTATTGTTTGAAACGCCATATTTTTCTAATGAATAAAACTTTTTTGATTTTGATTTCCGTTTTTTTAATTTTTTTTATTCAGAAGACGAATAAGATTCAACTATTTAACGATAGGGTAAATCTGATTTAAAATATCATATTTTTATTAAAATACATTTTCTATGGCTATTTTTGCTATCTATTGTCACGTAAACGTAATTTGAACTCAAATAAAAAGATAAATATTTAAAAACTTCTGATTATGTACGTTTTTTACTATGTCCTGCTTTCGACGAAAAAATCCCGCTTTTTTCACTCAAAAAGTTCCAAAATCTCGACTTGGCAAAAAAAATCTGGCAACGCTGTTTCAAAGATACTTTTCCAAATATTCTCGCTTCGTCGAATTTCAACAGGGTCAGTCTAAAATATTTTGTTACAGTGCGTAAACATGTAATATCTATAATATCTTGTGTGAAATGTGGAAGAAAAGCATTGACTATTGTATAACGTCTGGCGTGGTATGAGTTGCACAAGCAAGTGGATATTGAAATAACTGTGTCTGTGAATAAGTATGTCGTGACTGTGCGACAGTAAAATGGAACCGATAATATACTGACTGTACATATTAAAAAATGTTAGATAAATCTATTTATTGAGGCCCAAAACGTGCTGTTGCCATATTATATTAACTGCTATGAGTATAAATGTCAACAAAAAAACAAGAAGACTACAGAGAAGTAGACCAAAGTTTTCTTGGATGGATAACCTCCAGTGTTTTCGTGTAACGATAAAAAAGAGGTGTGTCAGTTCGTGGACACACGACGGAAGCTATGTTCCTTACATTATTTTATATAATAACAAATAAAAACATCAAAATTATTGAATTTGAACTTTTTTATTTATTAACAAGAAATTGTCATTAGTAAAAACAATATGAAAATCGATTGACCTATGAGCCAACTCGAAAGTTCTCCACTAATAAGACTGTTAAATTGGTACTATTGTGTTTATAATCTATTAAAGAAGGCTATAAAAAATTCGAGTCGTAGTGCCAAACTCTGCCGACAATATAGTGTATTTGCTAATACAAGCAGTGTGGTTTTATTATGAAAACTTAGTTTGTTTTTAGACAAAATAAAAAAATTAACCCTTTAATACACCCCTTAAATTATTTTTTTAATGCAATATTATTGTCAATCCAACATCTGCATTCTGCACCAAGTTAAATATATCTATCAGTAAGTAAATCCGTATTCGCATAATAATTTTTCATATAATTTTTACAAAATGTTGGACCGATTTTGTTAAAATTTTAGCAGCACATTTTAATTTTTACTGAAGGGTTAAATTTCAATTTTGAAACACTTCTCATGGTTGTTTCGATATTTTTGGGCCCAAAAATATTTTTCAACCCCGAAAAACTACCCTTATAATAAATAAACCCTTTCGAAGACGTCAATCTTGATCTCACAGTCGGTTGACTCGTTCTAAAGATATCGACAAAAAATTATTTACACACATTTGCCTGGTCGTTTTTTTCAATTAACTGCTCATCTATAACTTGAGTTTTCCGTTTGCGTCCATAGATTGTGTTAAAGCTGTCGGAACGCTCTGAATTTAAGCCAAAAATAGAGCTTCGGCTGTCAACTGATTGCAGACTTATTCGTCAACATTCTGCAAAAATTATTTCTCTATAAGATAAAGGACAAATCTAGGTCTCTAATGGACTACTTTTGTAATTTATGTACGATTTACTAAAAAAAGTTGGCATTTATTGTGCCAAAAAAACACACGTTTTTAATGTCACACTACGACCTTACTCGTACTTATTTCACAAAACTGTTCCATCACAAACCTAAAGTGACACTTCCTTTTTCGGAAAAGTTTTTTAAATCTTCAAAATATTTCCAAAAATGAGAGTAATCAGTTGACAGCGGCACCCTTGCAATAACATTTTTTAGCCTCGTAGTTGGCACCAGTCAAAAATTGAAACGTGCGGATGATTTGAGCGAAACAGAGCTAAAGAAGGTCACACCCACAATATGTCTTTTGCCTACCTCGCCTATTACTGCTAGTCCTCAGCACAAACAAAATTCAGAGCATTCCGACAGCCTTAAGAAGTACCTATATAGCTTCCATAAATGCATTGCCAATTATTAATATAGTCTTCTTGTTGTCAACATATAGGATATATAATAAATTAGAATGGGATGAGATAGCTAGATTTGTTTAAATACTCAGTTCCAGTGTTTTATCTCGTATTCTGCAAAAAAAATTGTCCTAGAAGAACTTTTGAGTTACTATGACTAAACATCTTTAATCTTTACGTTGGTCGTGTCTTACGTTTGACATCATCGTCTCTATGTGTAAGAACTTACGAGTTAACTAGGTTGAAATGAATTCTTCTTTTATTTGGGAGGGGGGTTGTATAGATATTTGCAAATCAAAACTAAATGTTTATCAGTTATCAATGAGATCGGGTTGGTTATAGTGGTCTTATAATAGGTTTATACGCGTTATGTAACCGGGATGCGAGAGTGTGTGTGTATATGTGTGTGGGGCACAGCCGCCAAACCGCCTTCCTCCGTCAGATTGGGTGGCTGTGAGACAGCCGCCATCCCGAGAGTATCCTCTCGCATGCCTTGAATTCACAAGTGCCACCGTTTCCATCTATCAAGATATTGAGTTTGAATATGTTGAACTTCCTGCTACTCTATATGCTACTGCCAGCCCTATTGCCCCGGCTCTTTAACTTACAGTTCCTATGCAGGGCCGGATTATGTTCAGAGAGTTAGATATACCAATTTCTTGATACACATATTGGTTTTTATAGAATTCCGTAATATCGACTTGGTACGCAAAAATATACCAAGTTTCAGACATTGACGAATTCTGATCATTGTATTCGTTCTTTTCATATTACTAGTGTTATTTATTTCCATTTTTAATCGCTATTTGAAACCATGCAAATAAACAAAAGACCTTTGACTTCAAGCAGCAGCCTTTCTAATCCTACTTTCATAACATCAGGTTGCCATCAGACGCTAGGCGGTAAATTTAGTAAGTAAGTTTGGAGAATATTTAAGTTATTAAACAATGTACATTGTGTCTTAACTGTATTTCATTAGAGATCTTTGTAATGCATGTACAAAAATATTTTAATTATTGGCACTTATATAACACTAGCGATTTGGAACGCAAATTTGTATT
This sequence comes from Venustoraphidia nigricollis, assembly GCA_034508555.1. NCBI lineage: Eukaryota > Metazoa > Arthropoda > Insecta > Raphidioptera > Raphidiidae > Venustoraphidia > Venustoraphidia nigricollis. Next base: position 941,446 of record JAVRKA010000072.1, read on the forward strand.
GTTACTGGGCAAAACTATACAGTCCGACCTGTTAGGGCCGTACTGTATGAACTCGGCAAACAGTAATCTGTTGTTCAGAGTACACAAAAATCTACACATAATGTTATAAATTGAGATTTACAGAATAATATATCCATGGTTTATTTTTCAATGTCATTGCAGTTTTCCGTCAGATGAATTCAATTCTCTCTAGCGTACGTGAAGAAGTTTCACTTACAAAGAATAAATAAATTACACTTGAATTATATTAATGGAGGTTCGCGACAACTTTGCTAATCTCTATGAGAATAAGAGAAAATCCAGCATAAAGCCAGGTTTCCTAGGAAAGCAGTATCGTAATATACCAATTGTAATAATATGACGGTGAATGACGTAACAACAAATGTGTACTTGCTTATATAGAAATAATGGATCTAGTTTTCTTGGTAGCGACGGTACCACCGTAATGTAACAAAACGGCATCTATTTATTTCTATGCACACGTTTTTAGTGTATTTGCCATATGGCAACATACACTATTGGTGTCGGTCGGATGGCGGGACCTAGCGGTCGAACCAAAATTTCTCGACGTTTCATAACGTCCTAAACACTTTGGCACTATTTTTGAAAATGTTTATATATATATGTATAGGTATATTTATTTATATATATACGTATATATATATATATATATATATATATATATATATATATATATATATATATATATATATATGTGTGTGCGGGCAATAACTTTCGAAAGAGTTAATTGATTTTACCGAAATTTGGCCTACGTGTTGAAATCCATCACCGCAAGGAGCCTATTTAAAATGGGCGTAATCGGGCCATTTTAAGGGTAGTTTTTAGGGGTTGAAAAATGTTTTTGGGCCCTAAAATACTGAAAAAATTCTCCGAATCGTTTCAAAATTGAAATTTAACCCTCTGGTAATAATTAAAAAGTGTTCCTAAATTTTTAATAAAATCGGCCCGACAGGACCGGACTTACAAATTTTATGAAAACACTAATTTGCAGATAGTGAATTATTTACTGAAAGTTGTATATAATTTGGTATAAAGGTTCGATTGATAATAATACTGCAATTAAGAAAAAAAAATGTTATTTTAAGGGGTGTATTAAGGAGTCAAATTTTTTATTTTGCCTAAAAATCAACTTAAGTTCGCATAATAAAACCACTCTGCCTGTATAAGCAAATACACTATATTGTCGGCAGGGTTTTGGCACTGCGACCCGGGTTTTTTATTATGTCATCACCGTCATGTAACGACCGACATATAATTACGCGCGGTACCGCTTTCATAGGAAATCCCGACATAAGACAGCGCATTTGAGATTATAAATGAAATCCTACCCTGTCGGGTCCCATTTCGCCAGTATCTATTATACATGTTCGTTGGAATTCTATGTGTAGAGACACCCGAGGTGGCGTGGCGTAATCTCATCGCCGCCATACCCCGAGCTCCGACGCTTCTAACATTATGCAGACGAGCTTCAAATTTTCAATTCACAGATCTGAGAACATCGCAAGATTGCTCTATTCTATTCACACACATACTCGACGAATAGTTTCAGAACGGGAATTAAGTTTAGATCATTTTCTTGAACACAGACTGTTCGAAAAAAACAACATTTTTTTGATTCATGCTATTGATTTCGAAATGAAAATTCCTACATCTATAGTCTATTATATAAAATTCGTTGAATATATGTAATGAACAGATTTAACTTACAACTTTTTGATGGATTTTGATGAAATTTTTTTAAATGTTTCTTATGATTCCAGATTACTTTTTTCTAATCATTTCATTAACAGTTGAATACTTTTTATGCCTATAAGAATAGAATAGACTTTTTATTGAATTTAATATTGTTTTTCGTATCTAAAATTTGGTCACTTAGTTACCATGCTTACCCATTTCGGTCGGGTAATTACCGGCAATCTATAAAACAAAATGGCGGCTTCTGGTTTCTGTTTATCAGAAGATAAAAAAACAAAACAATAAAGCAGGTTTCAACAGTAGAATCGAAAAAATTAATTTATATAATATACAGCACTCTCTCGTTAAATCACAAACCACCCCCCACCCTCCCGAGAACAAAGCTGGTGTTGAATTACAATGTATATATATGGTAAAAGAAGTTGAGAGAGACAAACCACAAAAACGAACTTTTGGCATAAGCGACGGACTACAAACCGTGACACGCATAGAATAAGCGGATTAAAGAATTTTACATTACGCCTTCAACTAGTTAAATAAAAAATGACAAATTATGGTGGTCGGATAAAAGAACAGCGGATTAAAAAGAAATTGCTATAATATTATTTTCAAAAAAAATAATTTCTAATACCGAATGCAAAAATGTTTATTTTAGGAAACTAATTTTGAAATTCGCCTATTACATATATGTCGTAGGATAATTTAAAAAAAACCCGGGTCGCAGTGCCAAAACCCTGCCGACAATATAGTGTATTTGCTTATACAGGCAGTGTGGCTTTATTATGCAAACCCTAGTCGGTTTTTGGGCAAAATAAAAAATTTTACTCCTTAATACACCCCTTAAAATAACATTTTTTTTCTTAATTGCAATATTATTATCAATCGAAGCTCTATACACCTTTCAGTAAATAATTCACTATCTGCAAAATAACGTTTTCATAAAATTTGTAAGTCCGGTCCTGTCAGGCCGATTTTATTAAAATTTTAGGGACACATTTTAATTACCATTAGAGGGTTAAATTTCAATTTTGAAACGATTTGAAGAATTTTTTCGGTATTTTAGGGCCCAAAAACATTTTTCAACCCCTAAAAACTACCCTTAAAGTGGCCCGATTAGGCCCATTATAAATAGGCTTCTTGCGGTGATGGATTTCAACGCGTGTGCCAAATTTAGTTGAAATCAATTAACTCTTTCGAAAGTTATTGCCCGCACACATATATATATATATATATATATATATATATATATATATATATATATATATATATATACGTATATATATAAATATATATATATATATATATATATACATATATATATAAACATTTTTAAAAATGGTGCCAAAGTGTTTAGGAGGTTATGAAACGTCGAGAAATTTTGGTCCGACCCCTAGGTCCCGCCATCCGACCGACGCCAATAGTGTATGTTGCCATATGGCAAATACACTAATAATCGGATCTGTGCGAAAATTCTAGGAAGATTGAAAAAACCGGGTAATTGGAATCCGGTTTTTTGCAAACGTCCTAGGATTTTCGCGAAAATCCGGTTTTTTAAATTATTTTACGACATATATATGTAATTTTATACAAGTAACTAAATAAAAATGAGAATCTTTTTTGAATTCTTATAAACTAGCAAAACCTCGAGTAAAAGCCGGTCAATAATAATATACTTTAAATCGTTATTGTAAAGTATAGGCGTATCTTTGAAATGGATTACAAAATTAAATTCTAGAAAAACACTCTTGTAAAATTAAAAAATACACGGATTTTCGAGAAAACAACCCGAACGGGTGAATTGGAAGGGGGTGGAAATTTCGAGTAACTGTTACTTAGAACAAGCCAAATGAAAGCGTTCTAAAACCTCACTCGGACGAAGCCGGAGACACCAGCTAGTTATATAAAATTGTATTAATGACTGAAACCATCATTAGGCAATTTTTAGATAAAATTAAGGGGCCTACTGTTTTTCACAAATATCTAGGTAATTGCCGGTGTTTTACTTTAAAAAATTGTAACTATTGATTAGTCTTTCTTGTAAAAACAAATAGAATTCACATGATTTTTTTAAACTGAAATAGATAATCACGAAAATAAAACGCGGCAGACTAAATTTTGATTAAAACTGCGGTAAAAAAGCGTAAATTGAATTCAAACAAACAAGATCAAAACAGTACGTATTCTGCCATCTATACTATATTGAATGAACTTGAAACGTCAGATCTTTATGACGTCAACAAGATTACTGTGACAGTTACTGAACTCGCAATTTTTAAGTTTGTTATAATAACTATAAAATTTATTTATTTTTGTATCAAAATGGCTCGTGTAATTTCTCAGGATGCGTATGATCAAATAGTTAACGAAAATATTACTGAATTCGATATGTCCCCACAGGAAGCGATTGAAGATGCGGTCAAACAATTAGAAGCACAGGTGAGTTAAAAAAAGGGCTTCACAGCTACATTTCGCATGCGTTTTTCATATTATATTATCATGTCAAGTTAGTATTATATAAATAAAATAATGGTAAAATTCTAACTTTTACCAGCCTAGATCTTTTGGTACATTTTTAGACGAACCAAGTGCTCATTGCAGCATTGCTATAAAACATTTTTTCGATAAAAGCTGTGTTCCAAATGAAAATTGGTTCTTTAACTGTCCTATGCCAATAGACAGTTGGTTCGTCCAAAAAAATTACCAAAAAACCCAGGTGTGTAACAAGTAGAATTTTACGGATAATGCTAATTAGATTTGGAGACCTCATTTAATATACAGATAATAAAGCGATCAAATAGGTACCTACTTAATTAGTGTTTTTTGTACTTTTAAGGGTGTTGATTTAACAAATATAATAAAAGACTTAGCCATATCGCCTAACCCTAAATCTCATTTAATCAAAGCATCTGTTGCCAAAATTGGTGATTTAATTAAAACGAATTCAGACGACCAATCGGAATTGCTATCCGAGTTAGCGGTATTCAAAGCTGAATGTGACAAAGATTTACCTCATAGGGTGCTTGCTGAAAAGGAAGGTGGCTATTTCATTATCTTAGATGTATTAGAAAAGAAACAAGATAACAAAGATGTTACGAAAGAAGCTTTAAAAGCAATGATATCTTTAATGACTGGTCAACCCGACCCGCTTGAAACGAAAGGAATTAATTTTATGTTGAAAACATTGAGTGAAAATAATGATGTTGATATTCAACGGCTAGTTTTAAAATGGATTAGAGAATGTTGTATTATGCATGAAATGAATAGACAAGAAATATTTGATGCAAATATTCTGGGTCATTTGAAAAAAATACTAGCCGAAAATGCATCAGCACAAATTATTCGAGATGTTTGTGGAGTTTTGAGAGCACTTGTTCTCGACGACGATATTCGAGTAGAATTTGGAAAAGCTCATGATCATGCTAAAGCTATAGCGAGTGATACACTCGTCACGATTCTGGATCTTTTAACGAGTATGTTATTATTATCTTTTTTTTTTTTTTAAGACTACATACAGCCAGAATTATCTGTGCCTGATACTAGTTTTGAATTTATTGTTTTTTTGAATAGATGCATTTGTTGGTTAAGTTTTCGAACAGTTCTAAAACTCTTTGGACAATTCAGATTGAACTATTAGGATTAAATAAGAATTGTTAGTTGTAGTTAGAGCTCTCTTTTCGAAGAAATGGATTAACTACTAAATATCACTCCTGAGTATGCGGTGTGTGCTGTTGTCAAAACATTATGTTTAAAATGACCCTCTTTTCCATTGCGAACTCTGGGCAAGTGCCCAGGGCCCCGCGATCGATGGGGCCCCCTAGTTCCAGGCAGATCAGCATCCGATAACCGATACTGCTGACAAATATATCGATATATTTTTTAATAATGTATTTGTTAATTATTGATTTGCTTAGTTATTACGCTCTTTTTTTAAGAAAAATAGTCTACTATAATAGTCATAGGAGCCCCATTATCCTAAAGTGCCCAAGGCCTCCAATAAGCTAAAGGTGGCCCTGTGCACATATCCTTGTTAAGGGTATAATAAGTCCTGGAGTACTAACTCGAGACCGAGAACTGTTAGAACAAATTTCAAACAAACTGAAGAGTCTGAGAATTTTATCGACGAACTGTCCAAAGAGTTCTGTAATGCTAACAAGCACTTTAGAATCAATAGAACCAGTTCAGAACACTCTGAACTACACAAACACATGTATAAATAATAAATCGAAATTCAGTTTATATTGTTACCAGTTCATCGAAACCTAGGAACTACTCTGACTTCATATTTCTTATTTTTATTTTTTAATAATACATTGAAAATCCAATTTGTACTTTAGCCGATTCATAGATAAGAAGATGGAAAATAAAGTTTTTAATAGACTAATACTCCGTTACGACTCTCAGTGCTAAATATACTTTCGAAATAAATGCCAACGACCTCGACTATTCTCAATCCCTATTTTTAATTTTTGTTAACAGAATTTAAAAAAGACGAAACGCTCGTGAGTGACTTGATGTTGACTTTGGCTTCGCTTCTGGTCAGAAACGAATTCTGTCAGACTGTTGAAGACGCCGGTGGCTTAAAATTCATTCTCGATGTACTTGTTGAATTCAACGAAAGCGAGGTAAATTAATTGAAAATTTCTCATTCTGTTTGCCTCGACACAAGTAACATTGCAGTATCACATACATACTTTGCTATGTTTACATCACCTTCCTGGATTTTATAAAATATATTATTTATTTATATACAGTAAGACCTCGCTTAACGCTGCCCCGCTTTACGCTGTTTCAGTATTACGCGCTTTTTACATGACGGAAATTATGGATCACTTTATACAAAATGATTCAAATGTTGATAGAAGTTCAACGGCAAGACGAAGTGTCATCGATGTAATATCTTGCTATCGTCAACAACTTGCTAAACGAAACAGATAAAGGCAAATAACATTAGATGACTTCTTCACAAAAACAAAATATGTCAAATGAGAAACCTTCCTCATCACAAGCGTAACTTCATACTGGAACTTTTATTTGATTTTCATATATGTTTTATGAACGAAAATCGATATTAGCAATAAATAAATCCGTAATTAATGCGATAAAAAAGTATTTAACTATAAATGTTACAAAATTAAACAAAAAAAAAGAAACAAATTTTCTGATTCTCGGTTCTGTTTCACGAATGCCTATTATCTACGTACAAAGATGACATCGTTTAGCGTAGAAATTTATTAGAACGTATCTCCCGCGTTAAGCGGGGTCTTACTGTATGTCCCTTTTCACATACCTAAAATGTAACATGTCAATGTTTTAAAACCATCCAAATGTTCCGCTTTCCGTCACCATGGGCACTCTAAGACCTATAGCTACTCAAGGTCATGCACATAGCGAATAGGTATAGATATTGTTCTTACATAAGAAAAACAAATAAAAATGTGTGAACGAAAATATTAATGAAGTATAATACTTTCAGAAACTCAACAGACAAGGTTTAAAACTATTGAAAGCTCTTTCTGGAAATGACAGCTGTAAAGCGAGTATTATAAAATATGGTGGTGCCCCAATTATCATGTCTGCTCTTTCAAAACATAAGGTAATTTAGTAGAGATGTATGCATTTTTTAATCGAGTCCAAGTGATTTTGGCGCCCTGAGCAAGTATAGAAGTTCGCCATGGAGATTACACAAGCTGTCGATAATCTCGAAAAAGTATTGCGATTCTTGAAAAACGCTTTCTGGAAAATGCCTCCCCTCCGAACTTGGCGCTCTGGGCAAGTGCCCGGTTTGCCCATGCCTAGGACCGGCCCTGAATATGTGCTTGATTCTCAGAATGAATTGAGTAACGCAGGATGAAAACTTTAAATACTGAAAAAGTTTTTTAACATTTTTTAGTATCCCTGCAAGAAATAATCAAGCACAATATAAGATTTTTTTGCTACTCAGATCATTTGAAACAAGCTCAATCATTTCGATTAGTGATGCAACCATTTCTGTTTTTACGATTATGATTAACGAACCAATAATCATATGGTTATTACAGAGAATTAAAGACATAATGTATAAATTGTATATTAGGACACAAGAGCAGAAAGTTGAATTTCCTGCACAGCGCCACATGATACCCGAGGCGAAGTCGAGGGCATCATATGTCGCGCAGTGCAGGACTTTCAGCTTTCTGCTCATGTGGTGTATACTATTTTTCTTCATACTATGCCGAAAGTACGCACTTTCACCAATATATAAAGAAACTACTTACTTTGAAGAGATAAATGTTGAGGTTATATGTACGCAATGACACATGCATCTAATGTCAGTAGAAAAGCAAATAGCTACTTACAGGCGTACAAATAGACATCTATGGGCCAACATGTGACTTGACAAAGTCGTTAGTTTCACCGATTCACGTATCAGTGCGCATGACTATACAGACGATATGAATGTAATTGCATACTAGTACCTATTCACAAACACACACATACCTTTCAATTGTAGTCGCTGTAACTAGTGTCTGTTGCACCGTTGACAATAATCGTAGATTACGATTGCAATAATCTTGAATTAATCGTAGTCGTTGCATCACTAATTTGAATTCATCAGTCTTATTCTCAATTCAGTCTATCAGCGATAACATTGTTTCAGTAATCACTTTCAATTCGAATAAGTATTTTTTCTCGTCATCTTAACGATCAAATATTTGTACTACTCGACTTGTTCTCGATTTTTTGAACACCGCTAAAAATTAATAATTATTATTATCATAAAAATTGTAAAAGTGTCAAGCTTTATTTTGTGTGTATTTATCATTTTCAGTCTTCTCCGCAATTTGCAATTATAGGTTTGAGTTGCGTAGCGACTTTAGCACTACGGTCAGTTGACAACAGTAATGCAATGTTTGCTGTCGGAATACACGAGGCCACAATAGAATGTATGCAGGCTCATCCAGATAATTTAAATGTCCAGGTAAACATTCCTTTTATAAATTGATTATTATTTTATTTCCTGTACTGCCATTAAATCAACACCAACAATTTGAAACGCTTCAAAATACTTTTTTAAGAACTTTTAACGCTATGTTATTTGTTTTTCTACGTGTAGTCCAGGGGTTATATTCGATTGCACCCCAGGGACAATTATATCAAAATAAAATTTTTAAAAATGTAGATCGAAATTTTGAAATTACATTTTTTGGTACAGAAACAGGGCAGCTGGGCTATACGTAACATGGTTTCCCGTTCTCGTGATAAGAATAAACTGTATCTGAATTTGGGAGCTGAAGAAATACTACGTACAAACATGAAAAAGTTCGGTACTCAATGTGAATATGATTGTAAATCTGCTTTGAGAGATCTGGGCTGTGACGTTGATTTAAAAGAAGAATGGACGGGAACTGGCGGAAAAATCACCACTTCGGCTATGTCACTAGCCATGAAAGAATAAGTTTACCCACTTTATAACTTGTTATTTATTACCGAATTTGTTTTATCTAATCCACGTTCACAAAAAAATCCTGAAAATATAACTGGGTAATTAACAATATTAAAAGATTTATTTAAAAAATGAAAAAACGGGGAAACTTGGAAATCTTATAAACATGCACTTCTTTTGTAAAAACATGTTTTTTTTTTTGTCTATACAAACAAAGTATGGATCTTTGTCAGATTAATTTATTGAAAATTTAGAAAAACTGATGATTTTCTCCTCAACTCTCGCAATCGAGTGACAAATTTAGAAATTGCCATTCATTATTGAAGCTTGCTCAGAGTGAACCAGTGACTATAAAACTTGATGGGTGGGTGCCTTATGGGGCCGCCAAAAAAAAAATACGATTTTCTATAGTCATTGTAAAATAATCGAACTGCGGCTGGTTAAAGAAGTTGCCCGGTAGCAAAACGTTGGCCAGTCCGGGCTTGCATGTGAGGAAAGTGTATTATCATATTATTTTGTAAAAACTTAAATGTTTGCATGTGTGTTCTATACTTTCGTAGTTCTGGGGGAGGAGAATTTACGTCTCCTAGATTTCCTTCGCCTTTGGAAAACGGTAAAATTATTTATGTTAAAAAAATGTATAATGAACTTTCACGATGACATTAGCCCTCGAAATATAAAAAAAAAATGTAATCCATATTTATTCAATCAATTTTCATCACACTTATTAACTGGTTAGTGTATAATGAAGTAATTATCTACAATTTTTATACTTTTTTTACTCATATTTGTCGTATTTTTAAATATTAAATATTAATGAAAAAATCGCTAAAGGACTTTAATATTTCACGTTTTATAAAAAAAGAAGAAAATCAATAAAAAGAAAACACTAATCAATCTAGTTATTTGTTATTTTTTTATTTTGTTGTATCACCCAACTTTATCCAGATTTTATTCACATTGAGTCTCCGTACTTTTCTGAGAGCTGCCATCTGTTTCCATTTCACCACTTATAATTAACGACTTCCAAAATATTATTCCTCGGTATTTGGCATTTTATATTATTATATGTTCAGATTCATTAAGCGTTTTGACCACCCTTAATTCACCTGAAAAAAGTAAAAATTACTTAATTTTTGAAATTATTAATCTACTCTATGAAATTAAAAATGTAAAACAAGTGTCTCTGATCTGGGTAACAGGACATTCTCATATATCAGCCAACGTAATTGCAGATACTTTAGCTAAAAAAGCTTTAGAACAAGGGACAGAACTCAATGTTAAAATACTTCTCGACGATGCCAGGAACACAGTACAAAATATATATTATAAAATGTGGCAAAAAGAATATCACAATATTTCTTCGAGTAAAGATAAATTTTATTGGAACATACAAAACATAATCGTTAAAAAACCTTGGTTCTGTAAGTTAAATGTTAACCGATCAGTAATAACTTCAATTTGTAAACTAAGACTTAATCACGCCTTATTTCCGAGTTATTTATTCAAAATAAGAAGACTAGACTCACCGTATTGCGCATGCGATAATGTATCGGTTGCCGATGTGATTCATATATTGTTGGGGTGTCCTATTTATAATAGACACAGATCCTTACTGTACAAATCCATTATTGATGCCAACATCTCATTACCGTTATGGTATCCCGATATTTTAAGATCTGAAAATAAAAAAAATTATTGTGAAATCCTCAAATTCCTAAAAAATATTAACATTCGAATATGATAGAGTTAGGTAGAAGAATTAGATAGTTATAACAGTGTTAATATAATAATATGTACTAACATTACCTATTGTGTCTTACCTTTCCTATCACGGCCGTCCATGTTCCTGGCTCTCTTGTACGTTTTGTCCTGCTGAGTCGAGCCCAATGCACTTCCTGGATCCTTATCACGTAACTCCTGTTGTCCATCCATCTTGTATCCTAGTGATAAGTGTAATGTTTGTGGGTTTTTTCTTCAATCTATTTCAGGTTCACAAACAAGACATGGCTAATTACACTAATAGGTGTAGAAGTCAACAATCCTTATATTAAAAAAAAAAGCGTTTAAGATGCGTCTAATCTTGTTAAGTTATTAAATTTTTTTATAAATCAATTTATTATTATTCTAGATCGGCGACATAGGCACTAACTGTTTACATGGTTGGTAATAAGTAAATATTTAAATAAATATTAAAGTGAATAAAAAATTTCGACATTTAGTGGCCAAGAAGTAGACGGTATCACATAAAAAAACACTTAATTTACTTGGGTTTTGCAACCGTTATTCATTTGTTTCAAATAAACTGCTGAAAATTCCGCAGTCTGTATTGAAATTTTATTCACTTTTAGAATAAGTAATATCTTGAGAACTGTGAGTGAAAATATCAAATAATGGCAAATTGCTGAAATCAGAATTTAATAAATTATCTAAATCTTAAAAAAATTGACGCGATAGGGGTGAGACTAAGAAAAGAATATTCAAAACAGTGCGCGTTTTAAAGAATAAGATCGACGTGTCCAAGGATTTTGGCCGCAGTTGATTTTTTTATTTGTATTGTTCGAGGCTGTATAGCAATGAGGTCAATTATTTTTTGCACTACTCTCATAAAATAACTGTTTTACATACATGTACCCAGGCATGTAAAGTGACCCATTACACCACCAGTGTTGTAAAATAAAACGAAATAAATCGTCCTATACCAATTCAATAGTACATCAGTATTTGTCTGTTATTTTTTTTTCAAAAGTAAACTGTCTAAGATTTTGAAAATGAAGTGGAAACCACCTAAAAAATACCATATATACCTCGTGTGTGATATTACGACTTGTGTGACTTTAAAACTCACTAGTACTCATTTTAATCATAATGTCACACCTCATTGGAATATAACACATTACGACTCTAGATATACAGTCTACTGTTACATCTTCCATATTTTATGAAGTAGTTCCCCAAATCTGCCGCTCTACGCAGAATTCACCACTATACTATAATACTAGCGCAGCGGCCCGAAATTGTAGATTACCTATTAAAAACAGACATATGCACCAGCAAAAATAATTGCAGTATTTGCCTGGCGTTGTTTTTTATTTATAATTACATTATTAAATATTAATAAATAATTGTAAACAAAAATTAAATTCGGAAATTCTAATAAAGAAAAAATGCCGCCTTCATAAAAGAGGTCCGCAAAAGATGCCCGTTCGCGCGTGTCTGCATTACAGACGCAGCTCCGCTTCTTTCACTTATTACCATACCTTCTTCGACCAATAATCTTGATTTTACTATGGGCAAACGTAATCTGCATAAGTGGTGGGGTAATGGATCTTTCATACGGCTCAAGTAATAGGAAACCCATATAAATATTTCTAATTTATTAATTAAAAAAATAATTTCAATAGTGAAAAAACATAACCTCTAGCATTTCTGGAATCATACGAAACATTCCAAGAAAAGTTTTTTTAAAATTAAATTCGTTCAAACATACGTCATATACAGAAGAATTTTATAACTAGTATAGATATAAGATATCGGTTATAAAATCAACAGCGAAGCGTCAGATTTTTCAAAGGAAAAAAATGCAAAAACTGTTCGGAAAGGAGTTGTGAATTTTTTGTTAAAAATTCCATCTCAGTATAAACATTCATTTTCCGTCTCCTGATGGTGTGAATTATCGTATATACGGTAAGACCTCGCTTAACGCTGCTCCGCTTAACGCTGTTTCAGTATAACGCGGTTTCTAAAAAAAAGTCTAGCCACTATAACGTACATTATGGATCAATTTATACAAAATGATTCAAATGTTGATAGAAGTTCAAAGGCAAGACAAAGTGTCACTGATGCAATATCTTGCTGAACGAAAAAGAAAAAGGCAAACGACGCTAGATAACTTCTCTACAAAAAAACAAAATATGTCAAATGAGGAATCATCTTACTCGAAATTTCATTTGATTTTCATAAATGTTTCATGAACAAAAATCTAATCTTTTTGACGTATTTTTTAACATTTACTTTTGTATAACTGAAACCAATCTATGTATCTATCTATATAATTTATTTAGCAATGAATGTTACAAAATTAAAGAAAAATAAACTAACAATTTTTCTTATTCTCGATTCTGTTTCACTTACATGCCTATTATCTACGTATTAAGATGACCTCGTTTAGCGTTGTTGCGTACAGCGCTGTAACTTATTGGAACGCATCTCCCGCGTTAAGTGGGGTCTTACTGTACCTATAATAATAATAATTGGCTTTACGGTAAGTACAACTGACATTCAATTCAGTTTTCCTTTTTGGCGCTTTGCCGTGAACTACATAAATAAATATCTTTTTTTACCGTTCTTGTCTGGGAACTGATAAAATATTGAGAAAGCAGGATGCGGATAAAAAAGTTGTAAACAATCACGCCTTTATCAATTATATCGACAGAGTAAATTTTTTTTCTCATGTTCTACTATGTGTGTAGATGACTCAAAATTACTAGAATTTCTCGTAATCGTGCAGATGACTACATAAAAGTACTGGTCGCAGTGCCAAACCCTGCTGACAGTGTGTTTGCTAAAATATTGGTTATTTTATATTGGATCTGAATTCGACTATCAATGTGGGATCTACACAGGGACTAATAGGGCTTAAGCCCTGAAGTCCCAAATGTCAAAGGTTCACAAAAATTTAATCATATTATCAACATTTTTAATACTTTTACCATTCCAACTCACAAGTGGGGAATGATACTAACTTAGTTTTAATTTTGCGTCCTAAGAAGAAGGTAAAATTAATTTTATAATTTTGACTATTTTCATTTTTCCACAAAATTAAAATAATCATGATGTACCTATATTTATTATCAATTAACAATATACTGAAATTTTAACCGCATTGTTGCTCTGAGGATGGTGAAAAGTTTACCGAAACGTTAGCCATAAATGCAATTTTAACATCAGTATTGCTTTTTATTGATCCCGAGCCATTGAATTTCCTTCAACTTTTTAACAATCAACGGGTCACCATATCTTTCTCCAACTTTAAAATTATTTTTAAATAAATTATTACAGCTGTGCTTATTACAACTAGTTTACTTACCACGTTCCTGTTTGAAAATACTTATAGTTACTGTCTTATAATTTTTTTCTGCCTATTAACATATATTATGGAGTTTTTCTTCAAATAAGGCAGAATATTATTAAGTCTGAACGTTCACAGATTGCTTTAAAATTACGTATTAGTAGATTTTTAACATACGCTTGTAGCTTACATACATACCAGCTGAATTATTTAGTATAATAGCTTATGTCCGCTATAATTGCTATTATACTAAATAATTCAGCTGGTACGTAAGCTACAAGCGTATGTTAAAAATCTACTAATATGTAATAATGGTGTTGACAATTTACTGATATTAAATTGTTGTTTTCCGCATTTAAACATTCCTAACGAAACAGAAATATTCTGTGACTTAGGACCGTATTAAAAATGGAAAGTTCATCTTTGACTCATTCAAGAGCCCTCGCTACTGTGAGAGTTAATGTCTAGCTACAGCTAAAAAATAATTGACTCTCGCATGTAGTGAATTTGAGTGTTGTAAATCGCTATATTATGAAAGATTAAAATGTTGATTTGTGTGCACCGTAGAGTAATTGACTAACTCATTCCGCCGCGAAAGTGGAAAGATTTGGATTTAAATCCCGACGGTGACGTGTTGGAATAGTAAATTTTTCTAATATAGTGTTACAACAATGCATGTTTCTTAACAATTATAGCAGACATAAGCTATTTTAAAATTACGGTTTAAAATTCAATATTTTTAAAAAAATCCCCCCTATTGTGGCAGCTATCGATATCATCTATCCCAATTCTATTTTATATATCCCGTCCGCCCCTAAGTGTATATAAATGTGATGTCGCTGTCAATTATTTTAGAACCGTAGATACTACTATGTGTATCAAAATACAATTTGCACGATTAATTATTATACAAAACAAATCAACTTCTGGCAAGAATGCGTGAAACAATAAAAAAGTCACAGTTAAAAAACGTTAACTGAACTGTGCTGACAGTTATTAGTGTATTTGCCATATGGCAACATACACTATTGGCGTCGGTCGGATGGCGGGACCTAGGGGTCGGACCAAAATTTCTCGACGTTTCATAACCTCCTAAACACTTTGGCACCATTTTTAAAAATGTTTATATATATATGTATAATATATATATATATATATGTGTGTACGCGCGATAACTTTCGAAAGAGTTAATTGATTTCAACGAAATTTGGGCCACGTGTTGAAATCCATCACCGCAAGAAGCCTATTTAAAATGGGCCTAATCGGGCTATTTTAAGGGTAGTTTTTAGGGGTTGAAAACTGTTTTTGGGCCCCAAAATACCGAAAAAATTCTCCGAATCGTTTCAAAATTGAAATTTAACCCTTTGGTAGTGATTAAAAAGTGTCCCCACAATTTTAATAAAATCGGCCCGACAGGACCGGATTTACAAATTTTATGAAAACACTAGTTTGCAGATAGTGACTTATTTATTGAAGGGTGTATTTAATTCGGTGTAGACGTTAGATTAATAATAATATTACAATTAAGAAAAAAAATGTTATTTTAAGGGGTGTATTAAGGGGTTAAATTTTTTATTTTGTCCAAAAACAAACTTAATTTCACATAATAAAAGTATAAAACCACACGGCCCTGTACAAGCAAATACACTATATTGTCGGCAGGGTTTTGGCACTGCGACCCGGGTTTTTTTTCATGTTATCATCGTTCCATCTCGTTATGCCTGATATATTTCGAGATACCTCTGGACTTTTGGGGCGACTACCACTCTTGTATCTAATTGTGCTAGAGTCGGACCTGCGAAATATTAATTCAAGCCCTCATTGACTAAAATATCTTTTACATCGTGACGCTGTTACAATATTTATAATGAATAGGTTTTAGTCATAACATTTAATTAATATAAACGCCCTCTCAGCAATACGTGTTTGAATGCGGGATAGTCGCACAGTTGGTTTATTATTTATCAAAGATTAAAACAATTCGTTCTGATTACATTATAAAAAATAATTAAATCAAACCGTTGAGAAAACTAGAAATTTGTACAGTAGGTTCCTTTTGTGAAGTAAGCACTCACTAAGAAAGGATTTTTCCAAATTCAATCCCAGAGGTGGGGTGCAGAGCTTTTTGACAAAATGGTTCATAAATCATATTTCACAAATTGTTACAGTGAGAGGTATTGAATTTTCTTTAAAAATAAGCAATCTCATATTCGAGTGTTTTTTTTAAATGTTATTTATTAAAGAACTGAACTTCGTTCTTTTTCATTTTTATGCTAATATTAGGGTAACTAATTACCAGCTGCTCGATATGCTTCCTGTTTCACCCGCATAGCTCTATCTGACAAGCGGTTGGATATGTGTGTACATGTGAAATGCACTTACTCGCGTTTCGAAAACCTCCAATTTTTATAAAAAATCTTATTCAATCTTTGATGGTAATGCTTACAAAATAAACTAGAAATATGTACCATTAGTCCCAAATGACTTTTAACCAAGTTTTTACAGTTTATTTGATCTAAATAAATGATTTAAAATCAGATAAAAACGAGGAATTAAACATAAGTTTTTCACAAATTTTTGTATAGAAAAAATTTAATTTGTACAAAATTATTGAGCAAGCCAAATTTGTCAGTATTTTTAGGACAACTTTGTAAAGAAAAATCTTCAAAATGTTAATTTACCTTCTCGTAATTCGAAATCTCGTGATGTGCTGTAAAGAAATATTGACGAATATCACGTTTTTTTATTCAATTTTTAGGGAAAAATATATGTTTGTATATTTAGCAGTGGTTCTTAACCTGGGATGCCCACACCTCTGGGGGTACGGGAAGGTATTTTGGGGGGTACGGGAGAAGCCCCTAACAATATAAATGATATAATAACATTTATTAAACTTTTGATAATAAAATATTTGAAAACTACAGTAATCCACTCAATAACGCGTAAGTCGGGACCGCGTTATTAGAATATCGCTCATAAAAAATTAGGGTTACGGGTTTTTCGCAAAAAAATACAAATGTGCCAAAACACATTTTCAGTAGGGTGCGGAGACTTATTTTCAGATTCAAAGGGTTGCAGCTCACTTAAAAGGTTAAGAAACACTGCCTTAGAGGTTTCTTTCGTGATTTCTGCTAAGTCTCTTCGTTGCGTTTAGTGACCATTAGGAATAAGAATGTTCTTGTGGCAATTTTCACAATGATAACAATAAACAACTTTTATGACGCTCCTTTTAGTCTGTTGTAAAATGATTATTCGTATTTGTACCTGCATACTTTTTCATTATACCTACGTCTTATTTATTTTTTAATAATTGTCGCCACTACCAAGCTAATTTTTATTTATTTTTTCGAAAAGAAGAATGTTAAATGTAGTTTTTCTTTCCTAGATTTTTTTGGACATATGTAAGGGTGCAGCAGAGAGGACGGACGGTTTTAAAAAAATCATAAAATAGTTAATTTTTACTCAAAAACAAATTTATTGATGGAATCAGGTTCGCAAGGAAATAGATTTTGAGAGAGTCAAGTGTGGAAAATCACATCAGGCATGTGGTGGCCGAAATCGTTGATGCAGTGCTGGAGGCGTTCTTGGAAGTTCGCGTAGACTCTCTCCGCTTTCACCCCTACAAATTGGCCATTGTGCAACAGTTACAGCCCGGAGATTATGCACAACGAATGAACTTCGCACGTGAGATGGAAGCACTGATCGATCAAAATGCCACACAGCCAGAGCATCAATGGACGTTATTCGCCCTCTCTTCCGTGGTCGCCTTATTTCCAGGTTTGGCGATGTTCATTGGCCTCCTCGGTCCCAAAATTTATCCATATGCGATTTTTTCTTATGTGGACACTTCAAGGCTACAGTATACGAGAACAAGCCCCGAACTCTGGACGAATTGAAGGACGCAATTCGCGTGGAAGTCGTCCAAGTTGAGAGAGCGATGTTGGAGAGAGTCTACGCGAACTTCCAAGAACGCCTCCAGCACTGCATCAACGATTTCGGCCACCACATGCCTGATGTGATTTTCCACACTTGACTCTCTCAAAATCTATTTCCTTGCGAACCTGATTCCATCAATAAATTTGTTTTTGAGTAAAAATTAACTATTTTATGATTTTTTTAAAACTGTCAGTCCTCTCTGCCGCACCCTGTATATTCCGGGGGCTTTGGACAAAGTCGGATATGAGTATGAGTAATGTAACAAAAATATCTACAATGTAATTTTCAAATAAACTTGGATTACAAATTAAATAATGCTGAATGCAAAATACATATAATAGGTACCTAGTATCCTGGTATATATTTCAATACGAAATATGTTATCATTTGGCATATTTGTTAACTGTAAAAAATAATATGTATTGGTTTTGTAACTTATTGAATTACATATTATTGTTCAGTAAGTAATAAAAAAAAATCACTACAATGCCAGTGGCGTAGCGAGAGGTAACCGGTGTACATGTTGCGTTTTTGCTGAATACCAGAATAAAAAATAGATTTTTGGAAAAAATTCATGATTTTCTAGAAAATGTTCGTGGGCTTTACGCAAGTGTTGTAAATGATATCACTTCGATAATATTATACCGGTAATATGGTCACACAGTAAAATGTTCTAAAGACCCCTACGCTCTACACTACTGAGCACTGCATTTGAACAAAAAAACTGTTGCAAATCGACAATTTCTCACTCCCTACCGTTAGAAGGGAATTTTATGTAAATTGTAAAAGATAAGATAATAATTTTATTGAAACTACAATCAGTAATATTATGACCTCGAAACTGTCAATCAAGTTAAATTACAGAAAAAAGTATGGCAAGAGATTTTTGACAAGACTTTCCGTTTATTAGTTGTTTTAAAAAAATAAAATAACAGTTTATTTAGCATCAAAACCAGCCCCAGAAATGTCATCGATCAAAACAACAAATTCTGAAATAAATTAATTTATCTTTACTAATTATTTTATAATAAAAAATCAACGAAAAATCTAGATCGATTCTATCTCTAAACAATAGTACGCTTCCAAAATTATTGGGAGTGACGAGACACTTTTACGTATACTTACTCTATAATAAGCGGCACGTTCTTTATTCATTACGTTGAATAAAAACTGTACCGCTTATATCAGATTGTGAAGTATATGTTTGTTATTATTTTGGAACCGTATATTATAATAAGTTAATTTGCAGCTGATTAACACAGTTTTACAATACATTCCCTACTCAGGGCCCTCTTTTCCACTGGGCACTCTGGGCACCTGCCCAGGGCCCAGCGATCGATGGGGCCCCCTAGTTCCAGATCAGCATCCGATACCGATACTTCCGACAAATATATCGATATATTTTTTAATTGTATTTGTTAATTATTGATTTGCATAGTAATTATGCTCTTTTATTAAGAAAAAATAGTCCTCTTTAATAGTCATAGGGACCCCATTATACGAAAGTGTCCAGGGCCTCCAATAAGTTAAAAACGGCTCTGTCCCTCCTTGAGGTTTTTAGAATGTAAACATGTCTGTCATCACGATACCGCAACTGGTCAAACGGCCGAGCGGATCGAAACAAAATTTTGGTAAGTAATACGTAAACAACAAGAGCCCAAGAGCCCTGTTATTTTTGGGAGAAAATCGGCGCATGCACAGTCGCACAGAAATGATACGTTTTTGTCTGAAGAAAAATAATTAGGTATATATCCAATTTTTTGTGGATGGACTTTTCTTATACATTTTACATACTGCGTCTGCATTAAAAAAATCATTGTTTTTCCTGAAGCATCGCAATGCATCTACCTAAGCCGGCTCTGTACATGCAAATGACTTAGATAGATTCTTCCCCTGCCCTTTTTTTAACTTGATACGATAATATGATGACTACATGAAACGGTTTGCCGTTTGCATTTTGCAATTTGCATCGACCAATCGATGACTCAAATCAGTTTATAAATAGCAGTCATTCATATTTTCGAAAAGGGGTAGAAAATTACAGCCGTCAATAACAAAGGTTTAACTGTTGACTTAATTAATATTTCGCACACAAAAATGAAATTCAGTATTTTAATAATTTTAATTGTGATTTTACTAATTTCTTCGATAAAAACAGTTTCCGCGAAACTATTCACGGAGTGCGAGCTTGCATTGGAACTAGAAAAAAATGGATTTCCAAAAGACAAACTAGACGATTGTAAGTTAATATTTATTGCATTTCATTATTTAATTAATAATCGTAATTTTTCTGTCAGAAATTACAGTTTCTATTTTTGAACTCACGCGTAGCAAAATTAGAATTTTTGGATAAAACTTTTTGCAATTCAGTTGATCTTTCGTATCGGCGGCAGTCTGATACCACCCTATATAAAAGAAAAAATGTTACTCATTATTTAAAATTGGACTGATTCATCTTTCACTTTTTCCGCGCGCTTTTTCCAAACCGCAGATACGAGTGACCAATTTTATATTAAAAAAAGTGTTTTTATTACTACAGTTTTGGCGATTAAAATAATTTCCATCTTAACAAAATAAAATTACTTGCATTACTGTTCAATTGGTTTTTCTTTATTTTGTTAATATATCTATTACTGTTGGTAGAGTCAATATTATTAATTTCCATCTTATTGATAACTGTGCAAACAATAAAAATTAATCAATCCCATTTGTGGCGTGTATGCTTTTGAAAAATTGTTGTGTCGGGATAACTCTTAACAAAATTGTTATGTATAATATTCGTGGTTTACGCCGGTACAATACAACAACTGAGTGTTTCTTTTTTCAATTTAACGTATTTTTTGATCATCACAATTTCATAATTAGTTATAAATCCTCAGAGCGCCCATATAGTTTTTGTCACCGATCTCTAATTAATGGATAGCAGATAAATGACTACTTCCATTCCTATACATGTGGTTTAGTCGTACTGAGCAGATATGATCCTTTGGGTGACAATTTTAGCGAAAGATATGAATAATATTAACACAGCTAACGCATTATGGCATAAGTATAACTACCTGAGAACATCGACAATATTTTGAATAAGTATAATATTATATAAATTAAACAGCGCGTCCAGAAAGTCACCCATCAAATATCAATATTGCGCTGAACAGGTTG
Source organism: Venustoraphidia nigricollis (assembly GCA_034508555.1). NCBI lineage: Eukaryota > Metazoa > Arthropoda > Insecta > Raphidioptera > Raphidiidae > Venustoraphidia > Venustoraphidia nigricollis. The sequence continues at coordinate 962,754 of JAVRKA010000072.1, forward strand.
TTTTGGCACAATTCATTCGCTATTTGTTCGCTTAATTAGAGATTGGTGTTTCAGGTTTCTGCCTATCTAAAGAGTTCTATTTTTCCTCTCCAATGATCTTGCCCCTATAACTTCTTTTTTGCGGAGTCCAACTGTAGTTATATTATTTAATTTTACTGAAGAAAACATATTTCAGGGGTTTGTCTAGTTCAACTTGCAAGTGAAAGGGATACATCATCAGTTATAAAAGGCCAAAATGAAACCTACGAATATGGACTTTTTCAGGTATTTGATATAAATCGTTTTGCATGTGCTTAGTGCTAATATAGCTACTACAGGTGCAAATCTATCGCTTCTCAAAAAAATAGTACCTTAAATTTGCCTCTTACATATTACATAATATAATACAGGGTGCACAGCATAACTTCTTTTTTTTGCATAAAAAGATATGCAAAAAAAGGAAATTATGCTGCCGCTTTCTGTATTAGGACACATAGTACATTATTATCGTTGATCGAATGTCGGCAACTTAGAAGTATAGTACCCTAAATGTCGACGTTTCACATATTTTGAACAGTTTTTCGTTTATATTGCAAAATACTGATTTTTAAACTCTTGGCTATTGTCCGTTTAGTAAATTTAATAGCCCATATACAATGCCTGAGTGTTTGATTATAAGCAGTGGCGTAGCTGACGATCCGTAGCGTCCGCGGCGTGGGGGAGTCTCGAGCATTAGGGGGCCCCGTTCATCCTAAAAAATCTTTAAAATTCAATTAATAAATTAACGTTGACACTTAGTGTTACAGGGTTTTGATAATTTACGTTTAAGAGATATTATGATTAATGTACGTCAACTACGGCCTGTGTTACTAGCGTTTGAAATAAATTATATTGATAAATTGAAAAGACGGGTCCCACTGATATTATTGCGGTGGGGTCTCTAAGTTCTCAGCTACGTCACTGACGGTCCTGTATCTAATATCTATACAGAGATTGACAAGAGAACGCTCCAGTATTATGTAGCTCAGTGAGTTAGGATTTCATCAAACTTGTGTTATTTTCAACCGACTTCAAAAAAAAGGAGGAGGTTCTCAATTCGTCGCAATCTTTTTTTTTTATTTTTTATGTATGTTCCCCGATTACTCGAAGACGCCTGAACCGATTTGGAAAATATTTTTTTTAGATAAACGACCTATGGTGCGACCATGACAAACCTGGAAAAGGTTGTAATACAACATGCGAAAAGCTAATTGATGACGACATAACAGACGATATTAAATGTGCCGCATTAATATACAAAAAACAAAATTTTAGTGCCGATTGCGAGAATAAATCAATCACGTACATTTCGAATTGTTTCAATACGACCACAACACTATCACCTATAAATTTTACAACAATAACTGCTATTGTTTCCGACAACGTAACAGAAGTCAGCATTCAAAGGAAAAATTTTCCAAACAAAAATATTGCACAAAATTATAACAATATTGGTACTAACTCTTCAAGAACGTTGAGTTTTGAAATATTATCACTTTTATCTTCTGTGTTTTTCACAATATTATGCTATCAGTTTACAACTAAATTATAAATACCTACTTAGTTTATAAGAACATTAAAATATTGTAAGCTTACATTAGTATTCGTGCATTTTTATTAAGTATTAATTTTGTGGTAATTTTTTAAAATAAATCTACTTATCTATTTTTATTAGATATTTTTTTATTTATCATTAAAATACTGTTGTGTGAACTACAATTTTGTTTAAACCTACAGATTTTCACGATTGCACTGCACCGGAAGACACCACCATTGACGGAAAATACACTCTGTAACGTATTAGCTCAAGTTAGCCCACGTTAGTTTTTTTTTATGTGTGTGCGGGCACTAACTTTCGAAAGAGTTAATTGATTTTAACGAAATTTGGCCCACGTGTTGAAATCCATCACCGCAAGAAGCCTGTTTAAAATGGGCGTAATCGGGGCATTTTAAGGGTAGTTTTTAGGGGTTGAAAAATGTTTTTGGGCCCCAAAATACAGAAAAAATTCTCAGAATCGTTTCAAAATTGACATTTAACCCTTTAGTAGTAATTAAAAAATGTCCCTACAATTTTAATAAATTCGGCCCGACAGGACCGGACTTACAAATTTTATGAAAACACTAGTTTGCATATAGGTAGTGAATTATTTACTGAAAGTTGTATATAATTTGGTATAGAGGTTCGGTTGATAATAGTATTGCCATTAAGAAAAAAAATGTTATTTTAAGGGGTGTATTAAGGAGTCAAATTTTTTATTTTGCCCAAAAACCAGCTTAAGTTAGCAAAATAAAGCCACACTGCCTGTATAAGCAAATACACTATATTGTCGGCAGGGTTTTGGCACTGCGACCCGGGTTTTTTAAATTTTTTAATCAAACCCCAAAAATTTTATTTACCAGCAATCACAAGACTGAAGAAAGTCTTGACAGCAAAAAATATCGACTTTGATGGATTGCTCCCTAGTCCCTACATATCTGCAGAGGCCTATCCGACACTGTTCAGCATGTCGAAACCAAATTTTAAAAGGCTTTAAATTTTAGAGGATCCTCAGGGCGCGGCGGTTTGTCTTATTTTCTTCTTATTCCCCGAAACAAAGGTAGTTTTTACTGATCAATAATAATCCGTTGTAATGAGTAAGTCAGTGCATATAACCCATTTTTTTTTCGTGAGTGGTCGAAAAATGTTCGAAGTTATAGGCACTTTTGTGTGGACAACCTACTTGTCAAGTTATTTTGCAATAGCTGTATGATCGGCAACCACTGTTCCAGAGCCTCTCGTACAATTTTGACCTAGGAGTATTAGCTTACCAAACTTATTTCACCTCTATGGTTTTCATGATCCTCCGAAATTTGTTGAGAGTTCTTATCGTATCCTCTACGGAAAATTAATTTGCCATCAAAGACAGTTTATAAAATAATAATATAGAAATATTAAAGGTTTGTTTATATTTTTATATATGAATTTTATGATTCTATTAACTCATATATTGCATATATATAAAATCTCATGAAACCTTTTACATAACTAACCTTCATTTTTAGCAGTGAGAAATGTCACTTTTTCCATATTTTCGTTCACCTTTTACTGACTTGACTGGATGTTTGCTGAATCATCAACATTTCGGAAAATGTGCGGAACTCGAAATGAAGCATATAGAATGTCTTGAAGCTTATGGACAAATAAGAGGTGAACAAAAATGTCGGGACTATGCTGATGATCTATATGAGTGCGTTTACAAAACTAAACAATTTGAAAGAGTTGCGGTAATTATTTGTTTTTAAAGATACAGTCTATTATTTGCCCAAAAGTAATACCGAGGATTTTGAGAGCATATTCCTTGTGAAATTGAAATAGAAAGCCATTTACTGTTTCCCTCGCGAAGTGTAAATACCAAAGTATTAAAATATAGAAAAAGATTTTAGCTTTTCACTTTCCTTATTTGGGTAGTAGGAGGAAATTAAAAAAAAAGTAAGGAATCGCCTAGAAGCTGTAAGATTAAGATTTAGTTTCGATCCGTTGAACGGTACCTACGTCAATGTGATTAAACATCCAAAATTACATTCGTTGAAGTTTCAGTATCGTTATTTTTTCGCCATGATTATACTATTTCAGGTAGTTCTTATATTATTTCGTAAAATGTGTACTACATCTGTTGTAATTTATAACAAATATCTTCTCTTAAAAAAATAGCTCCGTCTTCCTCGTTTCTGCTGTAGTTAGATATAATCTTGTTAATGGCTAACCCATTTTAATTAATTTTGTAAGATAAATGACAACACAGTACCCATGAACATGAAAGAAATTTTCTTTACAACCGATTTACTGCCGGTTGGGTTGTATATTTTTGTTTAATGAAAATTATATTTTCAAAGTTGTTTTTTACAGGCAATGAAAAAGGAACGTCAACGACAATATCTTGCGGGTGAAGTACCCAAAGATCAACGGTACGCTCCTAGTCCTGTACCGGACACATACTGATTTTTTATGAATAGTTGTCAGTAAAGTTGTGTTAGATATTTTATAAGTACTCAATAAAATGTATAGTTTTGTGTCTATTTTGTTTTGTTTTTTTTTTATTTTAATGTTACATCACAGTATTTTTTTATAGTTCGTAAATATATTAATAATTAATTCACGCATTGGTTGAAACGTTTGTATTTGTAGAATAATTCAAATGAAAATGTTAAATTAAACGGTAATGTATTAAATAATCTGTCTATAACTTTTATATGTAAAATTGATTCTTGGGAACAATAGACGAAATAATTATTTCGTCTATTGTTCCCAAGAATCAATTTTACATAAATTAAACGGTAATGATCCCAGTTGTCGAGCATCTATGATTTAATCTAATCTGAAAAATGTATAAATAAGCATTCCTTTTTATTTTCTCGTATTTTACTATTTAAAAATGGCGCCGACAGTAGTTTGAGGTGTGAAGTAATTCGAGCATTTAGAAATAGATGGCAAGACGTAGTTCATATTGACATATTTGTTTCGACCTCACCTGTCACTGCTGTCAGATAAACCGCGTTGTTTTCGTTCTAGCGTCAGTGGTCAAATTGTCAAACTGTGTATGTTTTGGAAAAAATACCAATTTTAAATTATTTGAAAGTTGTAGGGATAAATGTATAATATATTGTGAATTAATTTCAAACTAATAAGTGAGCCATTACTTCATATTTTGTTAAAAACATTTTGACAGTGACAGTTTGATCCGGCAATAGAATGTCAGCCTACTACATTTTGGAATGACACTAAAAAAGTTGAAGCCTTCATTTTTATTTTTTGTTGATAAGTTGGAATAATTGAATAACTGTGAAAATTGTGACTTTTAAAAAGTGTTGTGTAATTTCCCTCGAGCTGTAGCAAATCCAAACGGCTTTCCTGATGATGAAAATAAAGACTCGTAAGTCATATTTTATTTATATATTTCTATTTTATTCCCCTTTTCAATATTTTTCATTTGGATTTCATTGAAATTTTATTTAAATTGTATAAATGTTTATGGGATTGAAATTTTTCATATTGATAAAAACATGGCACGTATCAGCTGTCATTTGCATGACATGCTTGTTTGACAGATAGATGACTTTCGTAATTAGTTATACTTCTGTATATATTAAAAATATGTATTTCTGTAATTCATTGATGTGTTGCTGTGGATAATTTTTTCAAATAAACTATTTTTATGTTCTAAAATGTCCACAAATGTATTTCAACAAACATGTGTCCAGACATTTTATCCATATTGTCGAAATAATATCTCCCGCCAACTAAGCTGTCAGTTTTGTAATTATGTAATTTATTTTACAATAACTCTAACTATAAATGAACACTTATTATTAGAATAGGTTTACTATGAGCATTATTGACTTGTTTGTGCTCATTCTAATAAGAAAATTCGTGTATGTTCGTAATTTATATTGCTAAATTATAAATACAAAACAATTCCAAAGCTTCAAGATGGCTCCTCCAGCATATTTTTATACAGAGGCAAACAAGCTGCGCAGATTATACGCGCGTTAATCTGAATATGAATTTTTTTTTTGGATTTGCGATAGTCTGTTAATATAATGTAACAAACCAAAATATTCAAGTAATCGTTATCCAAATGAAAAAAAAAATAATTTCGGTTATTGGAATAGGTTAACTTTTTCTTGATGCACTCTTCAAAAGGGCTTATGTCGAATTTTTGGTTATTTTTGATGTATTTACATTTTTTAACTCTTTTTCTATGTTTCATCTCCACTGAAGTTCTAAATTTAAACAAAATTTTAAAACAAATTAGAACTCTCCTGTGGATGTACACATACAGAAGGTTTCATTTTCTGTTTTATTATTATTTTTTTTTTAATTTAAAGTTTGTCGAGATGGATCGTTTTTATTCGTATACCAGTATACCGTCATTTACATGCTTTGAGGTACCTTAGTACTTGCTACTGCACAAGCGTCGTGAACGCTGAGTGGAATGAAATTACTTAATTGTCGAACGTCTATAATTCAAATGAAACTCAACGTATATTTTAAGTTCAAGTAAACTCGGAAGTATAATACTAGGTACTCCAAGACTATACATATCAGGGGCGTAGCTACCGCCGTATCTGCCGTATCAATTATACGGGACCCCCGGGGCACGGGGGCCCCCAACGTGCGTAAGAAAAATTGATAAAAACTTCTCAATTTTTTTTTATTTCAGAAATGACAAAAATCAAAAAAAGCAATTTCTTTTTTTCCCGCGTAAAGCGTGCGTTCAAAAGTTGGCAACACCCTACATCGGTTATCGCGGGCTGCGGGATTTCTCCTCTTAAGTCATTTACTTCAACGGGGGAAGGGCCCCCAAACAAATTTTTATACGAGGCCCCGCCAAGGCACGCTACGCTTCTGATACATATATATATATATATATATATATATATATATATATATATATATATATATAACAAATATACTTATACTAACGGATTACAAAGTCCACATACTGCGAGAGTTGTTTTTAGTGAATTATACAGAAGCTAGTTGAATTAATGCAATATGAAATTGTTTAAACGTCGTTTGTAATTGTACACTTTTAAAGATTCCTAGAGCGAATTTTCAGTTGTCGTCATCTGTGGCCATTTTTATTTATCGGTATCTATACATATAAAAAAATGTAAACAATATTGTTTACATATTTTACTTCAACCGCGCGTTAAGGCTACACGCAAACTTTTTATAACAATAAGGAATTTCTTACTATGTAACAAAAGGATGAAAGTGCTGGAATATTAAATTACTTAAAAATAATCTAAATTAGTATGCATTAATATGTGCGTATTTATTTTGTCATAATAAATAACTCGGTTGATCTAGTTATGCAATCGCAGCTGCATTTTGTCTGTTGCATTGCTGCAGCTATATTTATACAGGGTGGTGTTCAAATTTGATTGTTGGTTATTTACGTTTAGGTTGGAGTAATGGACCAGTGGCTATAAGTTTATGGGCGTCTTAATATGCTATGCTGTACTGATGTAAAAGGCTAAAAAACCAGCTGATTAGCCGACTAAATATCCGGTTAAATATTCGTGGCTATTTATTTTAAATAGCCGTGGTTATTTATTATTATTATACCTGCGCAGAAAGTTTTTGCGCATAATTGTGAATTTCGTTCGGGATTGCCGTATCTGTAAAACGTCAGACCTCATAATTTAATAGCCAATGTTCAATATCTACGTATAATACTGTTAGGGGACGTCCATTACTTATTACGCAATTAATGGACTCCCCATTAGTACATATATAAATATGAATACAATCATTATATTTGTAAACTTACACACAATTCCGCTACTGGAAACGGTTGCACATAGTCACTTAATTAGCCGGCTAATTAACCGACTAAAATGTTAACAATAAAAAAGCAGTAATTTTACATCATTATATTATGGAACAATATAGATGCCAAAACATCGTACTTTCGCGTACAAAAACGCACTTTTAAAATTGTGTTTATATTGTTATTATCAGTAGACATTGGACACGCATTCTAAAAATAAGACTTTATTTATAAGATTTTACAAAAAAAGTTTATGTGCTTAAGACGACTTTGCCTACCCAACCCTAGATGACATTGTCGACCAAATGCGTTGTGCAGTTCATAAATAGTGAGTCAGTCGTTGATTGTGCTCCATATCTTTTTTTAACTCTGGATATATCTATCTCTATCATGTCGTTTTTTCGTTTCATCGCTTTTACGAACTTCTCACTATAGAAGTGCCACTTCAAAAAGCAAAATTTCAATAGATAAGTTTCTCCACCACACCCTGTACAAACGTGTCTGTATTTTAAGAGAAAACAAATTGTTGAATTACAAGTTGATATTTTTGTGTCATATGCTCTGGTCGTTGACTTTTTGGCCAATAAGAATGAAGTAGATTGTAACTGAGAACTCCCAAAATAAATGAACCCATAATAATAGCTGAACACTACCTATACGTGTATCAAAGTATGTGAGATGTCTTTTTTTCTGTTGCGTTTGTTGGCTCTATAATATGAAAACATCTCGGATCGCCAAGTTGGCTTTGACAAGTCTGCGATCGAATTAAAGTTATATTCATATCAAAACTCACATTAAAGTAAAGGCTAGCTATCTAAATATGATATAAATGTAGGTATACCATTTACAAAAACTTGAACTACAAAACTTTTTTTAAACAACCAATAATTTGTGGTGACGCATCGAAGACAGTAAAGAGTTTTATGGTTAAAATATTTAGAAGGAGTGCGCTCTCAAAATCATCGGCGCTTTTTTTGGATCACTCCCGCATTACTCACAGGATCCATTTTTATAAAACAGACCATAAAGTTTTCAATAGAGTGATTGTACTATTTTTGTATTCACTTAATGGCAATAAATTGATAAAATAGTGTAGATATGTATTTATGCACGCAAGTTGAAAGTCACTAGGGGTCGGAGGTTAAGAAGACTATTATTATTGTGTAAATGTGTAAAAAGCAACGCGTTTGCATTCTACTTCGGTATTAAAGCTAGACGTTATGTTTTTTGCACTTTGGTCATTATTTAAACTTACCATTTAAACCCTGAAAACGCAGACAAGCAGATACTTTACTTCTCGTGGCTTTATATTCGAAATTCTTCTCAATACGATAAATACACTTAAAATATTTTTATAGAAAGTTAAATTTTGTATAACATTGGAAATAACATCTTCAGATATATGTGGTCCTGTTTTCTATTGAAAATAACCCTTTTTACTCTAAAGTTAGTGATTATTTTGACAAAAAACTACATGCACGTATAAAGGATATCCGTTATTTCGTACAGAGGCATAATATATATTTCTCATATTTTCGAAACCATTCATCATGCGAAATCGGGATATTAATCAGCGTCTGGAAATTGGATATTCTAATCATTTTCCAGCTTTGTGAGGCTAACTCCACGTTTAAAGTGCCTGACGCTTGGCCTATAATATGCGATCCTGATTACTGATGTATTATGTGATTGTAATACGATTTATATGAACACATATTATATATTAAAAAAAACTTAAAATAAATTGAACCTTCTTCAAAGAAGGCCACTAAAATGAGTATAGTGGCTTTGCAATACGCATAATTTGCACATTGTTAGTCGCCTTTTTTCTTATATTTTATTACCGATTTAAGTTAAAGTTATATGATATACCCTAAAGATATTCCCTATTAATTCAAAATCGGTTCAAAAATACCGAAGATATGAGGTAGCATATATATAAAAAACTCTCCTTTTTTAAATTCAGCTAAAAACTCCTGAACGTATTTTTTTTTTAATTAAATGGTACTAATCCGTAAACATTCTGAACAAAGTGTTGTCGAAATCAGTTAACTCCCCGAGAAGTTATTGCTGAACAAATATAAAAATGTGTATTATATTATTTACATGACGACTTATTGATAACCTCTTTTTTGAAGTCGGTAAAAAATATACATTTTGTGTAGAATAACGTCGCCATTTCGTTAAACGGCAACAAGTATGTATATTAAATGCGTGACCTTTAATTAAAAACGGTAAATTATTGTTTTCTCACCGAACTTTGTCCTTTTTGTAGGTATTTCTATTGTTTGTGCATAATTTTATGTGCTTCCGTATATTTTTAATGTAATGGCTTTTTGCACATTTGTTTTGCATTACGAAATCAAACATAATTCATCACATCTTATATGTCAATTAGATTCAAGGTGGTTTATTGATAATTGTGTTTTTAAAACAATATTTAAATATTAAATAATATTTAAATCTTTTAATAAAACGTCCTTGAACTTGAAACCCCTGATTAGAGGTGCAAAGTTGTAATCGCTCGGATGGACGGTTCGTATAGGCGCCTAGCCCATCTGTTGTATCTTTGCCTTATTTATGTTTGTGAGAAAAATCATTTGGATAAGTGAAATTATTTTCGGGCTTGAAAATAGCCAATTTCTTAGATCCATGACAAATGGTTTGAGTGCCTTCTCAATAGGACTCAAAACTGCTTGTATAGGCAACATACTTTTTTCTGCAATTTTATCTATCCATATATCTGCCGCTTTCGGTTTCGAAATGCCGATAAAAAAAGATTAAATAAAAAAAGTCTTTATTTTGTGTGAAAATTTTTTTTTATGTGATGCCGTGAAAATAGTAATTTGAATATTGTTGAACACTTTGTACTTGTATTTTTATATAGCGTTGACCTAGTTTGGAGCCTGTTCACTGTAAGTACTTTTCACGTTTCAATTCGCCGGCTCAGTGGTCTAGGGGTATGATTCTCGCTTTGGGTGCGAGAGGTCCCGGGTTCAAATCCCGGCTGAGCCCTGTATTTTTATTCAGTTTAAGTTTTTTATCAGTATAAGGATTAAAGTATATTAATATTATTTGATTTTGAATTATCATTTAATTATAGGATTTCGTTGTAGTTTTTTTCCTTCAAATAAGATTTGACTTTGATATAGATCATATTATGCAGAATGTTTTGATTTCTTAAATGCATTATTCATTTTGTAATTTTTATATAAATCTGATACTGGGCTTGAGAATAGCCGAGCATGCAGGGATGCAGTTGTTTATATGACGTTTCCACATGGCTTCTAGATTACAAGCCGTCAACTTCTGAGGTTTTAGTCTGAGAACTAGTAAAAGTAGGTACCTATAAGAAATTGGTTTTCAAAAAATAATAAATTGAAAATATGAATTGAAACTATGTCCAACTAACCCTAGTTTTAGTTGGTATTAAAATTAAAACATTAAAAAAAAACTTCTTAAAGACAAGCTTTTATGACAGTGTACTAAAAAGGAACAAAATAATTTTTAATAATTTAGGTTCATAATTATAAAATCGTGGATTATAAGCTTTGTGATATTTCATTAGCCACGGCCCACGCGTTTTAGTTATGACCCTAAATTATTCTAAAAATAATTTTTTCCTTTTTTGTACACTGCAATAAAAGCTTTGTCTTTTAAAAGTTTTTTTTCTAATATTTTCTTTTCAAATTTTTAGTTTCGTCTTAACCTATGCGTTATTCATAATGGAAGAAAAAGTCATATTGAGTTTAGAATAGCTTATCGTTCTGTACTCATCAAACCGTTTCATTTGAGATCCATGTCAAGAGACTTGTGAAGAAATAGATAATCCGCCATATTGGACTTAGAACGATATTAGCTATACTACCTATATTATATTGTCACCGGACATGCAAAATTTCAAAGCTCTGGCTTAATTAAAACCAGTCGATATTTTGGTTGCAAAATTTGACCCAAACTGACAAACATGTGATGTTGAATAATAGCTTGTAAAAATTGAAGATACCCACGGGCTTGTGACACATTAAACAGATACACAACGATTTTCACCATAAGAATGCCGTTTTTACCTTGTTGGTACGGATCTTGAACTAACGACCAAACTTAATATAACATATGTAGGTACTGAAGTCTGAAACCTTTGAAATCTAGACGTATATAACCCTTTCATGTTTCGTGACGCAATGAATCCCTTTTTTGACGCGTCAAAGATTTGACATGTCGCGGTTCATTATATAAATAAAGCTTAATGACCTCGCTGTGACATGCCAAAGTGTGGCCGCGACATATTGAGAACATTGCTGCCGCAGCCTCCTATGAATAGAACTTGAAATTAGATTTTAGACGGAAGACGGAGCATTGTTGCTGTTCAAACTTTAACAGAGACGTTCACAGTTTTTTTTAATCGACTTTAAAAAAATGTTGGAGATTCTCAATTCAAAGCGTATGTATTTATATCACGCTTTTATTAGCTTCACCTGTATGTTTGTTTGGTTGTAAAGGAATCTTTGAACGTGAAGTTCACTCACTTCAAAACGTCAGATAAAACTGAAAATTTGCACACTTATCAAGGACCGATGACGATACAATAATTTAATAAGCTTGTCCCATTATCCTAACCAGGACCTTCAGGATAAAAAAACTTGAAAAATTACAGCAAGCAAGCTAACACGCTGTACAGTGACGTACGTTGCTTAAAAAACGAAAACAACACGCTTTTATGAATTAAAAAATGCAAAATTTAGCTTTACTGTAAAAAGCGTGGAGTGCTTAACATAGTTAATGAATGTTTCATTTACAAGCTAATTGTAAACGTAGTGCTATTATGAAAATTTAAGTAAATAGTCAAATTATTTTGCATTTTTTAGTTCATAAAAGCGTGCTGTTTTAGTTTTTTTAAACTCCAGTTTTTTAATATATATATGTACACCGATTACTAAGGAATGCCTTTACCGCTTTGAAAATAGTGGGTGGTCCGATACAAGTTTTATTGTCACGTAAGATAGCTACTTGTAATCAGCCACGAACGTGTTCGCTTCCATTAAACATTAAAAAATTAAAAAAAACACGGCGTCCCTTGAAAACTATTCATAAATACAGGAATTGGCTCTTGTCAATAATATACTTGGTATACCATAAAAACAATGTTATTGTACATCAAACGGCTACGATAACTGAGTAGCTATGGCGTCTGCTTCGTACTCAGAATGTTTCTGGTTCGATTCCGGTTTGCCCCCATATTTATTTTTGTTTTTTTACACCTGATATTTAAAAAAAATAATTATAATAAGCCTCACCCTCATAAACTTACATAAGAAGTTTAACTTCTTTAGTTTTTAATATTATCCCCAAGTTTTATTTTTTTATGTCAAACTAATTAATAATATTTACACATACTTGTACATATGTACTTAATACGCTATAAACTTCTGTCTTTGTCAGTTTCTTGTAATTTAGGAGACAAACTAAATTCTCCTTTCGGGGACAATTCTACTTCCCCTCGATTTTTATTTTTTTTAAATAGATACGTCGCTAAAGAAGTTAAACTTCGAAAATGTTTTTATTTAGCGGGGTTTTCACTTTTGACTTTGCTAACGTTTTTAGTGTTGTTTTTCGCAAGGGCAGACTTTTCGCGAGGTGTTTTGGTGCGATGGCGTTTTTTTTTCGAATTGAAAAGGGGAAATGAAAAAGAGATTTTCCCAAAAAAAAAAAAATGTACGCAGGGGGGATGCTCCTTGATATATTAATGCATGCACTTTGGCAAGTCCCAATTTCTGTATATTTACCGGCTTTTTGCGTCTCTCGCTTCGGCGTAGTTACGCCACTGTTACCGGGTCCACGTGACAGATTGGCAACCTTAACAAAAAAAATATATATACTGACAATTTTAGTTTTTTAGAACGCCCATGTGGTGGTATGTAAGTATAAAATGTCTCCAATCCAATAGCCTTCGAACACACTGATGGCCCCAGACGTACTATATTATTATTTTTTTTAAACAGTTGTATCATGTAAGTGTAATATAGACCTATTTGCATGTGTGCGTAGATATTTTTATGCCCCGTGCCAAGATGTGCACACATTTGTGACATTTGTCCCTCATGGATGTGTCTAAAATACTAATGGCCGTTTGCACCGCTGAAATTAAAGTTAGTGTAACTTAAAGCAAAAATTTTGCACAGACTAGTTACGGTAGTTTTCGTGGTACAATATTGACAAAAAGTTTTAGATTATACGCGCCACAAAAGTATACTAGCTTGTAGCTAAGTGATCCATAATTTGTACGCAAGACTGTACCCGTGGAAACGTAACCCATACAGTATTCATATGTGTGTATACTTTTCTATAAATTGTTGAACTTTAAACCGTTATTTATAAATAATTAGACGGTCAAAAATTGTTTCTTTTTTTTAAACTCATAACAAATGCATTGAAAGACTGTCAGTTTTTGGAGAGTTTCTGACAGTTAGTTCTTTTTTTATAAATAAGAAATTGGTTCAGAACTACAGAGATCGTAGACAATCAATGTTAATTATCCAATTTTTAATTGAATTTATCTCGGATTATATATGGTTGATCGACTTCAAATTTTCAAAGTAATTGTATTATCATGTCCTAAATAAGTACACAAAAATTAAGAATTTTCTGACGGTGTGCCTTAACCACGACAACTACCTTAAGTTTCACATAAATCACCTAAGTAGAACGTAATTTAAGCTGTAAAAACATGGGTCTAACAGAAATCACGTCGCGCGGTGGTCCAAAGAAAACTCCAATTGCCGGGAGAAAGTTGGAAACTTATTTGGTGACATGCCTACCAGGCATGAATCTCAACCATATTTTTTGACAGAGAGGCCAAGCGTGTTATTACTCGTTTTTTTTGAAAAAAAATCGAAATGTACATCTAATAAGGAGACTGTGCTAAATTCATGGGCCAAAATTGCCATGGAGCTGCTATAAATCTATTCAGCAGTAAAAAAAACATGTGGCGCTCAGTGGTTTATCTGTGATATTTAGATGAGGTGTGATTTTTTCGAATTTTTGATTAGTCGTCAGCAGTCAGAAGAAATTCCTAACCAATTGCTAAGTTCTGTCAAAATGGGGTCTGATTTTTTTTATAAATTATATTCAATAAATTAACACTACCAAATTTCAGCGTTTAAAAAATTAGTAATAGCTTTTTTTACATCTTTCAACGTGCACTGACAACAGGTGACTTCATCCTTGACGTGTAGTATTTTTACTTAAATTATCCCATCCTTACATTTTATAAGGGAACCTATTATGTAATAGCAGTAGAGCTCGTCCCCTCTATCATATATGACAAAATCGGTTATGTGACAAACAAGCAAAGTACTGTTCAAATAATAATGTGAAAGATACCTATAATAATGTAGTTACTTTTTTCAAAAGTTATAATTACCTACTTAGTAATAATAGTAAAATGAAAGTTCGTATACGCAAATAAATAACAATGCATATAATGATTATGGGAAGATGATCTCGTCAAAATCCTTGTACAAAATGTTGTTTATATTTTATGAAACTACTTGTCATTTCTCGCGGCTTAAGGGGCATTTCTAATGCGGAATTTCACGATTTTTGTTTCGGGAAAAATAATTTTAAAAAATTAAGAAAGCATTTCCGTCTTTTCGTTCAAGATAAATAAAATAAAAAATAAAAACCGTTTTTTTAACACCAAGCATGAGGGCGCTGAATCTGCCCCCAACAGAAAAACGTGGTTTCACGGCGTGCAGGGTATCATCCCTTCCAGTCTTCTGAAATAAAAAATCCGTCAGATTAAGTAGAGGCTTGTAGCTACCGTTCGAACGTGATTCAAGTCAAAATTCCAAAAACTGTACAAATGGCTCCAAATTAAAAAAAAATAACTTTTTTTTCGTTTTAAAGCTAGGTTGTAACTTTGTCCTTAATGTCGCGAAAAAAACGTGTCTGCCGAACATTTTAAGCCCAAGTTTGTTCTATGATATAACAATTTTTACATATCGCAGTATTACACGCCAACTCAAAAAATATGGTTTGCAGGAAAACGCGTTCAAAGTTTAAAAGGCGCTTCACTAGAAAATAGTCACACTTACATACAGTTTGCAATGCCTGATCTGTACATTACACCTTCCTATTCCTTGAAAAAATTATATTAGAACAGCGCTACATATAGCCCTTTTTCAAACTTCGAAAAACATAAATTTTTGTGCCGTACGTTTTGCTTAGCTGGTCGCGGAGATTCGTCTCTTTAACCTTTATACTCCACTAGCTGACCCGGTCCGGTTTCGCCCGGGTTTGTAAATTGCCTAAAGATAGACATATTCTGCTGTCGAAGACTTTCGTACAGAATAATAGCCGTACTTGCCCGGTGTTGTTTTTTTATATTAAATGATTTATTATTTAATAAATTAATAATTAGTTTATTACTAATTAATAGGCAGTTATAAATAAAATAAAATCACTTTGGAAATTATCATAAAGGAAAAAATCCACATTCATCATAGAAGAGGTCCGAAGTCCGCATAGAATGCCCGTTCGTGCGTATGTCCACGCGACCGCGTCTGCATTACAGCCGTAGCTCTGCTCCTCCTACTTTTCACCGTACTTCTTCGACCAATAACCTTGAACGCACTACGGACGATAGGAATGCAATAGAAAGTCCATATAAATGTAATTAATTTATTAACTCAAAAATTAATTTAAATATGTAGTGCATTTCTGGAATCATAAGAAACTTTTCAAAAAAAAGTTTAATCAAAATTCATCAACTTGTTTTGAGGAATTTTATCTACTAGTAATAATTAATAGGACATAGGTAGATGATACTATAAAATACAAACACTCGTTAGACGCCGATGCCCTCAGCTGTTTAGCGTCTATAAAACTCATCGGAACGCAACAGCGGCATTTAAATAAAAAATGCAAACCGTCTGTTTTGATTTGGAAATGGAATGCATTTTATTTAACACTTTTTTTGTAATTTACTTTGACTTAGAAGCATATTGGAATCAGTGCATAGACGAATGTTGTAGCCTTGATGTTTATTTTGAAATGACATTTGGAACACTTATTCAAGATGTATGTTCATGTTTTTTTTTTAGATACTTCGTCCCGCTTTAAACTCAAGGTATACAGTTGAACCCCGCATAAGTTATTTACGTGGCCGCCGTGCCCCCCATAATTGACACTTTCCCTTTATCCCCACTCCGTTCAGTGATTGTACGGTCGCAATAACAGTGTTTGCTTTTTGAGTTTGTCGTGAAATATAATTTTGATGATACTAAATACTAAAATAAATTGTGCTACGGAATCACTTATTTAGTGTTGATCTGAACTTTTTTTAGACTCAGTAGTTTCGTTGTTAAGGGAGGGGGGTAATGTTCGATATTCATATATTTTCTTTAATATCTTTTAAACTACGCATTTTAAAATAATAAAAAAAATATAGGTATATTTGTATTCCTCATAACGAGTCTTAAAAATGTAAAATACAATTACGTATTGCAGTTACGTCACGGTCGGGCCTGCGAGTAAGTGGACAAAGTTTACATGGGGACAGGGACCGAACGGAAAAGTTGCCCGATGACATATTATGGCGGTCAGTCCAGATTTGACGGAAATCGTTCTGATTTTCTAAACGTGCTAATTGACCGCATTGCATTTTCCATGAATATGAAATAGAGAAAACTAAGCGAACCTCAGAATGCATAACACAGATTGAGAAAGCAGTTTGACAGTTGAAATTAAACAGTAAAAGCATCGTCGCGTCGCGTCGGTCGACGTGTGCTTAAACTAATTTTCACTATAGATGTGTTATATCTGTGTGTTTATGTTGTTAGCGCGTAATGAAAAGAAAATGTCTCGTGTTAGACGATAAATTTAGTCGTACAGGCAACTAATGGCTTTCGGTGGCCAAGTTCTCAATATACGGGATGTTCCCAAAGATAACGCCGACTATTTTCAAGATATATTTCATTTGCCGATCGAATATCCGACAAACATCGTTGTTTCTGTACCTACATCCGATGCAAAAACGGAACTGTTATAGGATTACTCTCGTGTCTGTCTGGCCGTCTGTCACAGCTTCTCCGAATCTACTAGACGAAAAAAGTTGAAATTTAATTTGCACTGATTTTTCACTCGGCACGTGGTAGAACATGATTAATAATAACAAGTAATTAAAAAACACTTGAAAATTCTACAAATAATTCTTTATTTCTCGACGATCGTTTCGGACAATAAGTCCATCCTCAGGAGTACAAAAACTTATACTTATAAGTTTTTGTACTCCTGAGGATGGACTTATTGTCCGAAACGATCGTCGAGAAATAAAGAATTATTTGTAGAATTTTCAAGTGTTTTTTAATTACTTGTTATTAAGTTGAAATTTGGTACACATATAGAGTTAAATAACTCAATCACGGCTGCATAGCGTAAATAAACGAATTTCGATTTTGGAGGTTAATTTTGGGGGCCAAATTAGAGAATTAAAACATATATTTTTTTCGAGTATATCATAAGAAAGAGCTCGTTATGAGAAATACAAATATATTTTTTTTATAATTTTTAAATGCATAGCTTAGAAGAATTAAAGAAAATACACGAAAATCAAGACTTCAAAAAAATCTATTTCTTATACCAAATGATAATAAAAATCAAGAGCAATTACTTTTCGAAATTAATTCTTTAGAGATAAAATGAAATCATTTTTTTTAGGTTAGTCTTGCGCATTTGGTCGTGATCTTGCATATTTATTCTTGGTCTTGTTCATTAGATCTTGGTCGGTCTTAGTCTTGATCTTGCTTTTCTGTAAGACCAAGACCAATTTTGTTCATCACTACTATCACAGATAGTAACATAATCGCTATACTGTACTCTTGGCGTCTGCATTTTCGCTATATATACTCGAAAATAGCAGAGAAATTTCAAAAATGTTTTCGAAATGTAGCCGGTTTTCTTTTAGGACATTCTGTATATACACCGACTCTTGCAACCGGAACAATTACTTACTTCGTTCGGGTTTCGAATGTATATAGAGATGTAAGTTTCAGGAACAATTTTCTTCGTAAATAGTTAAAAAAAATACACATGGAGTGGTTAAGGTTATTTAACACCGTATTAGTATAGTAATTACATCCGTATTTTCTTGTAATAAAAAACCGTTATATGACTTCATAAATTGTTTTGTATTTAAATATTATATCCTATAAAACAAAATTTAAGAAAATAATAACTATAAACATTAGACACAATTTTACTACAGCAGCATACTGCGTATAATGTGTTTGACAGAGACTGATATACTTTTGTTAGTTCAAAAGTGAGTGATACGTAGTTTGACAATTGCTTCGACAATTTTTAAGAATATTTCACGAAAACTACACGCGAACGTTTTTTCGTTATAATTTTTACATTATCTAAAAAATAATAATCAGTTTTTCAAAGATTTGTTTGGAGCCAATTTTGTTTAATTTTAATTTACTTCTAATTAATACATTTTCAGTGTATTTTTAATGATAGTAAATTGAAAATCCAATTGATACTTTCGCCAGCTCTGAGTTATACGAATGAAGGGTTTGCAATAGACTTCTAATAGCTGGGGTTATTAGCGAAATTTATTATCATTTAATTATCGATGAACCAAGGAAATTTCGTAGGAACAACGATATCCTGTTATCTCGATCATTGTTTCTAATAATAAATTATACATTCTATTGATACTTTGTCAGTTCTCGGATTGAAACATAGAAACTGAGAACAGCCGTGCAGGGAAGATTTCGGCCATGCTCATGATTTATGTCACTTATATTTATTTGTCCAGCAAGAAATCTACCTTTTGAAAAAAACAACCAAGGAAATGATTCACTCAATGCAATTTAAGTAACATATTTAACTATATTGTTGTAAACTTGATATCCGCGCCATCTGTTCAAGGATTTTTTACCACTTTATTTGTTTGTCGCGTTGAGATATTTCAGAAACGTCCTGTTGGTCTAGACTTGATATAGACATATTGATATCAGATGTGCCCTTTTGTGTATCATAATTGTTACCCACGTGAAGTTACGAAGTTCAGGTTAGCAGGGGGGCAATTGCTCCATCTGGAGCACCAGCTGAATTGTTTTGTAGGTCTCTTTACAATAAAGTAGTAAATTAAGTGAACGATTTTTTTTTCAATTGATAGAAACTTTCGTATAGTCGAATTCTGACAAACACAATTAGCTTTTTCGTCACTTTAATTGTAAAAAACGATATATTTTGAGTCACATGTGACACGACGCTAAAAAATCTAGACTGCTCGTTATAAACTTATTTGCTTTTTGCCATTGATTTTTTATTTATCTACATCATAGATTCCCAACGGGGGCGGTACCGCTTCTCAGTGGGCATTGGAACTGATCATGGGGGCTTTATGATTTTAAATAGATAGACAGATAAATTAGGTACAGATAATTAATATGCAACAATATTTTAATATATATCTATACTAATCTTCTATACTAATATTATAAAGAGGAAAGATTTGTATTTTTGTATGTATATAATGAATAAACTCAAAAACTACTGTGCCGATTTAAAAAATTCTTTCACCATTAGGAAGCTACATTCACCCTGAGTAACATAGGCTATATTTATTGCTAGAAAATATTGGGTATTTTTAGATTATACCGGATGTTTTTAGATTATACCGGGTGTTTTTAGATTATACCGGGTGTTTTTAGATTATACCGGGTGTTTCGAGATTATACCGGATGTTTTTAGATTATAACGGGTGTGTTTAGATTATACCGGGTGTTTTAGATTATACCAGGTGTTTTTAGATTATACCGGGTGTTTTTAGATTATACCGGGTGTTTTTAGATTATATAAAACGCGTTACGAAAAACATCTTATACGAAAGGGACTTCGTTCCAAACGCGTGTCCCGCGACACGTTCCAAGTTTTTTTTTAAATTTCTTTTTGGGAAATAAGATTTTTCTTCGATTTTTGAACATTCACAAATAAAAGCGATTGAATTCGCGCAAATTCAATACACGTTGAGAATTTAATGATAATGATTCTCATCTTTTATATCCTATATATTATTTACACCCGGGCGAAGTCGGACTGGGCCGCTAGTATCTTATAAAATTAATTATTGTGGAACTTTTTTTCTTGTAAAGGGGGCGGTGATCCAGAAAAGGTTGGGAACCTCTGATCTACATTAATAGCTATGTTCAGATATATGCAATGTGAAAATTTAATATTAATTGTCGAATGGTACGAAACGTATTTTATTTTAAAAAAATTATCGGAATAGATGACTCCCTCAGCTTTGTTAGCCAACATAAATTTGCCGCATTAATCATTATAACAAAATTCAATTTTGTTTGACTTTCGCAATTTTCCTAATTACAGTTCAAGAACCTGAAACTGCTGAAAGTATGCTAAATACTGGTAAACATGACAGGTGCATGTTTACGACTTCAGTAATAAAATTTATGTAAGCGATATCCTAAAAATAAAAAAGTGTCGAAAATATACCGTCTTATTTTAATATCGGAAAATTCCCCTCTTAAAAAGTTTGATCACACAAATGGGATGCAGTTACATATATAAAACAAATAATACAAATCTGTATGCTGCATGCTATTTGAGCAAGTGGGAACCATGATGTCAACAGACCTGAAGAATTCCGCTGTTGTTTTAACATCTATGCATGCTGGTTTTTTGTATCACGATCGTGCAATTAAGTAAATCGCTTGTAAATCATCAGATGCAGCTATACCAGCAGCGTAAGATTGCACACTAATCACTGATGTATCAGGGTTCACGAACATTCGATCGTCGAAAAGACATAGCACGTTTAGTCGCAGGTACGCGCTACTTCATGTCATGAATTCCTATGAAGCTGCGGTTTTCATGCGTAGAATGCACAACAAACGCATAAATCGCTAGATCGAGTGAAATTACGATAGAGTTTCCATGACGTTGCTAAATCGCGCAATCGAACGAGACATTTGGAGAAGCTGAATAATCACCACGCAATATCGATGCAGTTTTGTAATTGCTAAATCGCGCGTTTTCGATACAAAAAGTAGAATGCGTGCGCTGGCCCTAGGTGCCTTAAAAGATGACAAAACGTTTCATACCAAATTTTATTAACACTTCTTGATCCAAAAAGAGAAGTGTTTAATGTTATGTGTGCGAGTCGTAGCTATGTTTTTATATATGCCTGGCATTTAATACCTTATACGGACTTATTAATCAACATTTATGTTGAGTTTCTGTTACGACTTTCAGCTTTAAATCTAGATTTAAAAATGTCATTGGGTTTCAGGGAGATTTCGATTTAACACTTTTTTTCTAGACATTCGCAAACCATCATCATTTAATCATTTCCTGATGACACTGTTAGGAGACATTAAAAAAATTGCCGAATACGCTAAATTTCTCAGAATTTTTAACATAATCGCATATCCCATGCGTCAAGAGTTCCGTTTGAATTCATTGCATCATGATTGCGATTCAGAATGAAGGCGTCAGGTACTGCGCGTTCGAAATTTTGAATACGTGAAGCTGTGAGCGTATGTGTACAATGAAGACGCCGCGCCGCGTCTTTTTTACGCCCGGTGCTGTCGTCGCGTACCGCTCCCGGGACAGTCGTTTGGTGGACCTAAACATAGCGCCGGATTCGCTGGCGATGTGCTATAATGACGCCATGAACAGACGTCCTAACTATTTCCTGGAGTTGAAAGTCGTTTGCAGATGATTCACCTTTTCTATAATTATATTTTTTTGTGTATTGGTACGTGATTTTAATTAGTGTCTTTTAAACACTGTGCGTTGACAGACACAACATTAGTTTTTCTTTTGATTTGTAAGCGCCGGAAACTTTGTGACTGAATGGTCCATCAAGTTAGATGAAACCTTTTACAACGAAACAATGATAAAATTCGTCCGCCATCTTGAGCTTTTAAATGTTGATCAAAAATTCGAAAACCGCAACCCCAGAACCCTTAGAAGTACTTTGAGTTGGATCGAAATATAAATAATGATAAAATTCGCCCGTCATATTGGAGCAGCCATCTTGAATTTTTAGGACATAAAATCGTTTAAGTGTTTGCTATCAGAACTATGTGTTTGCAAAATTTTAGCCCAATCGGATATAACCGAAAGTGTGTCAATAATTGTATAGCAGACAGGTAAAGCAAGCTAATTAAAATGGGAACTACTGACATTTCAGACTATGGAGGAGTGGAGACAATATCTTACCTTAAAATTCCGCCTTAACCATAAAAAAATTTGCGGCGTGCGTCAAATTTCTGATGCTCTATCTAATTTTGGCTCTAAGTCTGGGCTTGTCTTTTTGTCCTAGAAAGATTCTAGAACTCTTCGAAGCATCACTGAGCCTGCGGATAGCATCTTTCGAAATATTCCTACATTTTTCCTGAAGTGCCCCATGAAGCTTGTTAAATGTAGCAGGTGTCACTTAACTATCATGTTTCACACATGCTCTGTGGGGTTCAAATTCGGAGAATATTTCACAAGGTGCTGTACCAATGTGTACAGGCAACTGAGGCTAGAGGAGGTATTAACAAAGTGTTGGAGTCTATTTAAGTGAAAATGTTGTTGGTAATCATTTTTCATTTATGTGCGAACAAATGCACGTATTGACAATATAATAAAAAAAAACATAATGTAAAGAAAACATGACAGTTAATGAAAACTGGCATTTTGAAATAATTTTGCTACCCAGTTATTCCACAGGCTGTTTTTAAATTAGGCAAAAAAAGCTACATTTGGATTATCTTTCTATATTATATCAAAAAATCAATTTCATTTAATGTTTATACATACATGTTAAAACTAATAGTTGTGTCTATAGTTCTTTTAAAAAATTACTAGAATTAAACTAAAAATAAAAAAGTTATGAAACCAAAAACAATCAAAATTTATCGATGAACATTTTTTTTGTACCTATATACTTATGGTACTATTTTCTATGGTAACTGTTAAAATTAGCAGCGCTGTTAAATTTATGTGTCACATTAACTTATAATATGTTATTAAAGTTAGAAAGTGACAAAAAATTAAACATTCTTATATTGACCATACGGAATACCACCATTAAGCAGTTTTGATATCTTAAGCTGTAGCTTTGCAACAACTAATACTTGGACTCATGCTGATGTGACATTTTTAGTGTATTTGCCATATGGCAACATACACTATTGGCGTCGGTCGGATGGCGGGACCTAGGGGTCGGACCAAAATTTCTCGACGTTTCATAACCTCCTAAACACTTTGGCACCATTTTTGAAAATGTTTATATATCTATGTGTATATATATATATATATATTTATATACATATATATATATATACATATTTATATACATATTTATATATATATATATATACATATGTGTAGATACGGGCAATAACTTTCGAAAGACTAATTGATTTTAACGAAATTTGGTCCACGTATTGAAATCCATCATCGCCAGAAGCCTATTTAAAATGGGCGTAATCGGGCCATTTTAAGGGTAGTTTTTAGGGGTTGAAAAATGTTTTTGGGCCCCAAAATACCGAAAAAATTCTGAGAATCGTTTCAAAATTGACGTTTAACCCGTTAGTAGCAATTAAAAAGAGTCCCTAAAATTTTAATAAAATCGGCCCAACAGGACCGGACTTACAATTTTTTTGAAAACACTAATTTGTAGAAAGTGACTTATTTATTCAAGGGTGTATTTAATTCGGTGTAGACGTTAGATTGATAATAATATTGCAGTTAAGAAAAAAAATGTTATTTTAAGGGGTGTATTAAGGAGTCAAATTTTTTATTTTGCCCAAAAACCAACTTAAGTTTGCATAATAAAGCCACACTGCCTGTATAAGCAAATACACTATATTGTCGGCAGGGTTTTGGCACTGCGACCCGGGTTTTTTATTTTTTAACATCTCAAATTTTAAGACCGCGACTTTGTGATAAATAATCATGGGTCACCCCGTATAACAGTACTCTTTATAAAACTGTTGTGTGGCAAACTCACTTTTGGACTATATTTATATTCTTGTAAAAGAACGAAAATTCAGTTAGCATTGTCAATTATCTTTTTTTTTAATTTTAAGTGCCTAATTTGCATAAGCAAGAGAAAAAAACAAGCAAACATGTTTATTGTAGCACAAATATTTTGTTGTGTATATTATTAGTGTATTATTGTATGCGTAACCTATATTCACCATACGCGGACATTTATTGTGTGTACCCAGTCATTTTGCATCAGCTTCAAAGTGTAAGCTTATTATATTTAGCGCTAATGAATACGGTTAACTTGAAATAATATATTTGTATTTGTTTTCCTTGTAACGGTGTAGCTGCTGTATTTTATCTGGGGTTAATAAGCAAAACACTTATGTTTAGAAACAAAGTTCACAATAATTTCGGATATATTTTTTCATACCAACTCTACAAGTGGAGAATGGCACTACTTTAGGTCAAACATTCACAATTTTGCAATATACTTTCCCTCGGAATGTAAAAAAAACATGTCTGCAAAATTAAACTGTATGTTTGTCTAATTGAATTAATTTTTCCTCAGTGTTGTTTTTGATTTGAAGGTCACCAACAGCTACGATTATTTGGGCCTAGCACCAACCGTATATATTTTCAATGTGTTATTTTTCAATCTACTTTTACCATTTCTTGGATTAAAACCTGTAGGAACTGGGAGCTTGTAAATTGTAAGAGTTGCTATGGAACATTTCAAATATATTAAACTTGAAACATTTAGGCTCGTATAGTACAAAAGTAATCGAGAATATGAATCATAAAAAAATAATTTTCGCAAATATTAAAAAGAAACACGTCACATCAAACGCATCAATTAGGAAGTTTTCTTTTGACGAAAGACTAATAATGATAAAATCACATCATAATGATAGAGATATTTTTCAAAATGCTGAAAGAATGATTTCGATATCTTCAAATTCAACGGAGATATTAAATTTTTTGTACGTTGGGTCGCAAACTAGTCGACGTCTGATCAACCATTATGACGTCCCGTTGTACAAAGTGTCATAGTAGTAGTTATAGTAACTTATAAGCAATAATATAATAAGTATAAGTCATGAATTTAAAATACATTCAAATATATCAAACTTCTTAACTAAATATTGCATTAATTTTCACAGTTATTCAATATCTGTTGTCTTCATGACTTGCTATATTATAAGTTACTATAAATATGACATTTGTACCGCGAGCACTGAGAATGACATAACGCGAAGATTTGTCAAATTCAAAGTTTGAAGTAGCATAACTTTGTTGTATTAAAGATATTACAAAAATTATTTTTCATTACCAACCGGAGCTTCGGTCGAACTCTACATTTGATCACCAGTGCAGTTTTCTTCAGTGCAGGGAAAAATAGTGAATTTGACCATTTAAACGAACTGGTTGATTTAATCATTATATTAACCAGAAAATGTTCAACACCAACAGTTTTGTCTTGCAACCGCGGATAATATTATCGCCCTTGAATATACATTATACTCATTAGGTATGTAAATTGCCTCGTCGAGTTACGAAATTTGTCTTCGCAGGTAATGTTATGAATATCTCCCGAAAAAACTGGAACATTGCTTTATGATTAATTTGAAGGTGTTCTTCGCAAGACTGTTTTTAAAAGAAAATGGCTGACAAGGGGAAACCAATGCTAAGGGATTGCTAGTTTTGACCACTTTCTTTGTAAAAGTAGAATCCAAAAAATAAAATCATCGACTTTAACCGGAATTGTGCTGGCAAAAAAATACGCTTTTTGCACACCGTGAGGGTCTTAAATAGGAAAAATATTGCAGAATTATGAAAATTAATTTTAACTTTAATTAATTGGCACAATTTCCCAGTTGTAGAATTAGAGTGGTAAGACTGTCTATATTTGTACCAACTTAAAAATCGACAATAATTTAATGAATTGGAAATTAATTTTATTGTGAAATGAAAATAGTTTGTGAAAAAACAAAAATATAACTGGGCTCAGCCGGGATTTGAACCCGGGACCTCTCGCACCCAAAGCGAGAATCATACCCCTAGACCACTGAGCCGTTGTTACCAAGCGAGTGAAAGTTCGAAAGATTTGTTGATTACTTTTATAAAATTGAAGGTACAAATATGTATATTCAATCGGTCTTCATGTGTATATTAATATTATAACTAGCTTTTAACATTGAAATCGGCAATGTATGGATTAGTGGAAAGTCAAACACAGGACCTCTGATCGTGGTATGTCTAGGTACCACGCAGATGCTAAAACGGCCCTGGGGCCAGATTAACACTTGACATGTTTATCTTGTTTATCCTAACTACACCCCTGTTCCCGTATTTCGTTTAATATTGAAATGTTGCCTCCGCGTCTGCCAACCTTCATTCATTAACTTTATTGCCTTGCGACAAGTTGAAGCCCCCCGATGGTCGATAGTCACGCGCCTTCTCTGATCTTATAATTATTACGCTCATTTTTTTTCTAATGTCACTTAACTCCTACATACATACTAGAATTTTTATTGGCTGGGAAACAGAAGATATTTTTCATCGTTATATTTTTAGGACGAGGTTAAAAATACTGAAGTTTCTCGTCTGCATTTCTCTACATGTATGTTCTCTCCAATATTGCATTTGAATGTTTTTAATATTATGTGTTCGTTTTGTTTTTCAGTGAACAGTTTCGCAGAAATTGTATTAATTTTTAGGGTTCCGTACATCCGATTAAAAAACGGAACCCTTATAGGATCACACTCGTGTCTGTCTGCCTATCTGTTTGTATCACAGCTTATTTTTTCCGGATTTACTAGACAAAAAAAGTTGAAATTTGGTACAAAAAAATTTCCGAATGGAATAAAAGGTGTGCTCAAGTAAGAGACTCTTGACGGTAACAGGTAATTGATTGTACAGTTTTATAGGCATAGTTTGCAGGAAAACCTAAACGAAAATCCTGTCTTCAAGGTCTCACAGAAAACGGAATGGTACGGAACCCTCTCTTCGCGAGTTCGACTCGCAAGTGATCATTTTTTAAAATACTAATTCCAGATGCCACTCGCATTATTTGTATCTTCCATTTATCTTTTTCTCGCGTTATTATTTACATTTCTTTAACTTGTTTGATAACAGAAAGCTAGTGGAAAAGTTATTGAAAATTAGGATCAGGTCGGTAACAGGTTGTCGACCTCGGCAACTTGTGTAAGAAACCATCTCGGCATTTATGTGAAATTATTGAAGAAACCATGAATAGCTCTAGCAAGGCACGCGAATGTAATCGATTGCTGGATCGAACGAAAGTTCGATTTCGTGCATAGCTGAATAATCCGTCATATCGCTAAATATCGACACAAAAAGTACTATGTGAACACTGGATTTCTTTAAATTTGCGATTATTTTGAAATGAAAAACATTTATACAAGTCATTACTCACTAACTATTTGGAATCGGAATGTATGTTGAATGTTGGTATGATTCTCTTCGTTTAAAATTATATTATTCTTAAAGGTTCGTAAATCCCTTCCTATAGTCACCCAAAATGTTCTACAACGCATACCCACCCGTCCATAGTATGTCTGTACGAGTACAGTTAAAAAAAATAGTATTTGTTTTTTTTAAATTAATGTGCGTTTGTCCAGCCCTTGCGATCTTACGGCGATCCGAGGGCGGTGGCCAACAGCAGAGCTTGAGACGGAAATAGAGTGTCTTGGCGTCGCGTCGTGACGATTGCTGTTGCAACGTTAATAATCGTCTCGCGACACTCATCCGTAACGTAGTAGGCATACCTGCATTAAGTTGAAATATTACAGTATGTTGTACAAAGGCACTTGCTTGGAAGTGGGTACCTTGAGCTTATTTTCTCCATAACAATAGTACATTGTGTTACAAGGGCAGAAAATCGATGATTGCGAACGAGGGTGGCGCATCACCACTCTCATTCGAGTACTGTACAGTACTTTTTGTAGTATGCGCATTGAAAAAACAACAAAACTGGATATTGTAGGCTAGGCAAATGATGGATATAGCATACAATTATTGTGTAGGATGTAAATTAAATTGATGATCATGGTTTTTACATTAAAAGAAAGCAAAACAATACCTGAACTTTGATGATTTTTACTACAGTGCTCTCCTTATGTTCTCAGTTCTGTGATCTTAGAAATCTAAGCCTAGTGATACACCCTGTATAAACGTCTCGTAGCTCCACAGCCCTCTAGAGATCCGTGGCTCACAATTATTGTGAAGCACTGAGTTAGGGCAAGACTTGTCAACTTGTGATTGTTTAAGTTAGGTTGTTGTGGGGTCGTTTGAGAACGCAGCACGTGGTTATCGAGAAACAACTATAATTGTGAATTTTAAACTAGAATAAAAACTACTATTTTTCGCGAGACCTGACAACTCTTAGTCATTTTTTAAGTGAGCGTCATTTTGTTCAACAGCGTAACGTAAACGAAAAATGACGCCGTCGGGAGTGGGGGAATTGTGCTGCTAGCGAGAAACCGGAAAAGATTGACTGGCGGGAATAGTGTAGGTACCTATACGAAATACGAATGCAGTGAGGGAGAAACTCGAACGACATGCCCATTTCTGTTTGGTGTTTACTTGGGTACAAATGTTTACCCGTAAAATTTCACTTTAAACACGTGAGATTTACACGCGCCCAGTTTTTTTTCTAATATACAGTCAAAATCTGATATAACGATATCGAAGGGTCTACTCATATTTGGTCGTAAAAACCGATAGTCGTAACAGCCGGTGATGTTTTCGAGGTACAAAGTATTTTTTTATTAAGTATGTAGTATTATTGAATGTGTGTAGGTATATATAAATCCATAGATATTGATAGGAATAATATTCACATTATCATTATCATTAAAATCTGTAATTTTAGTCTGTTTGGAACACTTCTGTGCGTCCGAATTTTGTTAACAATACAGCTGGTCGTTCTAAAAGATATAATTCTCCGAAGATATGAAGATATTACATTAAATGTAATCGCTTAATGTGGTATGTCGTAATAAGCAATGTCGTAAAAAGCAGTGTTTTTTTGCAAGGCGGTCATATAGCATCCAGCCGGGACCTATGGTTTTGATCAATATAACATGTATGTTGTTCTAAAAGATGTCGTCGTAAACGGTTTTGACTGTATTTATGTTCTAATATATTTTGGATTTGTTATAGGAATTTATAATCCTTAATAAAATACCTACGCGATATTCCGTCGCACGTTTACACAGAGAAAAAAACTGATAAGAGAATTTCTTCGTGCGCAGTAGCATAGGTAGCGCTGTATTAATTTTTATCTTTATTGGAATATCCTTGAATATGTTTCTCGACAAATATTGAAACATGTACCTATATGTAGGTCAGAATGTCGTAACTACTTCATATTTCAGAGGTTCTTAATTTTTCTTGTCTTTTTCATTACCTCTTAGTTGATTCTATCGTTTTGCATTAGTTAATGTCAAAGAACGGACGTATATACTCGAACTCCAGTTTTTCGTAGACATGTATTTGTGCGCCGATGGTGGCGCAATCAAAACATTTTGAAATTTAACACTACTCCCAAAAAATATAATTGTTGTTTATGTATCAAAATTGTAATGTATTATTTTATGCACGAGGTGTGACGTTGTTTAAACGAACGATTTAATAGTTACGCGAATCATAAAGCAATGCAGTCGCGATACAGCCTACATTTTGAACGTACCTCGTATGAAATGGCTGATTTTCACATCTTAATAAGTATATTTGCAATATACATTATTGCATTTATATACCTATGTGGATTGTTTACGATGGCAACGCCTACTCTGCATGTCTCTGTTGTTCACAGAGATTTAAATGGCAACTGATAGAGATATTACTATTGAATTGGTAAAATCGAATTACTTTTGTTTTATTTGACGCACTTGTGTGAAAAAGGGTCATTTTATCACCGATATACAAGCATGAAAAGCAGCTATTTTATATAGGAGGTCGTGCAAAAAAATATTTATATTACCTGTTATATATGTTTTCCTTAAGATACCGCCACACCATAACTTGCGATATGGAGCAACTTTGAAAAACTAGGCAATACAAGGCAATCATTCATACACTATAACAATTCAGTTGAACTGTCGCTGGCTATGGACGAGATTTTATTGGCAGCGGCGTGTAGTGTTTTTATTATAATAAGTTTAAAACGAAAAAAAAAAGAAAAGGAATAGACAGATTTGGGTGCGAACGTATCTAGCAAGACGAAAGCCATCTTTATTGTGTGATGATATGGACAATTATTTATTCAAAAACTTTATTATTTTTTCATTATTCCACGCCATTTTTATTAATCCACTCACAGCTGTACTGCACTGTACAATAGAAGCAAAGAAAATGAAATGACAGCGGTGCATCTCATCCCTGTCACCACACGAAAGTGAAACCATGGATACGTATACGTATAGAAGGAAAATTGACTAAAATTTCCAAACCGTGTGGATATTCGGCAATTCATGTCAGTCACTTTGGGCAATAAGGAATATATGGGGCAATTAGAAGCAATATTGCCGAAACAATTGCCTCATTTTATTGAAATTACTCCAGATTGATCCATTAATTGCTTCATTCTGTTGCCGGGCAATTATTGCTCAAAAAATCGCTCGTGTAAAGGCACCTTTAGATATTGTAAGTGCATTTCACATGTGGACGCCAATTATAGAATTAATATTGTTATTATATTTTTTTGCGTAACAAGAATAAAATAAAAATTAATAAATTGAAAATATGAATTAGTGCTAGACCCATATAGCCTTAGCTATTGGTGGTCTTTATAATTTTGTTTATGTGAAATCCACAAGTGTATGTACGAAGTACCGTTTTAAAACGAGACTTGTAACGTCACAGTGCCCGCATTTTTTCGTTAATGTTGCTTCTCTCTCCGATATAATAAATGCCGCTATTAACGTTCACAGTTGTCAAATGTTGACATGTTATTATTATATGTAGGAGTAGGTACAGCTATAATATTATTTTCTTATATACTAATATAGCTTTTACCACTCGCGGTTTCGCTCGCGTCAATGTTATTTAGAGCCTGCGCACACATTCCTCTTTTTGTGTCACGATTCTGCGATTACGTTGCTTGTAGTACGTATAGATCATCAAATGCAGATGCCAACACTGTAAGGCCGCACGCTATTCGCTGAATTACACTAATAGTGTAGCACGAGTGCGCGATTGTCAAAAACACATAACACACTTACTCGCTTGTTCACGTTTTTCCATGTTATGAATGAATGCGAAACAAACTGTCAGAATTATCCCCCAAGTCGATGAGTTAGAACTCCCGGTCCTATTTTAATATATAATTAATAATAATAATTTATTTCTTCTTGTTGCAATAAGTAAGTACAATATTTTAAGAACTATTTTTCCATCACTAAGATTAAAACCTTGTGCCAAGAAGAAACAGCTATTTTAAAACCTACCTGTCTTAAACTTGTAAGCTGATTTTTACTTTTTTTATTATCTGTGTATTTGTGTGTTTACGCTTACGTAGATGTGTTAATTTGTTATGATTAAAATGGCAATTGAACAAAATATTGTGATTTCCTTGTACAGTTTACAGAGTAGGTACTTGTATACATATTATGAGTAGATATTATGACAGACAGAAATATATGTAACAATCACATGCGAATGTGTAGATTTGCTAGTTTACTACGATAATATAACTACACGTACCTGTGGCCGCGACACAAAAATGCTCATGTCGAATTTAAGACGCAACATAGACGACTTTTGTTTGCGTGTTAAAGCAAAACAAGGCTGTCGGAACGCTCTGAATTTAAGCCACACTACGAGACTAAAAAATGCTGTGGCAAGGGTACCGCTGTCATTTGATTACTTTAATTTTTGGAAGTATTTTAAAGATTTTAAAAAAACTTTTCAGAAAAAGGAACAGTCACTTTAGGTTTGTGATGGAACAATTTTGCGAAATAAGTACGAATAAGGTCGTATAGTGAGACATTGTTTTTTGGCACAATTAATGCCAACTTTTTCTGGTAAATCGTACATAAATTACGAAAGTAGTTCATTAGAGACCTAGATTTGTCCTTTATCTTCCCTATAGAGAAATAATTTTTGTAAAATGTTAACGAATAAGTCTACAATCAGCTATCAGCCGAAGCCCTATTTTTGGCTTAAATTCAGAGCGTTCCGACAGCCTTGATGCATTAGAGAAAATCGTTTCACTCAACATATCAGTTTTCTGCGAGATTACTGTTGTATAAAATTTGGCGGGGAATAGAGGTAATCTTAAATGTTTATATAGCGCAAAAATATACAAGAAGACATGGCCGGATTTAGGGGAGGGCAACCGGGGCTACAGCCCCAGGGCCTCTACAAAAGAGGAGGCCCCACAATAGACTTCGGAAAAAAAAATTCAAATTCAGACTAGTAAACATTAGTAAACTTTTCCTTTGATATTTTTTTTTCGCGTTTTACCTTTACCTGCAGTACTTTGTACAAACATGATTATATTCACAATATTTCACAATAAATTATTTATTGGAAAACTCGATTGAAAAAAATTGTCCATTTTATTAGGAAAAAAAACCCGGGTTGCAGTGCCAAAACCCTGCCGACAATATAGTGTATTTGCTAATACAGGAAGTGTGGCTTATTATGCGAACTTAAATTGGTTTTTTGGGCAAAATAAAAAATTTGACTCCTTAATACACCCCTTAAAAGAACATTTTTTTCTCAGTTGCAATATAATTATCAATCGAACCTCTATACCAAATTATATACACATTTCAGCAAATAATTCACTATCTGCAAACTAGTGTTTTCATAAAATTTGTAAATCCGGTCCTTTCGGGCCGATTTTATTAAAATTTTAGGAGCACTTTTTAATTGCTATTAAAGGGTTAAATTTCAATTTTCAAACGATTCTGAGAATTTTTTAGGTATTTTTGGGCCCAAAAACTTTTTTCAGCCCCTAAAAACTACCCTTAAAATGGTCCGATTGGGCCCATTTTAAATAGGGTTCTTGCGGTGGTGGATTCCAACATGTGGGCAAAATTTCGTAAAAATCAAATAACTCGAAAGTTATAGCGCACACACATATATATATATATACTTATATATATAAACATTTTTAAAAATGGTGCCAAAGTGTTTAGGAGGTTATGAAACGTCGAGAAATTTTGGTCCGACCCCTAGGTCCCGCCATCCGACCGACGCCAATAGTGTATGTTGCCATATGGCAAATACACTAATAATTTGGGATAAGGGGGCCTCCACTCCTTTGTTTACCCGAGGCCTCCAGACTTCTAAATCCGGCATTGTGTGAAGATGTAAAAATAATATCAGAAGTTAAATCTAAGTATTTTTGTCTTGAAGTCACAGATGTGTATAATGTACAATACCATAGATAAATGAATATGCTTTGATAATATTACGTGAAGTGTATATGTTATACACATGAGTACAAGCTGTCATATTTTTGTGTAATAAAGATACACAACTTGTCAAAAATAATTTTACTAATGATGATGACAGACGACAGAATTGCTGCTCAATAGGAGGCCGCCATGTGCTCTCTTGGAAATTTAGATATTAGTGAACTAATTTTTTTAAGAGTAAAGGATAAAATATAAACTTCAATGCTCAAGTACAACAAAAGTTAACGAGATTGGACAAAAAACATTGTTTAGAGCTTAAATATCCTATGGATTCCTAGACAAATTTTGGAAGTGAAAATTCTTTGTGCACACGAGCTCGGTCCATGCGATTAAAAGTGAAACGAAAGCTGAAACGGTACAAAAAGGATCTAAGGATCAAAGACAAACCATGAGGAACCCCGTAGATGCACGAATTCTATATACTTGGTCGATATTTGATATACCGGCTTTACAGCAGTAGACTACGATAACTGAGAGGTATAGCGGATGCCCCGTACACAGGTGGTCGTAGGTCCGATTCCGGCGGTTGCAGTTAGCGCCATTATAATTCTTTTTTATTGCTGCACCTATATTTATTGTTATAATTTTTCATTTGTTTCTAATATTATCTTTATTTCGTATAATCAAACCAACGATTTTATAGAGTTGTTTCTTGCAGAGACATATTTTTTCGCGGGTGGGAGGGAGTTAATCGCGAAGGAATGTAGTTGCGAGACGACGTTTTTACGATGTGTGTGTGGGTGTGTCTGTAGTTCACGCGATTAGAAGTTTCACTTCTGTTGTGGGTTGTGTAAAATAGAGTCTCTTTTTTATTATTTAGTATAGAAGTATGATTTAAGGTGTTTTTTGTTTTATGAGAATATGTCTTTTCACTTTAAAACTCGATAAATAACGTAATAAATACAATTACTGTTGAAAAGAACAAAAATTAACTACATTTCGATTGTGAATTTGACGCGAACTACAAACAGTGTTTTGTTTCTTTAACATTGTCAGTTGTTTTAACTGAACCATTCATAAATCGGATTAAAAAAGGTCAAGCTGTGAACAAATCAAGTAAACAAATGACTGAAAAATACGTAAATATTGCTGATTAAGCTGTTTAAATATCCACATTTATCTTAAAAATATGTATTATTTCGTAATTGTATTATAAAAATAACTTTTCTTTATTTGGATAGCTGGTACATTTTTACGAGAAATAAAAATGCACATCGAAATACGATATACATGTTTTTGTCAATCGTCTAGCGTTTAGTTATTTTTTATTATGGAATAGATAGTGTCACACTTTTGACTGGATTTAGTATGAATTATTCTATAATACAGATTGGAAATAAATGTAATGTTTTAATATTGACTTTTAGTAGGTAGTTGCGATGATAAAATATTATCGCCTAGCTAAATATTAAGATAACTATATTTGACATATTTATATTTGTCTCCAAAATAATCGCCATTTTTCTGTTTTCAAAAGATTACAATAAACCTGTCACTTCGTGTGTTCACCCGTTTTGTAAAATTACAATGTCAATTACAAAATATCAAATGCTCGTAAGGTCAGCACTAACGTATTAAGAATTTTTCCAAACGCAGTATAATTTAAAATCAGGATAATATTTAAAAAAAATTTTGGATGTCTGTGCGAGGACCCAAGCGAGCATGTCTTGAGCCAATGCAGCAAAAACCATTTTAACCGACATAACTTCCCGAACGGTTAACTGAACTTGAATAATTTCGACCCCCTTGATATCTGTTGATGAACTGTTTCCATATATTTTTTTTATTTAAATCGATTAATAACGTGCAAACTACGTATTGTAATAATACTAAAAAGTTAAAAATAAAACCTCCTTCAAAAAAAGTCGCTAAAAAGTAGAAAAATGTTTTTTTAAGATCGGCGTCAATATTAAAAGTACACAAATGAAAAATTAAAGTAATTTTAGCGACTTTTTTGAAGGTTAAATATTTTTTTATAAAAAGTTTTTCCACAATATATTGACAGTGCTGAAAGCCTGAAGATGACGCGAGTATGTCGAAACGTTAATAATTTAATGTAAATTTTAAATGATCAGTATTGCTTTATTGATTGATGTATATGATACATTGATGGCATAGCGTTTAATTTACAGCCTATCTATCAATCCCTGTGCCACATAGACGCCATAATGACCTCAGTTGTTGAGAGATAATCCACAATCAGTCATCTGCCACGAGATCATCCTTTTAACTTTCTCTTTTTGTAGTTTCTAAGGATAACAATGTGCTCTAAACTATCTGAGTCAATAAATATATAATTTTTAATTCATACAAACATCTCAGAAATTATAAAACCTCCACGTTATAATATTGTTACAAAACTGTTCTTTGTGGTGGTTTAAAACTGATTTATTTTCAACATACGAAATAAATACAAAACAGATAACCTAAAAAGTACTTCTCTAATAACAATGACAAAAAGAAACTAACAATGAAAAATAAACAGATTCTTATAAATAATAACGCAACAATGACTATGTACACAAAACACTGCTATAATACACACAAATCTATGTACTACCGCACCACAATTTATGTAACTAACTGATTGTTTATGTCTGTCGTAACGTATCCACTGAATGTACTCTCACTGTAGCAAGCAAGCAACTGACTGAATCCTGTCGCGCCCCACACGCGCTGTATTTATAGGCGCGCACATTCCGTTCTTGATCATTCTAGAAACTTTTGTTCAGGTTCGAGAAGCCTCTGTCATTTCCAGTGGCGTAGCAATTGGGGGCGCGCTACAATATAGTCGTGGACACCATGTGTGCCTTTGGAGTCTAACCTGACACATTTACCATAAATGTTGAAAAAATGTCCAAATAGCGTTATTTTTTTGTATGTTGGAAAATTATGTGATAGAATAAGAGAATAAAACTTATTCTATTATTCTAGCACAGTGTTCTCAAACTAGCAAAATTCTCACTCAAATTTAATGTGAGTGATAATTTTGTTTGTAATTTGTGTCAATCACATATTTTTTTGAATGATTATCCCTTGGCAGTACCTACCTCCACACTGTGAAAATATACTCTAAGTATATGTTTCTACGTAGCTACTGTTTTTTTTTTCGAAGAGAAATGTTTACTGATAGCTACATAATTAAATTACATTATCGCATCGTAAAAAAGTGAGAAGACGTCACTAGGATGTCATTGAAATTATCTGATATCTTTTTCGCAAATTGTAACAATGTAGTGATTAAATAATTATTATGTTTCACAGTCTCTCTGCTGACAGAATTTATTTTGCACTTAGCTGTGCCCGTACATAACGGAATTCTGCTGCTACTTGATAACCTGGATACTAAATTTTAAGTTAGGTCTTTCTAAGTTAACATTTAATCTGAATTTTATCGAAATCGTTCAGGAGTTTTCTAATTAGAAGCAAATAAACATGCAGATAGCAAACAGACATCTAGGTAAACAAACAGACAGACATCTAGGTAAATAAACAGACTGACTGACAGATTTTTTTGTTTCTGAAAATCAATAATTTATTATTATATAAATCCGTAATAGTTCTAGAGTCGACCGTCTGAATTACATGTGAGCATTGGGACTCAATTAGGAAACCACAATTATTATAATTTTGACATCTTAGGGCTGCGAAGGGTTGCAGCAGGATAATGCAAAAAATGACGGGAAGTAGCGTCGGTATCTCATGATGTGGCAAAATAATAATTATAACTGTGGCACCTTCCACATCAGATACATTTGCCATGTGTATTCGATAGCTGACGGTGGAGAACTCCATCATATTTGTCCTGTCATAACAAACCAACGGTTTCTTAAACTTTGGTAACCTAGAGAGCGATGAAGACCAATAAGTTCTGAGACACGACGCATATACTATAGTTAATAAAAGAACATTTTTCTGTTTTAATTGGTATATAAAATTTTAAAAAATTCTAAAGCAATTACGGAATCCACGCATAGGCGTTTTCTACCCGTCTAAAATCTATACTTAATATTATAAAACTGAAGAGTTTGTTTGTTTGAGCGCGCTAATCTCAGGAACTACTGGTTCGAATTGAAAAATTATTTTTGTGTTGGATAGTCCATTTATCGAGGAAGGCTATAGGCTATATAATATCACGCTGCGACCAATAGAAGCGGAGCATCAATGAAAAATGTTGCCACTAGTATTCTATAAGAAAGTCCGCTGCAGCATATGTCTATGATAGGCAATATACATACGAATCCTGGCGAAGTCGAGCGGACGGCTAGTGCAGAATAAATAAACATACTGTAAATTTACGATCATAATACTATACCATTTGCATTGATTGACACAGCATGAATGAAACCGTACATCGGTTTTATTACTGTTGTAGTACAATGCCGCGATTCATCTCACATCAGTGTCCAATTTCCGGATATACACTACTTCCTTTCTTCGCGCATTTATATTATTGTTGCACGTTTCCCCTTGCTCCCTTCGTTTCTCATGACTGAGCATGTATTTTTTCATGAAAAAAATGTTAGTAATTATACGTATCTGCATTGTCAATAATCGCTAATGAATAGACTCGTTAACTAAGGCGGGAAAACCCTAAAATAAATATTTAACCAGACGGTAGTGCATTGAAAGAACTCATTGGTTTTGTAGCTATCGATTTTCTTGCTCATAAACACGTTTTAGTTTAGAGGCTAAAAAATGCTGTTACAAGAGTGCCGCTGTCAGTTGATTACTCTAAATTTTCTTTTTATCAGTGTAGCTACAATGTACGTATACACATTTTTGGCTGAAAAGTTCCAAAATGGAAAACGTTAAAACTAGTTTTTTTAAATCAAACCGGCCTGGAATGATAATATCTAAATAACGGTATATCGAGTAAAAAATGTCTAAGGACTTTTCCGCTCAAAATTGTTTTCTATTTCATCGTACTGTCTTTTGGCGTTCGGTCTGGAACAGCCTGTACAACTCCACTTTCATAAATCGTCTGTCTCTGTCTGCGATGTGTTTTTAAACGATGACAGACAATGATTAATTTTCTTGTCTCGGATGCACAATCCGTGTCTGTGAAACTCAACCTGAATGTCACGTTGTCGGTTAAGATTTGGATTTCCTGACGGATTTGGATAAATGCAATCAGCATATCCCACGATCCGTGTGATATTGTCAATTCTGTAGGTACATTATACCTGTTATACAAATGATTGAAAAGTCACTATACTAGATTTCGTAACTGCGCGACCATGGGACATGGAATGCGTAAATGAAGATTTTTTTTCAATGCACCTTTCTTTTTATCCCATTCTCAATAGGTGCAAATTCAAACCTTTTTAATTTTTTATTTATTTTTTTGTGATTGCGGTTCTGTGCAACTATAAAAATGTAATAAGAGTTGTTAAATTTGTGATCCAAGGGTGGGGACGTGCCATGTTGATTTTTACCGGAAGTTGCAAGATAGATGTACTAATGTCGGTGTATTAGCGCTTCGTCAATGGAAGCTAATATTGTGTGTAATAATAATAATCTTCTATTGTGCTCAAGTGCAGAAAACTATCGTGGCGCCGTTGTTATGGATGGGAGAATGTCTTCAGTCAATGGCGGATTTTATAGGACACTTAGCTTAGCTTGTTTTTGAGGTCCCTTCCAATAAAAAAATATTTACTAACATTTGTTATAACAAGACTCCAAGGGTACACCCGCACTTCAGTATTTTTTTTTTGTTCAGAAATTGAGCTTTTCAAATTTCTCACAAATTAAAATTGAGCATTAACTAAAAGAGATAGATATGTTTTTTTTTTTGATAACAGTTATTTTCACTGTGATAAATTCATAAAAGATCAACGACATACTTTTGTTAAGTGCTATTTTTTGGTAACAGTTCCTAAATAACTGTTGCTACTTTGTCACATCCTTGGATTCGCGTCGCGGTCTACGTGTGTTCACAGCACGCGATCGCGTTCGCACGTCCTTGAAATACATTTTACGGTAAAATAGCTGTATTCAGTTCATGTGACTGATTATCTACTATGTAATGTCAGTGTGTATACTGAGATGTTGGTAGAAATGTTATACCTGTATTATTCGTGTGAATCTCCAATCGTAGCTGGTTAAAAAGTCCCCAATACATAGTTTGGATACCAACAAACAGTATACTAAGGATTCATCAGACGGAATCGAGCCGTTGCTGGACTGAATAACATTCTGGAAATATTCACTAAGTTCAGCATTGGACCTTGGAACAATCTTCGACATGATTTATCGATTATCCAAGTTTCGATCCGATCTTACAGACAATATCCAAAAAACCTACAAGCAATTTGTAACATTGTATACATTAAAGTAACGACATTGAAGACGTTAAAAAAAGACCGTAAATGGGTGTTATAGTTTAGGCGAACTGTCAGATATAATTTACAATCATCACGCAGGATAGCGCCATTTTTGCTTACTTTCAAACCGAAATGATTTCCCAAGGGACGAAAATTCTGTACTTTCAATCTGCGCATGCGCGACATTCATTTTACGCCATTGTCATACAAAGGCCAACTTTCATCTCCGAAAGCAAGTATGTAATGGATGCACTTTCAGTGCAACAAAAAGGAAATTAGACATAATAATTGTGGTTACTAGATTTATACTGTATATTGGTGCTATGTAATGGATGCACTTTCAGTGCAACAAAAAGGAAATTAGACATAGTAATTGTGGTTACTAGATTTATACTGTATATTGGTGCTGTTTTTATTTTCGAATCGCGTGTATATAGTACAAATGGATGTTCATTAGAAATAAAATGGATAATTATAGAAACGGCAGTTCGGATACTTTGTTGTACTGTTGTCCCAATTACCTGTACTCTCTATTTATTTATTTAAAATAGATCGTCTTTGATTATGCCATTACGTTCTTCAGCCCGTTACCGTGTCCTACTTTACAAATTGTTAAATGAGTAGTGTCTATAATAATATTAACCTATTTATAGATCCTTGTAGTGTAACACCGCTCTTTTACTTCCTCAATTCGACCTGTGCCATTAATATATCGTCTGACTAGCAAAACTAAATCAATTTCGATATTAGTGCTGAATTGCAGAAAACATTGTCACGAAATCTGATTTAACAATGACCTTAGATTGTGACCACACATATTAATTATTCATAAGAAAAACATTGTATAAAATATTTTAAATATGGACTTTGCTCAAAAAATAATTGGGCGATTGAAACGATATTAGTTTTAAAATGTGAATACATGTATTTAAAATAGCTTTTCGTACAATTTCCACTTCGAAACAACATTTTTCTATGTATTTTGATCAAAATTTAGCTTCAAAAGTGATATTTTCCCATTTAATTCAATCATTTGTTTTTATGTGACATGACATGGAGTTTGAATACATTGAGATTTGAGACTGCTCTGCATGTGTTAACACTTGTGTCACATTATTATGAACACAATCTAAGATCACTGTCAAATCAAATTTTTTGACAGTGCTTTATGCAACCCAGCATAAGTGGTTCAACTGTAAAAAGGACAATAAATTACTAACTAGCTCGTGACTCCGCCTGCATGAACCTAGAAACGCCTTAAAAAATGCATTACATTAATCAAAGACTATCTACATGTAAGTTTTCTTCAAATCGATTGTCCCCTCTGAAATAACAAACAGAACATAAAGTTTCGTTTTATCCCTCGGAAATGCTTTAGAACTGACTGATTATTGAATATTGATAGAACCGTAGTTTAGAACTGCACTTCTACACCAACTTTGGCAGTTTCTGGAACATTCTGTATAGTAAATATGTTTAGCTAGGTATACAACAATCGATCTTTGATTGTTTGGCAGTTATTTTTATGGCGCTCTGGCCAAATGGAATAAAACACGGAAAACCAACATTCATGCCCTCAATATCTATATAGATTGACTTAGACTTAGGCATCTGCTGTGTCTCGATTATTATTTTCGTGAACAATATAACAATTTATCGTATAATTATGTAAAAAAATTTACAAGCTTGACCAAAGCAAGTATATGGCTGGACATACGACATGAAGGTAAATCTGAAGATTTGTTAGCAATTCTTGTGAAAGTTTTAATAAAGGAGTTTGTAGTTTGACTCTCGTTTGTTCGGTTGTGCGTATGCACTATGCGTAGGGACGGTCGGAGCGAGGGAGAAGATGGATGCAGCAGCAGTTATGTCGGGGTGAAGAGACGCAACACCGACCGAGTTTATAATAACGACGGGCACGTTTGTACTGTTGCTGCTGCTTTCGGCCGCCGAACGGAGGGTAAAGTCTGCCGGAGAAACAAGCGTGCGGTTCGCGCATATCTGTCATTTCATTACTGTCACTTTTACAACATACGCTTAAATGTTTGTCACACTGAGCTGTATTATTGTTTCACACTGGATAACACTTTGATTTTAATAGGTTGATCTATATAATGTCTCATTTAGTCGGCATTTTCGTGTCAAAGTCAACATTTGTCAGCTAGCTCGTTACGTTAATCGTGTCAGGTTATACACAATGGCCATAGGGGAGTATTATAGAAGTGTAATTTTTTGTCGTTTACAAATGCTAAAATTTAAAATTATTTTTATTATTTGTGGACTGAGAAAAAAATTTGATGAAAATATATTTCAATTAATGGGTTGTAACTGTAATTCTATAAAAAGATAAGGTTTTCTGTGTTCAAAATTGACTTTCTGGTTCGAGTGTTGTCTTATCTAGTTTGAAAAGTGTTCAAAAAAGAACGGTCGGTGTAGACCGTTGACATACAGAACTGAACTACTAGTGCATTAAGTACAACTGCACATCCAATGGCACAAGAACAAGAAAACGATAAAGTCGAGGCATATGTATGTCCAAAAAAATGTACACACTGCATCTATCCATACGTGTAAATTGTTGAGCTCAGTGGCTTGGAACTGTCAACTTGGCAAGTAGACAAGCGACAACTACAGTGCGCGCATGACATTTGAAGCTGTTTTACCGCGTGGTTCGTTGAGGCTATAGTTAGGCGACAGTCAAGCCCGGGCAAAATTCTTGTCAATCGTATCTCGTTCACTAATGAGTGGCATTTTGTACAAACGGAACGAATCTCTTTCAATTTTACGCACTTTCATCGTTCCAATTTTGTAACACGTTCTGTTTAATAATGGAAAACAAAATTAAGGCGTGGAACGTTCGATTTGATTTGAGCTTTTCCTTTTGTTTGTGTTGCAATTCTGTGAACAAGTAGACGACAAACGTAGACGTGCCTTCATGTTAATCGGTGTAACAACAAAATTTCATTGATTACATGTCACACAAATTGGCGTCTCATTTTGATTTTGTCAGCGGAGGGTTGGCGCTTTCGTCAACGTGCGGACAGAAAATTGTATTAAAACAATTTTATGTCAAAATTTAATAGTTTTTCA
This sequence comes from Venustoraphidia nigricollis, assembly GCA_034508555.1. NCBI lineage: Eukaryota > Metazoa > Arthropoda > Insecta > Raphidioptera > Raphidiidae > Venustoraphidia > Venustoraphidia nigricollis. Next base: position 1,005,975 of record JAVRKA010000072.1, read on the forward strand.
TTTTTCGAATTTTTTAATTCTAAACTTTCCAGTTAGGGAGCATTAGCGCAAAGCCATTCCCATACATTTGGTCTAGGGCCTAGGCTCAAAGAACGTCCCTGCTAAATTTCATTAAATTTTGTCTACGCATTTGATCTTAATCACGAAACAAATAATAAATTTCAAAGTCAGTTATTGTTCAGCGAATTAAAATATTGTGCATCATTGCATACTTATTTTTAAGAAGTTCATATTTTTTCATACTTCCGACCCTTGTGAAATTCTTCAAAAGTAATCGAAAGTGGCGCCATCCTACAAGATGGTTGGAAACGATATCTGGCAGTTCGCCTAACCTAGAATATTATCCATTTAAAATATTTGATTAGTATACATAAAAATAATGATATAATGTGTTGTTTATATGGTTAATAACCTTGTCAGAATTCAAGTTTTTGTATTTTTAAAATGTCCGTTTTAGATAAAAATGTGCGGTGCAGGTATTGATACTGTACATATTATTTTACTGTTATAAAAATAGGTTTATCGTTATAAAAAATCGTATTTCCGATGATATCATATCACAGTAATTGTTCTGTTTCCGGACAGTTGACAATATTTAATCACACTATTCACTAGAATAGCTGTTTTTAAAATGTCAATCACGTGCAATTGTTACTTAAAATAAAAGTGAATCGTTTCTATTCGAACTGTGTTCGGTTCAATAACACCGACGATTCGTTTTCACATTGGAATAACGCGCCGGTGCCCGGTGCTGCACTCTACGCTGAAGCCCAGTACTACCTGACAGGCTGTCAGCGTCGATTCTTGACTCTGTTACCGCGTTTTGTGCGTGCCAAACGTGCAGTGGTGAAGCTTGTGTTCCCTTTTGGGATTTGTTTCGTGTAATTGTTTAAAAAATCCAGTGAAGTTGTACTGTGTTTTATATGATTCGTGAATTCCATGTGGAAATATAATTCTGTGTGTAAAAACTGCTAGTGTTTGTTTTTTCCGTTGGAACTTTTTTTTTTCATTTTTATTGTAAATAAACTTTTTTAAATGCTAAAAATGTTACCGCCGACATCGGGAGGTTTGGAAACCTCTTCTGATTTAAGTTCAGGATCGAGGACTTTGAATTACGATCACCATTCAGTTGTTTCACAGCAGCATCATACGAAATTTAAGGATATTAGAGATATGTCGAGAGAAGCACGATTTTCACACCAACCCTATACATTACCAGGTAAAAAATATGTAATTAGTTATTACGGACTAAAATAACCGCTTAGCTGTATTTGGGAATGTTATTTGATCGCTTAATATTATATTTAGAATTTTTGAATGTGTTTGACGCTTACAAAATGGCACCCGGTCTCCCGGCATTTTTGACGTTTCCGTCTGTCACGGTGACAGACGTCACTTTGACATTTGATTGTTTTGATGTTAATCCTACAATTAATCACGTCTATATGTTCTCATTGATGTATTTAAAAAGTTGAAGCAGTCGATTTTACGTGGATTCGAAGATTAGTTACGGATTTTCGTTAAAAAGCTGCACCATGTCGTTGTCAGCACGTGGCCGATAAATGCTCACGATATAATTCTACTCAAATCAAACTGGGTACTAATTTTATCGAAGCTAGATAAATAGAAATATTTTGGTGGAGTTGAATTATCTGTTCAAAACGGTATTCTGTGATTTATTCGGGGAAATTTAAGAATTACTGTGTACCAAAATGGCGCCAAAGAGTCGTGTAGTACAAGCATGGCGGACAAGGTAAAGCGAGAGCCGTTCCCCGCAATGTGCTTGTGTTCGGTTTGAAGTTGAACGCGTCATGGCCGCCTATAGATTCAAGCGGGCAAACGCGTGCATGGCTATATTTCAAATAGCGAAGTTAAGCATTTACGTAATTGTCTCTCACTAATACTCGTTTTTTTTTAGCTTTTTTTGTCAATAAAATTGTTTTAAATATACTATCTCAAATATATAATACCATAAAAGTTTATTTCCTAATAAGTAAAATGTTTATTATAATAAATAGCTCAGACTAAGTACATTCCAAGATTTAATTTAGACTTACGCTTAACTGTTTCTCAGTTCAAATTGAAATTTTATTATATCGCATTGAAGTGTTTTGCTCTGAGGAAAGTACTGTTTTTTTATAGTTTTGTCTACAACTTTCCTTGAAATTCTTATAAAATTCAAAAGTTTTTGTTTTAATTGAGTTTTCAAATTTTTGCCGCTTTGGGAACTTAATGCGATTAAAAAAGTTTGGAGTGTATTTTACAATAGTTACCCGTAAAACTATACTATAAATAGTTTTTTTTTTCGATTTTTTGCAACAAATTCGCACCATTTCAATATCGGTATTTAAAAAAAAAAATTTTTTAATTTTTATCAAGTTTATTTTTTTTTTCAAATTTGCGCCATTTTTACGTGTATGTTTGAAAATATTGAAACTAATTAAGATTGACATGTCACCATGTGCGACCCGTTATTTGATCGGCCATATTTGTCAACGAAGAAAAAAATATGTACGTCGAATCCCGCATTATTGTATCTGCATAAAATTTGTATGTATATATACAGATGGACAACATTTCGTATACCTTTTTATCGTTTCTCCATTTTACCTCGTCGGTCATTCAAGTTACTTATTGACTGACCATTGTGTTAAATCGCAGGTATAAAATAGATCCCTGTTTACACATCACGGGAGAGTGCTCACCCAAAAAGGCAATATGTATTGGTTTTAAAGAAATATGTTCCTTTAGATATTTAGATGCATAAAACATGGTTCAAAGTCTAAAAACTATAGTTTGCGTCTTTTGATAAACTTAAAGCTAGATTTCAAGGGTTCGTTCAAAAGATAAAATAATATGTACGCGACACAGATCACATTACAAATTATTATAAGATTGTGTTATCATCTTTAAATAATATTTGTAAATTTGTTCAGTATACCATTTTTAGCTTTTCTCTTCAAAACTTCGATGAAACTCAAATGATTCTTTAAGTCAAATTTTTACTATTAATTTTGATGTTTGGATTCAGTTTATTTGTTTGTATTTTTTTTTTGCGTGATCCTTGAGGTTGGACAAAGATAAGTTGTGGTATCTGTAGAAATGTAGTTGCTAAATCTCGTGTTATTTTATTTTTTATATGCGCGTTAAAACGTATTTTTGCCATTTCTTTTGATTTCTTTTCCCGTTCTTTATTACCAGTTTGTTTTGTAAATACGTATATGTAGTTCATGATTTAGAATTTCAGGTTATGTAATTGTCAAAAACTTGATAGTTATTTATTTTTGAATTTATGTGATATTAACTACCAGGTTTATTTGGGCATTGTATGAGTTCATATTTTCAGCTTATATTTATTTTTCAAATTACATGTAGCAATAAAATTAATAATTATAAAAAACGAAATACGCAGAGAAGAGTTGACAAACGGTCTCACTTATTCTTGTCTATACTACAATTTTTATGTTATCGAAGAAAAATTTCAAATATTTTGTTAAACATCTGTGCTCGTTACTCTTACAAAATATTCAGGAAATAAATGTTCATTAATAAAATAGTAAACTGCATTATCTTTAGGAAAAAACTCATTGATAAAAAATGTTAAGTCCATTATCTGTACGAGTAAAGGAAAACGAATTATTGTAATGAAACCAATTTTGTAAGTTGGTTGAGAAAGTATAGCCTTTGCATAAACTTGTTTTTCATCAGATAATGTTTAGAATGCTGTTTCTCAAAATTAAAATTATTATTTTTGAAGTTATACGAGGGCTATTAAAATTACCAATTAGTTGTAAATTGTAATCTGTAGCTTAGTTGCCTTAGCAAATCAGTAAAAGGTGTACATTGTATGTTATAACTTTACAAGAAACAGTAAATTTTAGAGTTCGTTTTTTTACAATTTCGGAGCCATCAACTAACCAGTCACGTGATGTGCGAAGTTGTAAACAGTATGGAGTAGGTAGTGAAGTTTTCTAGTACCACTTTGTGTATCCCTGTGTGCAGTAAGAAACTTCGGTATTCTCTTTTGTGTCATAACTTTATGGTTGAATCCTTCTCGGAAGTAACTTTCAAAAGACAGTTCGTTTGAAACATATGGCTAAAATAAATCTGTTTATTGCAAGCTTCCAAAACTATTTTTTTTAAATAAGATTTGCCTACATATTCGGTTAACGGTTTTCTAGGGTGTACCAATTTTCTATAGGTTCCGTATATCTAAGTCTGTTAATTTTGTATTTCTTACAACTTGAATATGATAATACCGCCTTGTGGTATGAAATATTTGTAACTAAAAAAGTTGAAATTAGTCATTAAAACGCATAAGTAAATAAAAAGTTATAAACGTGTGAGGAAAACATTTGAACAAATCTCTATTATTTTACTGCACTTGAACCATTCAATTCCACTCTATATGTTATAGCAATAAAATTTAATCAAAGAAGCAACATGAATAATAAAATACTAAACTATTCGTATAGTTAATTATTTTATTTTCTCACATCAGACACACGTTTATTAATGAAAGTGTGAATTGATAGTTCAAAGATCAAAATCTGTTCCGCAGAAAATTACAAACAATAGATTATAATATTGTTTTTGTACAACTTTTGTGCAGTAAAAATCGATATTTCATATTTTTTCGTAAAAATAAATTATAATACTACTAGCTGTCCGGTCCGACTTCGCCGGGATTTGTAGATTGCCGTTAAAGATAGACAGATTACACCGCCCCGAATTTTAAGTTAAATCCGTTCAAACGTACGTTACATACGAGGAATTTTATATATTAGTATAGACGTATTATTAAATACTAACTGTTCTTACTCCCCCGTCTTCAATGAACTGAAATTTGCACACATTAATTCAACATTAAATAAAAAAAAACCCGGGTCTCAGTGCCAAAACCCTGCCGACAATATAGTGTATTTGCTAATACAAGCAATCTGGTTTTATTACATGAATTTAAGTTTGTTTTTGGTCAAAATAAAAAATTTAACCCCTTAATACACCCCTTAAATTAACAGTTTTTTTCTTAATTGCAAGATTACTATCATCGAACATCTACACCAAATTAAATACACCTTTCAGTAAATAAGTCACTATCTGCAAACTAGTGTTTTCATAAAATTTGTAAATCCGGTCCTGGCGGGCCGATTTTTTTCAAATTTCGGGACTACATTTTAATTGCTATTAAAAGAGTAAATTTCAATTTTGAAACGATTTTGACAATTTTTCGGTATTTTTAGGCCCAAAAACTTTTTTCAACCCCTAAAAACCACCCTTAAAATGATCCGATTGTGCCCATTTTAAATAGGCTTCGTGCGGTGATGGATTCCAACATGCGTGCCAAATTTCGTTAAAATGACTTAACTCTTTCGAAAGTTATTGCCCGTACACATATATACCTATATATATATATATAAATATATATATATATATATATATATATATATATATATATATATATATATAAACATTTTTAAAAATGGCGCCAAAGTGTTTAGGAGGTTATGAAACGTCGAGAAATTTTGGTCCGACCCCTAGGTCCCGCCATCCGACCGACGCCAATAGTGTATGTTGCCATATGGCAAATACACTAAAAATAGCTAAACAAAGTAGAGCTGACAGCTTTACAGATTTAAATAATATATATCTATTATGAATTAGTAGAATGAGAGCCACTGACAGGAAATCAATGACTACTAATCGAAACCGAAAACTTCTGAGGTTATTTTACACTAAAATTTTTGGAGATCCTCTACTTTATTCAATGTAAAATTTACGAATACCAAATAGGTATTGAAATACTCGCGTGTATTCATTCATTTGCATTTAAAACAAATGAATGTCACAGACTCAAAGACAATTATTGTTGAATATTTATTATATTTAATTTATTAACATTGCCGCGTATCGTAATTCGTAATTATATATAGTTTCTTGTCCGTGCACAAAAGTTTCCACTCTGTTGCCTAGACGTAAGAAATGTCTGTTTGTCTGTCAACAATTTTTTTTGGTAAAGATAGCACGAAACCGCATTTTATCAAACTCAACCTTATCAGTTGTGTAAACTCATATATTTAATTTTTTGTATAAAACTGGATTTATGTACATATCGTGTGTTCATTCGCAAAGTTAAACATAAAAAAACCCGGGTCGCAGTGCCAAAACCCTGCCGACAATATAGTGTATTTGCTTATACAGGCAGTGTGGCTTTATTATGCGAGTTGGTTTTTGGGCAAAATAAAAACTTTGACTCCTTAATACACCCCTTAAAATAACATTTTTTTTCTTAATTGCAGTATTATTATCAATCGAACCTGTATACCAAATTATATACAACTTTCAGTAAATAATTCACTATCTGCAAACTAGTGTTTTCATAAAATTTGTAAGTCCGGTCCTGTCGGGCCGATTTTATTAAAATCTTAGGAATATATTTTAATTACTACCAGAGGGTTAAATTTCAATTTTGAAACGATTCGGAGAATTTTTTCGGTATTTTGGGGCCCAAAAACATTTTTCAACCCCTAAAAACTACCCTTAAAATGGCTCGATTAGGCCCATTTTAAATAGGCTTCTTGCGGTGATGGATTTCAACACGTGGACCAAATTTAGTTGAAATCAATTAACTCCTTCGAAAGTTATTGCCCGCACATATATATATATATATATATATAAAAACATTTTTAAAAATGGTGCCAAGTTGCTTAGAATGATGTGAAACGTCGAGAAATTTTGGTCCGACCCCTAGGTCCCGCCATCCGACCGACGCCAATAGTGTATGTTGCCATATGGCAAATACACTAATAATTTTATACCCAGAAACAATATAAATATACATTTTTCATCTTGCAAAAATGAATTTTCTTATCCAACTTGACATATTTTTATATACCGATATTAGCTATGGGAACAAAACCTTATAATGAATTAAAAAAGTTGAAAAACATATAAGCAGTTTATCTTCACTATAATTGGTGGATAAACTGATATAAATTAAGGAATAATTAGACTTGGAAGCATGTGTTGTTTTCTGCCCAAACCTGGGTTTGAAACTGCATCGAACGAGTATAGTGAAAGCCTGGAGAAAGATTTGCCGGCAACAATATTTCTGCAACTATGTGCGAGCGTCGTCGAAGCAAATGCCTTCCTAGAACAGCAAATATTGAGGGAAGGCGCCCACACAAAATTGTAGAGATATTGAAGGCGGCAAATCTTTCTCCTGCAGGCATTAAGTCATTCAAACTTATCCATGGTTTTGTCAGAAAGCAAAGCATTCCAAATCAGTTATTATTCTTTTAACGAGAACACGCTACACAAACGCATGGAGTTCTACAGCTAAACTTACGATTAATGATAATTGTAGAAATAAAAGCATAATAATACACAATCATAAATAAAATATACTGCCAACACTGTAGGTATGCTTGCCATAAGTGGAGAACGTGGAACTCAGAGCGAAAGTGTATTTAAGCATCTGTCAATTTTCCGGAGCTGTCGACGTGCGCCGACTCAAATTGGCTAAAATGTAAATAAACAAAGCGTTCGGCAGTTGTCAGAATCATAAACCTAACTTACGGTAAATGTGTTTACATATAATCCACAGACCATATTATATTATTGTGTAATGGTGAAAGCAGGATATCAGTGGTCTGCAGTCTAGTAAATAAAGATTTTTAGTGATTGGTCTGTTCTTAGATGTAGTAGTAACAGTTGAAATAAAAAAAATGGAAACAAATTTTGACAGGAATAATTCACTAGTGATTACTAACATTTACCCGTGGCCATGTATGCCCTTCTTGAAAATGATTTGGAATTTTTGTTCACTGTCAGCAGAAGTTATATGTTTACCAGCTGTTCAGTATGTCCCCTTTTTCACCCACATAGTTCTATTTTACGAACAATTGGGTATGTGTGTTTATGTAAAATGCACTTACTCATGTTGTGGAAATCTCTAATTTCTATGAAAAATCTTTTTCGATATTTGATTATTAATGCTTCAAAATAAACTAGAAATGTACCATTCTTCCCTTGTGAGTTTTAGACGGTTTATTTGGTCTAAATAATCGATTTAAAATCAGATGAGAAAATTAGAACAAGTTTTACACAATTTTTTGCACAGAAAAAAATAAATTTGAAAAAAATTATTGAGCAAACCAAATTTTTCAGTTTTTTTTACGTAAGTTTGTAAAACAGAAACTTCAAGATGTTAATGTGCCTTCCCGTAATTCGATATCTTTTGCAGATGTGCTATAAAGAGACATTGACTAATATCACGTTTTTTACTCAATTTTTAGGGCGAAAATATATGTTTTTTGAAAATTTTCAGCAGCAAGCCACATTTTATGAAGCTTAATGCTTAATCGCAGCTAATAAAAACAATAATAAAATGAATTCTGCGACCATAGTTCGAAATTACCCGAGAGTATATTTTACGATCTGAGGGATCAGTAACTTTAAAAATATTGCCAATATTAGAATGTCTTGAGGGAACTTATGATCTAAGAGACCTTTTGATATAATATTATCGGTAAAACATATTTTAAATATTGTTTGTATTATCTTACCTCGGAGCGGCCTATGTTGACATACAAAAGTTTACAGTCTGTGTCATAGAATATAGTACCTACATATATGAGGAGAAATGTTTTTCTGCCTGAAAAAAAAAGTAAATTTAGATACCTAAGTCAGCAAACAGGCGCAGTTTATCAAATAACCGGAGTTTTTAGATACTGTAAAAAGTTGGGTTTTTATTTTTAATAGTTGTGGCTATATAGTCTCTAGATTGACCAAGTATCGCAATCCATTGCATTCACGTGCCAGAGAGAGATATTACAATGAAGTCGACCCAAGATGACAGACAGAAAAAAATATTTTAAGCCTTACATGTTCCCAATAAAATTTACTTCAGGTTGCCATTAAAAAAATCACAACATTACAATCACATATTTACACAATTTTGTTTGTTTAATTTGGCTAATCTACGTATTTTTGAATATGAAAATGATTGTCATCGTTAGGTGAAACAAAGTAGTGAAGTAAAGTTTCTCGAACTATACTTGGATTTTAACTTGTCTTGGCTTGGCCAAATTAATATCATTAACAATAAGATGTCTAAAAACTGTTTTGTGCTGTGGCAATTGCGGAACTTTGTTAATTTAGAAGTTCTACTAACATATTATTATGCTCACGTGTATCCAATTTTAAATTATGGAATCTTATGTTGGGGGGCTGCGACAAAAAATTATGAAGTACTTGTAGCACAAAAAAAAATAATAAGGACAATGACTTTTAAAAAAAGAAATTTTTCATGTAGAGATCTTTTCAAACAGCTAAAGGTTCTTACTGTCATAGCTATATATATTTTGAATTCCGTTTTATATGTAAGGAAGAACATTGACAAATTCTCCCAGTTTAAGGCTGTCAGTGACTACAACTTAAGAAACGAAAATTTAACTATACCACAGCATAAACTAGCAATTTCATCAAGAGGGCCTTTAATTATGTCCATAAAATGCTTCAACCATTTACCAACAGATATAAAAAAAATAAACAATTCTATCCTTTTTAAAAAAAAAGTTAAACAACTTCTGTTAGATCACAGCATTTATACCATGGATGAATATTTTAATATTGTATTTTAACTCTTTTAACTCTTGACCTACTCTTCACTACGGTGTACACAGAGTGAATATTAAATAATAATAATAATAATAATATTTATTTTTGAATTTGTTATTATTAGGGCATTTGCAATATGGCATATATACACTGTTGGCGTCGGTTGGTCGGATGGCGGGACCTAGGAGTCGGACTAACGTTTTTAGACGTTTTTTCCCCTAGTTACGGAAACTTATATATTGAAATTGAATCCTATGCCCCAAAATGGTGAACGATTACGGTACTTTGTTAAATTCGGAGACTTTAGTTGTGGTTAAGCTTTTTTTTTTTTAGATAAGTAATTGCAGTAAGTATAGGTATATTTGGTTGTTTGACCACATGTAGAATGACAAAACGTAATAAATCTGATAGTTCTTAAACTTATTTTCCTCTGGACACACTGAACGGTAGTCTAGGAGTGGATAACCTTTCTAGACCTTCAAACTGCCATTAAATAATAAAGCTAGAAATAGGTAATAGCATTAACATAATATTGTATTAATGAGAAATTAACATAAGGATACTCTGAACACAAGTAGTATTTTATGAAGATTTATGCTGAGCTCTTACTATACGAGTTACAGCTAGATCTAGATTTAAGGCTGAAAGTAGTACCAAAAACCCAGCATAAAATTCGCACTCTGTTTAATTTTTTTTTAAATATATATGTGATTAAATAGCATTAATAATTTTGTTTATATATACCAGCGGTGGGCAAATATTTTGATAGTCGGGCCACATTGCAGATGAAAATTTGACCTCGGGCCAAACAGTTTTTTTTTTCTAATTTTAAGTATAGTTTTTGCTAAGGATGTCAATTAATGAATTTTAAAACCAACATTTTTGAATCAAAATATTTATTTATCAAGTCATTTGAATAAAAAAATTGAAAAGAAAATTTTTAAACATTAATATCAGATAATTATCAAACTGTACAATTATCATACAAAGGTGTTATTAAAAGTGTTACCACTATCATCTATGCTTAATAGATTGAGTCACAAACAGTCACAAAAAAGATGAAAAACAAATGCTGGCAACACTGTGGTGATTTACATAAACTATTAATTTGACAGAACGTCTTCTTAGATTGTCAATTTCTTAGATCAATAAGTATAATAACTAATAAAATTGTGCGACTATTATACATACTGTAATTGTTCAATTATCATAATTATATTTTCGAATAGGAGGCGCTGAAAAGAGCGGGTGTCCGGGAGAAAATTTTGGCTCCCACCGGCCCTGATAATGTGTATAAGTATTGCTTAATATTTTATCTAAAATTTTTTATGCACAAAAACTAATATTTGTGTTTTTAATAATAATATATACAATGCTTGACGGGCCAGACAAAATTCTACCGCGGGCCGGATTCGGCCCGCGGGCCGCCATTTGCCCAGGCCTGATATATACCCAACATGAAAAGTATACAAATATAGGATTTTTGTTTACTATGGCGTCAACGTGTCACTAATGCCATGGTGGTACTATAATGCTAAGTTTTTTATTTAATCACGGGAAATTGGACAATTGAATTTTAATATAGATAAACTAAATTAAAAAATTTGCGACGTTTCGTTAATTTGTTTTAACTTCTTCGGGCAAAACTGAAATGATAAAAAATACAAATTAGTTAATGAAATAATTACAATTTGTATTTTTTATCATTTCAGTTTTGCCCGAAGAAGTTAAAACAAATTAACGAAACGTCGCAAATTTTTTAATTTAGTTTATCTATATTAAAATTCAATTGTCCAATTTCCCGTGATTAAATAAAAAACTTATTAATTATAATGGACGTGAACAATATTGAGATATAATGCTAAGCTTCTGATATGACTGTTACCTTAAATCTAGATGTCATTTGCTACAAAATGAATAGGTATCATTAGTTGAAAACAAATTGTATTTTTTAATCTATGGATTTAAAGTAAAAGTCCTACAATATAGAATCTCAACAATAATATAATTATACTATTTAATTACGTTAATTGGCTTTTATAGCGATCACTTTCAGGCATATTGGGCATCGTACTTCAGTGTATAAAGTGTTTTAACACTATTTAAAAGTGTGAGCTATACGGACCTGTTTGGTATTTCAGTGTCGGACTAAAAATGTGAATACCAGTAGTCCCGCGGTTCTTGAGTAAATTGAACGTAGTGTGGAATAGATCACGTGATAGATGTTTGAATTTGACATTTGCTAAAACAAATTTATATACTTTTGGTAAACCTTACGTCGTACACTTTTTAGTGTAAATTTCGCTTAGTTATCTACGCTACACTAATATACCAAACATATCTTTTATGTGAAACTGGGTTTTTAATGGTTGTTCATGCCTGGATTAGACGTTGTGACAGACAGATGCACAGAAAGACCCTTTTAAAAAAACGGAAATCTTCAAGGCTGATTGTGTGAGCATTTTAATTATTGTAACATGCTAACGACACCTGCCTTGTTTTATACGTATAGTACCCTATACACAGTTGCAATTGTTATATTGTACGAGTGTTAATCATACCGAAAAATCAGCAGAGTAGGTACGTACAATCGTACACCAATTGCGTATACAGAGCCCCGTGCTTACAGCTTTTACTAATACTAATTTTCGTAACTCGAATTATTATTTAAGTCGGATTTTTACCCCAAATCTTCATGCTTGGATTAATCTTATTTTATATAAATTTTTACTCCATAACTCGAATTTTCCGTAACTCAATTTTTTTATGTCCCTGAAGTGTGGACTTACAGAAATTCAACTGTATTATGAATTATCAAGTTAGCGCGATCGAACGGAAACTCCCGAAAGTTTGAGATTTTGTATAGCCACTTAATAGTAAATGTCGTCAATGAGTTTCTGAGGCGCTGATCTCAGAAACCACTTGACCGATTTTAATGGAACTTATTTGCCGTATGGTGATGACTACATGTCTATTAAATTTCATGTTTCTAGGTCAATAAGTTTTTGGTACATCAAATATTTTTCTAAAATCTGAATATATGTTGTGCGTAATTGTTTGAAAAAATCACATTTATTTAAGCTTAATAATACACAATGTTCATTAATTTTTGTGCATTTTTAATTAATTATTAACGTTTATAGAAACTTCGAAAAGCCGCAAAAATGGGTCAAAAAGACGCGCAGAGTTGCGATTCGCGGATAATTGGGGCTGAACAGTAGCCAAAAAATTGAAATAAACGCGAACGAAATCATGGGTAAAGGTTTGTAAAAAATAAAAAGTTACGAACAATACAGGATTCATTTGAAATAACAAAACTTATATATTTAGTTGTTAGGCCTGAAGTTGGTAAATATCCTACAGTGCAAACACCCCGTAACACCACTACATTCACATCGTTTGCACATGTTTCGTTTCTCAAACTTGTTTTTGGTATCCACAGAGTAAGTTGACAGCTTGGTGTGGAATTTTCCGCGACAGATCAAGAATAAATTTTGTGTTTTCGTATTGGACAATGACACGTTAGTGTATTTTCAGTTACAGCAAACAATGGCGAGAAATCGATTTATTTAGAACTGAAAAACAAACATGACCCGTCTCAATTTTTAAATTCTCTCAAGAGGTGGGTTCTCAAGAATATTTTTTTTACATAAATCTGATCTTAATTATTAAATGTCGTTATAAGATATGACGGAGAATGGTGTTCTATGCACCAGCACATAAATATTTTCAAAATTCGTTTTAAAAAATCTATACATTTTTATTTATCTGTACCACGCAAAATCTTGATGCTTGAATTATTTGATTATATGCATTTTTCTACTGAGAAACTTGTTGACATCAGACAGAGCATTACAATACCAATAATAAGCCCCCCAGATTTTTCCCTAAGAACTGGTAAAATTGCCAATTGTTGACTATTTTTGGGAAAGTGTTTTAAATCGTGCATAAGTACCTAATATAGCCACAAATATTTATTATTTTTATTCAAATACGACTCAAGCCTTAAAAATCATGTATTTTAAATTCCGCTTCAAATTTCGGTCCAAAACGCCAATACTTGTTATGTGACTGCCGTGACGTCATCCGGTCATACCAAAGGAGGTTCAAAAGTTTACACGGGAGCTACAATTCTATAGTTTCGTAGCTGTTGCTATAGATACACGTAATTTGACGTTACCTATAAACAAATAACAATAAATTACACACTAACTATTAACCAAAGTATGAAGCCTTTGACAGCGTCTGATGCGTATACATGACTCCGTCACGTCATGTGCTCTGATTGGTGTCCGTTGTCACGTGGCTTGAGAGTGATTTTATTAGGTTTTATTGATTAAATTCCTTAAAAGAAAGGAAAAATATAGTGTTTTTTAGCATTTCTATTATAGAAACTACCACTTAACATTAAAATTATGTTTTTATTTGAATACAGTCAACATCCCTATTGTAATTTCATTGAATATTTTTGAAAAAATGAATGGAAAATATGAACTTGTAAACCAACATAATTCATTCGTTTTACAGTTTACTAGCCAGTAAGATGCCTTGACCTGTTTTACTTCACTATTTAGAATAGATGCAAGGTACTTGTCTAACTAGTAATATAAGTAATTAATGTTTGTTAATTTCAAAGTGGATCAAATTGAATTTAAACATTTTAGGTGTGCTCTAAATATGAACGTACACAAAAGTTTTCGTGGCATGCAACGCACCCAATTTTTTTGCCGCATTCAACTAGGATTGCGTCGAATTGAAATTTTTAGGATTTGAAATTACGTTAATATGTGGGTTGTGGGAAAAACAGTTAGTTTTCAAAGAAAATCAGTGCGTCAAGTTTTTCCAATATTTTTAACACAGCACATTTATTGACGTAAAAAAGGCTTCATGAATCCAAAATCAGGAAATTAAAGTGAAAGAATTAGAGTGTGTTGTTTATTTTTAATAGCACCTGTTCATCTCGTTATAAAACGCATTAAATGGCTTCTCGTTAATAGGTTTGAAGATCAGACTTGGAGAGATATTTGAAACTTGTTTTGGTGCAGCAGGTCGACTGTTTGGTGCTTAAATTGCTGGCCAGTCGTTGATTACGGAATGCCGTTCACGCAATAACCGTTGCATTGCGCACCGGCAAGACATACATAATATTCACGTACACGCTTACAGCAGTGTGTAAACGCAACTGCACTTTTATATAAGACTGTCAGATGTCATAATTCAGAAAAAAAATCACATCCTAGCCCTGCATTGATGAACATTTATCTGCGGCTTTAACAAACAAAACAAAAATCTCAAAAAATTAATAAAGAATTGCACTATTGTCGATATAAAACTGTCAGATATCATAATTCAAAAATGAAAAGTCACATCCAGGTATCATGATTTGTAATTTCTAACTAAAAAATTAAAACCACATTAAAATTATGGAAAATTGTGCTTATTCCGATTGGGTTGCATTTTTTACGTGAAGGCGTAAGAATGGGAAACAAAGGCATCGATTGCTAGATCGAACGAAATTGCAATAGTCTCCATGGTGTCGCGTTTTCGATCCAAAAAGTAGCATATTGTGTGCGTTTGCCTGTAGCACAAATTCATTATATCAGGGAAATCTATAAAAAACTTGTGTATTGGGAGTTTTCTGCATCTAATATTTAGAGAGAGAAAGGTTTGTGAAGATCGTTTTTACTAAACGAGTCGGCTGGATATTATTTACTGCGAGAACAAATGTAAAGCGCTTCCGATTTCGCCGAGTTATCGAATCTCGCGCATACCTGAGTTACCTGTCTACCTGGTTGTGAAACTAGCATGCCTTAGCTTACAACCGTGTATTGAGGAGCTCAGATCTGTTCCTATGTACCTATATGTTATCTCATTGAATGTATATAATATGCGTGGTGTCAAGTAAAAGAGGCTTATCTCGAAATTTTAATTAAGCAAGATTATTTGCGATTTGATCAGTTCATTGATCTAGTTTTTCATATTTCATTAAAACGAAAAGAGACAGCTGAACATTTTTTCTTCACGAATTATTTAAAAATAATATTAAAAAAAACTACCATCGTATTGCTTCCTAAAAGAGATAGCGATTCTGTACTAAAAAAATGCTATTTTTGACATAAGTCGAAATACCTATCTATTTTTTTTTCAAATGGGCTGAAAACATACACGTCCACCTCTTTTAGCTCAAAACTATTATCGTTTGAAATTTATTAATTTTTGACTTCTACAACACTATTATTCAGTAATAGAAGTACGAGACGTATAATATTTAATATTTAAACGTTTATAGTTTGAGTTTCTTAATCATAAAAAAACGCCATATAAACCCTGACGGCCATGGGTTTTTGGTCATTGACAACAATTTACACTACAGAATTGAAACTTGTAGACGCATACAAGTCACTACAAACACGAATCTACAGCTAAACGATATATCATAAAACAAACATATACACGCGTATAATAGACTGATTTTCGAGACAAGCGTGGTGGGGGTCTAGTCGCGTCGATTATACGTACACACATGCGTCCATACGTCGAGCACACACGCATCTATACGCACATACAGCGCAGAGAAGTGTTAATTGACTATACGTTTACATAAGCACTTTCGCCTTCTAGTCGCACATAACACACAGGTATCGTATATTTTATATATGTAAGTTACCTTTGTACCCTGACGATAGCGAGCGTTAACAGTGAATGAACTGTTGACATTTAAGTTTGTCTCTTACTGAGAAGAGATACAAATGTATCCGTTGTGTCGCTTCGAACGCTTATCGGCTATTCGAATCGCAGCGCCGCAGTGCGATCGGATGTATAACGACGACAATCCGCACTCACTTGTTAAGCGACAGTCAAGTGTTTGAAGTGTAGGTACTTACACTTAGTTCAGTAACATCTAGTATAAAATGTTGTCTTCCTGATATTTCTTGGAAGTAGCCCGAGGAAACTAGAAAATTGCTGTATCTTCGTGCCAAATAATCAGCGGGGACCGGCGATGAACGAACTGTCAGAGCTATCTGAATTAAGTACCAGCTTATCACATTCTTTTTTTCCACAGAAAAAGGTTTAGTTTTTTATTTTGGACCTTAAATTATGTTGGTAAACATTAATCGTAGAAAAAAACCCGGGTCGCAGTGCCAAAACCCTGCCGACAATATAGTGTATTTGCTTATACAGGCAGTGTGGCTTTATTATGCAAACTTAAGTTGGTTTTTGGGCAAAATAAAAAATTTTACTCCTTAATACACCCCTTAAAATAACATTTTTTTTCTTAATTGCAATATTATTATCAATCGAACCTCTATACCAAATCATATACACCTTTCAGTAAATAATTCACTATCTGCAAAATAACGTTTTCATAAAATTTGTAAGTCCGGTCCTGTCAGGCCGATTTTATTAAAATTTTAGGGACACATTTTAATTACTATTAGAGGGTTAAATTTCAATTTTGAAACGATTTGAAGAATTTTTTCGGTATTTTAGGGCCCAAAAACATTTTTCAACCCCTAAAAACTACCCTTAAAGTGGCCCGATTAGGCCCATTTTAAATAGGCTTCTTGCGGTGATGGATTTCAACGCGTGTGCCAAATTTAGTTGAAATCAATTAACTCTTTCGAAAGTTATAGCCCGCACATATATATATATATATATATATATATATATATATATATATATATATATATATACGTATATATGTAAACATTTTTAAAAATGGTGCCAAAGTGTTTAGGAGGTTATGAAACGTCGAGAAATTTTGGTCCGACCCCTAGGTCCCGCCATCCGACCGACGCCAATAGTGTATGTTGCCATATGGCAAATACACTAATAAGTGACCAGGCTGCATTATAGCGCACGGAGTGCGTTGGCCAAGTTCTCATAAAGCGCAGTGCAATATATTTACACGAACCAGTTGGAGCCCTTTTCCACCCCTTTATCTCCAAGGCTGGTCACGTTATGGAACTGATTTTTTTCAGGCGGGCTAAGGTTACCATAAAGAAGCAGTGTTCCAAATTTCATACATCTAGGTGGAATAGTTTTCGTGATACGAGTGTCGAAAAGGCACGATTTTGGGCATAATTCACAAACGTCTATAGCGGGTGCTGGGAACATCGGCCCGAATGCATCAGCCGGTCGTATGAAAACTACTCGCGTTTAGTCGGTACTGATAAATATAATGAAGTATATGGTATACATATATAATTATGATATAATAAAGTACGATATATAACTAGTATAACTTTACAAACCGTATTGAAATCTCACCAAAAACAAATGTGAAAAAAGGCGAAGTTCGATATAACGAACAGGTAGATTTGCCGGCTTTGTCAAAAAAAAAGAAGTATGCAATCCAAGAAGGTGCCAAGTGAAAACTTGGTACCTTCTTAGATCTCTCTTCATTTTTTTCGATAAAACCTACTGGCTCTTTGTATCGAACTTGGCCCTTTTTTACATGATGTTTTTGGTGGGATTTCATCCTCAACAACTTTAATATCTTTAAATGTTAAATTGGTAAAAATGAGCACGCCGTTAGTATAATTTCAAAATTAAGATTATGTTCATTTTTGTAGACATATCTATCATTGGTGCCAGCTTTGTAATTGAAGTCCTACTTGATCAATAGTCTTGGCTTGCAGCGGAGCCTGCCAAGATTTGCCTTCTTGCTAATTTGGCAGCAACAAACCAGTTCAATAGTTTAAACATAAATATTTATAGTTTGTATGAGTATGGTTGTATATTTAATAAACCAATCAACATTAACTAATTAACGTCCCAAAAACAGATAATAATTAAAACAGGACCATATTTTTTATGTAGCTTAAATTTAGTTTATATTAAATTAATAATGCAATTTTACAATTATTCTATAAATCTATGAAGTTAATTTATAATTGTAGCTAAAAATAGAGTATCTAAAATTACTTTATTGTTAAAGGTTTGGAAAATGTTGCCCTTAAAATTTGTCTAAGGGCGCCACGTAGTAAGACCGGCACTACCCAAACATCCAGGGAATCGTTAAATTTACATCTATAAATTTCGAACATCAGTTCAATTGTTTTGGATGCCAGAAGGGGGGCGGGCATTGCGTAGATAATAAAATCTTTCGCGCAGTAAATATTTAAACAAATGTTATGCAAATTTTATTTTTAATAATATGTAGGCCAAAATGACACAAAATGCTATTGATTGTTTTGTTACGTTGTTAATACAATGTTGCAAAGACATTTAAAACGCGCACATGTTGCTAACTAAAAATAGGCTTTTTACTTCATCTCTATTTACATTATACTATTTTGTTTAATTGAAAATATTCGTAGTGAAATTATAGTGCTGAGCATCTCTTGTAAAAAAGTCGTAAGACATACAGATCAATTCAAAATTACATGCGTAGACCAGTGCCTCGATTTAAAACTGCGTTAATTTATACCACGCCAATTAGTGGATCAATTGACTTATTCCGGCTTGAAGCATTTTTTTTGTGAGTTTGCCAATTCCGAGCGGAAGATGTTACGAAAAACATAAATAGGTACAATTATTCACGTTTTGCGTTCTATCTTCGACCCGATCGCTAAATCCGACAAAACGTCTTCTTTTTGTTCACTATAGAAAATTATAAAGAAAATAAAAAACGAACTCCCTGCGCTAATTTGTTGCGGAAATCTAGTAAATCAGTGTTTGGACAAGGAAAATCCATAAGAAATCATTTGTTAGAATAATGAACAAAGTGATATTGAATTTAATTCTCTACCATCGGAGGTATGGCGTCGTGGAGTTGGGTCTGGTTAAAAAAAATATTCACAATAAAACGAAATCACACGCAGACCTCAGAGATCCCATAGGTTTCATTAAAATCTTATTGTATAATACTTTGGTTATTTTCGAAGTTTCTGCATGCAATTAGAGCTCGATTCTGACATTTAATTTGGGATTGAGTGTCGAATGCATGCAAGATAAAATGAATAAAGAATTACCCTAAACAACTCTTATTTGTTTATGGATCAGACTTATTCATACATTTAAAATCAGCCGTCCAAATGAACTGCCTCTGGGCAGTTTTTTTTTTTCAGGCGAGTTGAGATCAGATTAATTATGAAACACGTACTCTCGATTTTTAGTATCTCGAGTTCGGACTCTAATTACAGAGTTTCTTGCACTCTTGTCTGTATTCACAGTTGAAATTCGTAACAAGAATTATTTTTGTTTATTGATTGATCGAAAGTAAAATTTTGAATTGAATCGATGCCTATATCTATAGTTCCAATAAGTCAATCTGACATCGTTGTGTATGCCTTGACTTACAATTAGTTGGCAATATCCACGGCAAACGAAAATGTTTATTTGATTCTGATCGAGATTTGAATTGATTATTGAATAAAGTCAAGAAATGACGTCAATTCAAAAAAAACCCGGGTCGCAGTGCCAAAACCCTGCCGACAATATAGTGTATTTGCTTGTATAGGGCCGTGTGGTTTTATACTTTTATTATGTGAAATTAAGTTTGTTTTTGGGCAAAATAATAAATTTAACCCCTTAATACACCCCTTAAAAGGATATTTTTTTTCTTAATTGTAATATTATTATCAATCTAACGTCTACACCGAATTAAATACACCCTCCAATAAATAAGTCACTGTCTGCAAATTAGTGTTTTCAAAAAATTTGTAAGTCCGGTCCTGTCGGGCCGATTTTATTAAAATTTTAGGGGCACTTTTTAATTGCTACTAACGGGTTAAATGTCAATTTTGAAACGATTCTGAGAATTTTTTCGGTATTTTGGGGCCCAAAAACCTTTTTCAACCCCTAAAAACTACCCTTAAAATGGCCCGATTACGCCCATTTTAAATAGGCTTCTTGCGGTGATGGATTTCAACACGTGGGCCAAATTTCGTTAAAATCAATTAACTCTTTCGAAAGTTATTGCCCGCACACATATATATATATATATATATATATATATATATATATACATATATATATAAACATTTTTAAAAATGGTGCCAAAGTGTTTAGGAGGTTATGAAACGTCGAGAAATTTTGGTCCGACCCCTAGGTCCCGCCATCCGACCGACGCCAATAGTGTATGTTGCCATATGGCAAATACACTAATAATAGTGAACGAAGCTGCAATAGTTTGTGTGAACATATGTTCGTTTAAAATTATTTTGCTTTCTTTTTACACTAGCACACCAAAAAAAAATCAAAAAGAAATGTTAATCATTTAGAAACAGTAATATAGTGCTCCAGACAACAATTTTTTGAAGTGAAACTTCTTTTGCCGCATTATAAATAAATGGTGAGCGTAAATTTTTGTACGATGCGCGCGCACACTGCAACACATATATCTGTAACATCGAAATTAACAGAATGAAGTCGCTTGCAGAAACTCGCGCACACTGTAACACATATAATATGTAACACAAAAATTAACAGGCTGAAGTTGCTCACAGAAAAAGGTTACCAACAGAATAAATAAAAAAAAAAACTACAGCGATGTATGGGGAAGGCACGTCCACTATATAGAGTTACTCTATATAGTGGACGTGCCTTCCCCATACATCGCTGTAGTTTTTTTTTTTATTGAGTGAGGAGAATAGTGCACGGTAGAGTGTTCGCATGTCTTTTTATTATTTTATTTCAATAATTTATTTGTATGCGAATTAAAAATTAGTTTTTAATCACGCCAAAGAAGTATAACTTCTAACGCCCGTATATATACACGCATCCATTTTTGTTTATCTTATAATGATTTAGAAGATGCATCGACAGCTTTCGAAATCGTAAACGATTTCGAAATGTCGTGCTCGACGTATATCATCGTTAATTACGAAGTATCAAGCGCATCCGGACGAACAATAGAGTTTTATTACTTGTGTTCAGTATACACACATTTACATATTTATATCGCATTTTCATGACAGAATTGACCTTGTGTGTCCAACGTACACACGTCGTTTGATTGTGACGCAATGTGCGGAACACGTGCTTCAAAATATCAGCTTGAATAAAACGCGGCGCACGAATTGTCTGTCTTGTGAGACCCGTGTCTTGAAGGTGATAGAACTCGATCGATCGATATTTAAATTCACGGTAGATTCCGATTTGGTGGGAAACATACCAGGGTTGAGATATTTCGGGTCACTGAGAGCTACCAGACTTCACATGATTGTCAGTAATTTTTATAAACATCAATTAACGTCGAAATCACAATTTTGTCATATTACATATTTGAAGATGCAATAAAAATTATTTTTTTGAACACGCACCCCTATGAAATAGCTGCTTTTCATGCCTGTAGAATAATAGTAAAATAACCCATATCGCATTATTGCGTGAAGTGAAATAAACGCTGTCGTATTATCATTTCCATAGTAAAAATAACCCAGCCTGCAAATTAGGAGTGAACTTACAGAAAATTAAACTATCAAAAAATTTTTAAATTATGTGGCAGTCAACTATTTTATAGGGGCACTCGTATGAAAAATATTATATGTATCTCGTGCGTGATGATATTATTACGCCCTATAAGCATAGCCTATGATCGGGTTGTAGAATTACTGAACACAAACCTTTAATATTTAGTCTGCACGTTTGACACATACCTTAAATTGTCATTGATACCATCTGACGAATAAAAAAAATGTAGCTTTCATTATGTCAACTTCCATATGAAGATTCAGTTGCTTACAGTTTATAATCGTTCCCATCCTCTCTCCGTATGAAGGGTTAAAAAGGTATAAAACCTCTAAAGTTTTGATTATTTTATTCAAGATCAGCAACAGATGTTTGGTTATTCACTTATTGAATAAAATTCTTGCTATTTTATCGTTAAAAATAATAGAAATCTGCTTTGAATTGCTGTCTAATAGAATGTTTTTAGTGCAAATGTTATTATTGTAATTGCATCCAAGAAATACTAGAAATAATGGAACTATGCACGTGAAGCTATAAATTGCATAAGAACAAATAACTTATTCTCTCGGTGAATGATCCAAAAATTAACTAATTATTAATATCTTTGCTTTAAGTTGCAAGAGATGATTCATTATAGAGGATGCGTCTCATCATTGATCATAACACATAGCGATGCTAAAATAAAAGATATAGTCTTTAGCAGTGGGTTCTGTCATTTGATGCGTTATAGTCAAGTCACAAGGTCTCACATTCCGGAATATGTTAATTGTTTAAATTGAGCGTGAGCTATTGGGCAACAAGCGAAGAAGGTCCGGAGGCCAACCACGCTATTCTGTTTGGTAAATAGTAGAATTTACAGTGCTGTTAAATTTTTGTCTCACTTTAGTTTATATGATGTTAAATTTGTTAGAAAGTGACAAAATGTTAACTGTACCTACTACAAATTCTTACACCCACCGTACAGAATAGCACCATGAGTTGATATGTGGTTCGAAACCAGTGTTTT
Organism: Venustoraphidia nigricollis; assembly: GCA_034508555.1. Lineage (NCBI taxonomy): Eukaryota > Metazoa > Arthropoda > Insecta > Raphidioptera > Raphidiidae > Venustoraphidia > Venustoraphidia nigricollis. Next base: position 1,029,019 of record JAVRKA010000072.1, read on the forward strand.
CATTGCATTTGACGAGAGGTTATTACAACAGAAGACCTTGCTTCACTATTTTACCTGTACTATCTTTTACCCGCGGCTTCGCTTCATCGTAACCCGAGCGTAAAAATAAGTTTAACTGTTTTTGGAGTGATGCTGATTCGGAAAGATTAAAAAAATTCATTTATTGTAACCAAGTCAATACTAAACAGAAAAGGGTGCGGGGATCGAGCTTCCCCTTCTACGCATTCATACCTACCCGTCAGCCAATCGGTTTCAATTCCCCGCTAGCAGCTCATTTCTTCCTTTCCTGACGATGTTGTTTTTCGTTTTAGTTACGTTGTTAAACGAAATTACTCTCATCGCGGGTATAAAGAAGTTTTACATCAAAAATCCTTCTAGTTATCAAATTCCCAAAAATCTCGAAAAATCTTCAAAGAAATGAATTTACAGTCAGTTTTCGCTAGGTATCTATAAATATATTATAAAACACAACGAATTTTTTTTTTCAAAACCGTTTTTTTTTACAATGCGGGAATCTCGTGAAGAGAATGTATTCTGAAATTGTGGAACTAGTAAATACCGTTCCCAACTTGTGAACTTGAAAGGATAATATCGAACGTAGATATTGGTATATATCCCGTGTCCTCACGTAAAAATAAGTTACCCCGTCACTGAAATACAACTGTCCTCAAAGTGACCCAGTTTTGTTCTGGCACATATTTTCATTTAACAATTCAGAAGACCTTGACTGTTAAAAATTAAAGATTATCACTGGTCGACTAATTTTGTATCTGTTATTTGATAACCGTTTAACGATAACCTATTAAATAGTTGCGTTGCCGTTTTAGTAATTCATCCTTTTATCCGATATAAGAAATAATAAAGTTTAATTTTGGTTTAAGAATAACCGAGCTCGTAATGATTTCGCTGTTTCTATAGCTCGTCTTGTTATGACGAAACCATAAAGTATGAAGATACGGAGAACCATCTCAATGTTAGAAAAATGTCCCTAGAATAGCATTTAATGGCCATAAATGTAACAGACGTAAAACAATGTCAATAAAAAATAGAAAAATGAAGAAATTGAATGTCATAATTATATTATTTTACGTCTCACAAATTTTTAATCATTTTCTTTTTCTTTTGATGAACTCATAATTATATATATGTTACATCTCACGTGGTTTCGCAATTAATTTGCAGATTACATTGACAAAATTAAATTTTGCTTCACTTCTTTTAACTGTTGTCTTGGGTCAGTAACATACTTCATTTTGTCTTTGTTGACTAAGTTCATATTAAACCCTCTTGGTTCATACTAGCGTCACCTGGCCAGTTATTAAATGCTTGTGACCACTTTTTCACTATCCATCCATAATAAATTATTGTTCTCTTTATCTCCACCATCCATAGACGAAATTATCGACGCCACATTTGGTAAAATCCGTCAGCATAAACATACTCACATTTTTAATATATACATTACCTTCGCAGTCAGGAAAAAATGCTTTTTAATAACAAAAATAATAGAATGAAACAATTATTTCTAGAAAATATTTCCTTCCTTCGTTTTTTAATTCTATCGAAAAAATGGACTACCTGACCACTGCTGTGAATTGTGATACGCTCGCCTTATAAAAGGGTTAAAGCGATGCAGATCAATATATTATTTTGTTTGTGTAGTAATTTTAATCCAATATTAAGATACACAAACGCGTAAATTTGTACCAGCCGATGCCAGTGCCGAGACGTCGCGAAATGCCAATTATTCTAAAGTTTAACTGTACTTGTTACACAATATTAATTTTATATTCTTCTTCGTCGGGTTTTTTTAAATATTTATTTTATTCATATATTAGTTTTCCGTGCCAAAAATACTTTTTCTGAAATTCTTAAAACATATGCGAGCGTCTGTGGTCAATTTTACCTCTATTTCTAATACATTAAAATATGTCGCCGTTTTGTGCCAGAATTATTTCTGTGGGCCATTCGTTTTATAGTGAGATTTTAGTGTTCTACAATCCGTACATTATTGTATCGGCGTGACGTTACCAGCACTCGAGTTCCGTACTCTCTGACATGTAATTTATTAATCCTAAGGCCATGTGCACACGGAGCTACTCAAAAGAAACCGAACTGGTTTGTGATTGAAATTACTTAATCCACTAGTGATGCAATCATTCAGTTTCGCACACGCAGCCTATATTCGTAACTGATCGAAATCGATAATGTCTTCTGTGTTATCATGGAAGGTTCCACATCATCGCAATCGGTGTGGGTTTATATTGGAAATTAATTACCTACTATAAAAATGGTATTTTTGAGTATATTATGAGGAATTAATAATTCTCGAATACAAATGCTGATTTGGAAAAAGTAATTCAATTACAATTACCTACTTTTACTATTCAAGTAATTTAATTACATGGTAATTAATTACCGGCCAACTCTGTCATCCATTAATTTGAAGAAACTCAGTAGATGTATCTCGCTACACGAGAAACTATAGGGGACTCAAATCATAAGCCACTAGACAGTCGTGTAGCCTGCAACTGATCAGTTCGTAACCAGCAACGTCGTTTGCAGTGTCTCATTCAATTACAAAGGTTCAGACTCATCGTGGACTGGTGATTTACGTCAATGATCAGTTTCTTTTGAGTAGCTCCGTGTGCACATATCCTAAGAGTGCAATAACCATCAATAATGAACTTAATTGTTAGCATTAATGTCTGTCATATCGTAGCAGTGTTTCTTACACTGTTCAATCAATTTAAAGATTCGAGAATACACTCATATTTCAAACATTCTCACATAAGATTTTATTTATTGTACCTACAGGCTAAGATATTAGACCTATACTCGTATTTAGTCAACTGTATAAATCTAATCAATGTAGGTTTCAATCTTATCGATAAAAAAATTTTATGTAAAAGAATTGTAAGCATAATTAATATTTCTTTCATTTTGTGCAAGTCATTATCACGTGTGTAACTCCAGAAATAGGTATACTGGACTTTACGATTTATGTGTATAATTTTTTGATAAGATTGTTTTTGTTTTCTTTATGATTCGAGTGCTTACATCATATTTTTAATAATACAATATTAATTTTTGCAGTAATTTTAATATTTCGTGTAAAATCATACCGTACCGCACGTTTTTGTACCTGCACCGAAAGACGAGTAGAAGGTTCGTCTGTATGTTTTTCTGGGGTATTTTCGACCTGCTTCCAAGTTCCAATAAATTTTCGCTTTGCATTCCTTATACTTTTACCACTTCTCGATTTAAAATCAGGAAACCGGGGACTTGTATTAGAAGAACCTAATTGGAAATGTCATATAATCAGCGGCGTCGCTACATGCTCGGCTATTCTCAAACTTTGTTTTTTGTTTTCGACAAAAAAAAATCTCGAACTTATTGTAAAACTAAAAATCCAGTCTTGAGCTTTTCGTTACTTTTTAAATATAAATTTTAGGTCAGTACACATCATTTCCGGTAGATGAAAAAGATAATGTCGACGCTTTCAAATAGAACGGAAATAGCTATGTTCTTCACTTGAGAAATAAAACTTTAAAAGCTTTTAGAATTAAGGCTTTTATGATTTGAGAATTGAAACAGTAGATATCTAGGTATCTTTTACGATGCGTTTAATGAGCATCTACATAGATTTTCATTAACTGCCAAAACAAACGCCGGGTCACAGTGCTAGCAGGTATCAGTTGTTGGTTGCAAACAAAACAACACGACATCTCTGAGTATACGCCACCATTGCTTATGTAAAATTTTTGCTAATATTGATATTTAAACATCTATCGCTCTCCAACGCTTAATATAAATGATTTAAATCTCAGGATAGAGTGAATTCGTAAGGTATATAATTGAGTTTACATACCGAGCTGGGTAGAGTAGTGGTGACAGCACTAGACTCGCATTCGGGAGGTGCGGGTTCGAATCCCGGCGGAGGCAGATGTAGCTTGGGACTTTTTCCTACTGCCTCTCGCCGAGAAACGGTAATTCCTGTACCGGCCATCTTGATTGAGGTTTTCCATGGTTTCCCTCAATTAATTCCAGATAAATATGGAGGTGGTTCCTTATTTGAGGCCATGGCCAATTACCTATCAAACTCCTAGTTCAAAAATTGCCTACCTTATCCTAATTTCCTATAATTCCTTCATTCGCCCATTGCTATTACATAAGTTGTAGTTTTAAAAATGTAGAAAAATAACGGGAAGTGTGGTAGATGGAAAATAGTAATGATGCGAATGGCGTCTGTTATGACATAAAGTCGAGAAACGGACGTTAAACGCATTATTATTATTATTATTATTATTATTATTATTATTATTATTATTATTATTATTATTATTGAGTTTACATGAGATACCAGAACTAGTATATTTTAGCGATCCTGCTGCCGTTTGTGATAATAAAATTAAACTGTAAATGACTATTAACAAAAAAATGTAACAAGAACTCGGAACTTTGGCGACCCCCCGAAAGGATGCCACGCCTTTTCCAGTTATTTTGATTTAAAATGAAGGTATATAAGTGTTATTCGATTCGTCGTGCGCGATGCTCATCTATTAGGACAGTGCTGTATCTTTTCATTGCAACTAAAAATAAATTACTGGGTGGCCCCAACAATTCTAAGTATATATATTGACGTTTTTGTACAATGCTACAAAAAAAGAGTAAATATCCCCGAAGTAGTAAAAAATATAACCAAAAATTTAACATACGCGGTGCTTCCTTGTGACCACAGATCTATAATATATAAACCAACTACCAAGGCAATGGGAACTAGTAACTAGCAGGCTCGGTTCCACTGCCAAGGGTAATAAAAAAGGATTTATATAGGGTGTCAGTGACAGACTGTTAGGGGCTCCAAGCCTTAGTGCTCTTTCAGTCACCCATGTTTTTCACGTTAGGGCTGGGACTATTCATCGATAATGTTGAACAATGTTGCAGTAAATACTTTTGACGCTGAAAATAAGTACATGCTCAAAAATATTACATATATACTTATTATGATGTGAAAATCAGCTATTTTCTAAGAGGTGCGTGCAAAAAATGTAGTATGTAGCTTGTTCGTAGTAATACTATGACTCGGGTGTCTGTTAAAACTCGCTAGTCGCTCGGTTTAATATGTCACTTCTTCATACAATACCTTTATTTACGAATGAGATACATAAAAAACTACTAAAGTAGGTAATACTGCTAGTGAGTAGAGTCGGGAGCTTGTGCCGCCCAGGGATTCTTATTTCTTATTCTTTACTATTATAAATTCGAGCGAACGAACGGAGTGAGTGAGTGAGTAATGAAACAAATAATTATAAATTCGAGCGAACGAACGGAGTGAGTGAGTGAGTAATGAAACAAATAATTATAGATTCGAGCGAACGAACGAAGTTAGTGAGTGAGTAATGAAACAAATAATTATAAATTCGAGCGAACGAACGAAGTTAGTGAGTGAGTAATGAAACAAATAATTATAAATTCGAGCGAACGAACAGAGTGAGTGAGTGAGTGAGTAATGAAACAAATAATTATAAATTCGAGCGAACGAACAGAGTGAGTGAGCGAGTATTGAAAGAAATAATTATAAACTCGGGCGAACGAACGGAGTGAGTGAGTAATGAAAGAATCCTAACTATTAAAATCCTAATAAAAAATTGAACTTAATAAGGCGGAACAAAGTTCGTCGGGTCAGCTAGTATCTATATAAATTTATAATAAAATTTATTATAATAATAATAATAATAATAATAAATTTTTTTATTTGTTATTATGTTACAGCAAGGACTGCCGTCAATTAATCGCTATAAATATAGTGTTTCAGTGGTTTGTTTGCTACAAGCCTTTCAGTTCTAATCCGAGAACTGGCAAAAGTAAAGAATTGCATTTTCAATAATTATTAAAAAATATGAAATTGAAGGTATGAATCGGTGCTAGGCCATAAAAACAGTAACTGATACGTAAACATAGACTAGTTTTTTTTTATTGATATGAGACATATCCTTGACTTTTGAACATTGTGCACCCCTGGTTTATGAATACACATAGGTACTCAATTGTTTTTTGTCTAGCCGGGTGTGATTTTACTTTCAAAAGAAGCGACACCGTATGCTTATTAAAACGACACCGACAATATGCTAATTGCGCGATCGCACTATTGTCTATTACAGCGATTTCCAATCCAAGTCTAATGTGTTCTTTTACGAGGTTGTAGTGAAACCAATTTAATTTAATTGTATAAATAAATTAGTTTTTTTATGGTTTTTTCTATTTACCTATCTGCTTAAAACCATTTTGAATTGTTTAACATTTTAATTTTTTTCAAAATTTGCCGCCCCAAAAAAATTTCCACTTTTTTGGCCCATCCGTTAATATGCGCATGTGCAACGTTTCAATTACAGTTGTCAATAGTGAAAAAGATTTGGAAACGTTTGTGTCTTCAACTAACCCATTATTTTATTTTAAACATTCAAATTAAGTATATACTAGCGTTTTTTTCCGTTTGATTATTGATTGTTTCGTTTGTTGATAATATTGGAGATTTATTTAAACTTGAAATGAAAATCCAAATAGATTTTTAATACAAATACATTTTTAGATATAACTCGACTGTTCAGTAAAAAAAAAGTATCTACTTAAGCTCACACCGCAGAAGTGAAAATTTTGGCTATTTTGCTTACCCAACCACAGATGTCAATGCCGACCAAAACCTATTTAAATTCATAAATATAGTAAGTTATTCTTGAAACAAACATCAAATTAATTAAATATATTTTGAATAAGCATAAAATAAGCTTCACAGTAATCAGTATTCGGTATTTGTTTATTACTTTTTACATAAAACAATATACTACGAAATAGCTTCAGTAATTTTTACACAGTTGCATGCATAAAAACGTTAATTAATTGTCTGTAACGCCGTTTAAATACCATTGACATCAGAGGGTCAAGGATTGTGCGTATATAAACCATAAGGACAGGATGTTAGTGGACATTTTTATTCTAATTACTTATTTATGGAGATAAGTGATTGATGTTTGCGTATACACAATGTAACAAAAAAAGAACATCGTAAAGTGCGCGACTAACGGTCCTTTCACACCCAAGCTTCAAGCACTCGAAACTAACTGCTTCAACATCGTCTGCAAGACGAATTACAAATGTCCATAGAAAATATTCCAGCCCAAGCAGTCACGTAGTCGAGCAGTTGCAACATATATATGTCGCAGGGGGTGATAAAAACGGAGATTTGATCAAATCCCTAAGGTAGATGATCAATTCACAGATCATCTCTCGTGAATTGATCATCAACCTTAGGGATTTGATCAAATCTTCGTTTTCATCATTTCCCTGCGACAAATATACTGACTGCTCGAACTGTTAACTGCTTGTGAGCATGACTTTCTAGGCAACGCGACACAAAACAGAAACACTCGAGCAGTTCACAGTGACTGCTTGAGCGGTCCGTGTATGTTGTTCGACGATGTCCGTGCACAGCCGGCCTTAGACGTACTTAAAAAAGGCGCGCAAAATTATATCGCAGCATCATGTTTTCCCACATTACGATTATTTGCCGTTGATTGAGCTCAGTTTAACATCTTGACCAAATTAATGACAGTGTGTTGCATTTAATCGGACAAAATTCTAGTGTTATCCTGCCCTTGAAAATATCGAGGATTTTATCCGGTTTTTGTCTCCTCGCGACATGCAACCTCTTAAGGAGCTGACGTCGCACGTCAGCTGCTTAGGAAATGCGTCTGCCACTATCTTCTTGGAACGTGCGGTCGCCGTTCATTCTATAGTGACAGACGACGGCTGATTAACGTCACGGATACGGCGCCGTGCTCTTGTCGTCCTGTCCACTAAACAAATGTGGTCGTACGTCTTTTTTACGGACGTCCAAAACCGCTGTGTGTGAAAAGAGCGGAAGTAATCTCTGACCTGTCAGTTTCCTACACACGCACTGGAATTGCCTATACTAGGTTACTATAGGCACTTGCCGTTTGGAGTTACGTGTGGCGAGGATGCTTCGTGGAGAACTTTTACCGCTCAAAACTACTTCGCTGCAAAGGGGGAAGCACTGACTTCCGACTAACAATCCTTTCGGTTTTTAATAGTTGACTTGGGCATTGTGCAGTATCAGTAAAAAAAACGGTATACAACGTTTTTAATATTCATTGTTGTATTTTACGATCTTTAAACAGTTCATATTGTTTGCGAAATTAATAAATTTATATAATTATATTCAATATACGTTAATATTCTGATAATTTATAGTAACTTAAAATCCTCTTGTCGCTTTCGAATATGCGGATTGCAGAGTAATATATTGCAATGATTTATTTACCTGTTATTTCCGACATATTTTAACGATTTTATAGAATCGAGATTGGATACTGGCCAGATGGGAAAATGTCAGATGACCAGTTCTTTCATTTGGCGGATTTTGTCTAGACGTCACTGCAGTGTTCATTTGTTTTGTCTCATATGCGATCTGTCAACGTCACGAAATATAATATTTCTTTCGGCAAATTGTCATATAAGTTTAACGTTTTTGATAAATACTGAAACCTGATGGCAACCGATGGTTTTTAAGGGCGCCAACCTTTAAAAAAAACCCGGGTCGCAGTGCCAAAACCCTGCCGACAATATAGTGTATTTGCTAATATAGGTATTGTGACTTTATTATGCGAACTTAAGTTTGTTTTTGGACAAAATAAAAAAAATTGAACCCCTTAATACACCCCTTAAAATAATAATTTTATTGGTTGAAATATTGTTATCAATCCAACATCTACACCAAATTAAATACGACCTTCAGTAAGTAAATTCGTGTTTTCATAAAATTTGTAAGTCCGGTCCTGTCGGGCCGATTTGCTTATAATTTTAGGAGCACTTTTTAATTGCTACTAAAGGGTTAAATTTCAATTTTGAAACGATTCTGAGAATTTTTTCGGTATTTTTGGGCCCAAAAACTTTTTTCAACCCCTAAAAACTACCCTTAAAATGACCCGATTAGGCCCATTTTAAATAGGCTTCGTGCGGTGATGGATTCCAACATGTATACCAAATTTCGTTAAAATTAATTAACTCCTTCGAAAGTTATTGCCCGCACATATATATATATATATATATATATATATATATATATATATATATATATATACGTATATAAATATATATATATATATATATATATATATATATACATATATATATAAACATTTTTAAAAATGGTGCCAAAGTGTTTAGGAGGTTATGAAACGGCGAGAAATTTTGGTCCGACACCTAGGTCCCGCCATCCGACCAACGCCAATAGTGTATGTTGCCATATGGCAAATACACTAATTATCTATGTCTAGTATACCAGTTCATATTTTCAGTTTATTATTACTGATCTAAATTTATACTATCTATATATGTACTAATAAATGAAATTGAAGTGTCTGTAATGTCAAAATAACAGCTTTTTACATAATTGCATATGAAATATAAATACGGTACTTATATCAAAAAAACAATTTTAAAAATTTTTGTTTCGATCAGTCGGTGCCATTTTTTGTTTTTGTTTTTACAATGTTTATACCACTTTTGCTTCTGTAATGCGTAATGCAAAATATACAGTCTCCTTATTTAATCATTCGGGTAATATTTAGTGTTATTTGTGCAAATTTATGTATCAAATGAAAAAAAAACGCACTAACTGATTTTAATCTCTTTTTATTATCCACTACGGCGAGATGTTCGTTTCAGTAATTTTTTATCAGCGTACTTATATGTTTTATTTATTATATTAATGTCAGAGCAGGGTTATCATCGCAGAACATCAGTTTATCGCTTGTCAGCTTGTTAAAAATATGTTCTAAGTTGTTATAATTGGTTATAACATTGTCGGTTTGATTACCATTTAATTTACGATACACGGAATTATATTATCAGTGTTATCAGAACCCTGTCCACTGTTTTGAAGACATACAAAATATCTTAATGAGTTCTCGTGCGTCTACATTAGATTTGATATATACATACTGTGTCTCGTTATTTGAACATTTTGCCTGTATTTTTCAAAGTTCTAAATATATCGGGGATAAAAAACATGGTTTGGAATATTATCTGCTTTATAAAAATGTGTAGTATTTTCGATATGAAATTCGATTAAAAAAAAGCACCGTGGTTGAAAAGATGCTGGAATTTATCAGTGGGCTATTAGACAGTTCATTCGAATGAAATGTTTATTTTTGTTTCATTCCGCGTTCACACGGCAAAATGACATGAACGTTCATCCAGTCTTTTCCTCGAAGATTTCGTCGAATGAAGTTGTGCGCCTTGGAATTCGTTTGATTTGTGGTCATTTGAACGAAGAATTGATAAAAAAGAAGCAAAGTCTAAGTTTAAATCATTAATTGGAGTTTTTATAGAAGTTGTCCGTATTCTGTCTTTTTATTCGTCGAGTTTGTAGTTCCAAAGACATTGATAATTTTTGAAATTCTTCAAAAACAGCAGAGTGTTTTGCTCGTTCCACTTGAATACCATTTTGTCTCATACACAGGCAGAATATATTCACGATGCGATATCGTAGTCCCAAGTCCGTCCGCCGTAAGACACGACACATAATGATCGAACCCGAATGAATGTTCTCTATTGTGTTGAGACGTTTAATTTTTCGTTCATTCGGAGTGCGAATGAATGATGCCGAATGCCGATATCTATCGTTGTTGGATCGGTTCATTAATGAATTCATATTTGTCGTTATTGTTTCATTTTGTGTTCAGACGTTTCACTTTGAATGAAAGACAGAAATGAACAAAAAATGAACCATCTGATATCACCTTAAGGAAAGAAAAAGACCATGTTTCTTAACTATTAAACTACAACTTTTGCAAAAAAAAATAGGATAATTAATTGTCTGGAACTTCTTTGACTTTCAAATGATTTTTCTGACACCGTTATATTATATATGTGTAATTTTTTGCAAAGCTATAGCTAAATTGCCTGTTTCATAAAAAGCGTGAGTAAAGCAAAGTTAGATCCCTATACCCGAAAACATACATACAGCTCTGCTTCAGAAAACATTCAAACTTTTTTTTTTTGTTCGTTTTAACGTTGTGGGACATCCCGAGATGTTTCACACAATCTTGACTGCTCTATCGAACACCACTGTCAGTTTTGATTCGAGGATATGTTATCAAGTTCAGTTTTTTTTACAGCCCGTGATCGGTTCCATTCGAGCAGCAGCACGGACGAGAATGACTCCGGATCGGATCAGGAGCAAGGCGGCGGAAGCGGACGTAGCAGCAAAATGGGCGGGGCGCTGATTGGCAGCGTCCAGCATCAACACGCCATCCGCAAACGGCGTGGCAATCTGCCCAAACATTCGGTCAAGATATTGAAGCGCTGGCTCTACGAACACCGCTACAACGCTTACCCGAGCGACGCCGAAAAACTCACTCTGTCACAAGAAGCCAATCTCACTGTTCTCCAGGTGAGTAGATTTTTAAAAAAAGCGCGTTTAACATCCGTTCCTCGGCATTACATATGTGATAAATGATAATAGACACCACCCACACACGTTTTTTACATTTATCAACGTCAACTTAAGACTACATTTTTGTTTTGAAAACGCGCCATTTAGGATTAGCTACTCGCAGTTTCTTGTGATACATCAATAGTGTATTTCATCGAAGTGTACGGCCTTAAGGTCCACACCCACTGAATCGGATCGGATCAGCTTGGCACGATCAGCAGTTTTGGGATACATGAAGTTAAATTAGTTCCCACGCACTAGTCAGCTCGGATCGACTCAACAACATCAAGTGTGCATGTACACTACCGTACCGATCCGATCGAACTCCAACCAATGAGTGTGAACCTTTACGCTATTGGTCGCTAAATTTGACAATTTTTAAGGGACTTGATCGAAAAATCGTGCGACAAAAAGTGCGATGTGTGCGTTGGACCTTAGTTAGCGAGTGAAGGAATTATAGAAACGTAGAAAAAGGTGGATAACTTTGTGAGAATAGACGTTAGACAGATATTCGACCATGGCCTTTGGTATAGGGAATCATCTCGATATTTATCTGGAATTATAATTGGAACAGGGAAACCATGAAGAACTTCGACGAGATAACCGGTACAGGAATTACCGTTTCTGGGCGAGAGGCAGTTGGGGAAAATCCTAGTCAAATAAGCCTCCGCCGGGATTCAGAATATAACTCTGGTATTCTGACTTCAATCCCTGAATCGACCTCTGTAGAGGTCATTTGGCAGTAGACTCCCTTGTATTATAATATATTGTGATTATAGATTTGTTTATTTTGTACTTTTGAGTTAAATGCAGAGGGTTTTTTTTGTGCTTCTTTATGGTCTTTATATTAATTTTTTCCAATAGAAAATTTACCATTTAGTAGTCTAAATTAGACACGCGGTGGGTCTTTGGATGGATTATTCATGGAAACCTGACGTTTAGTTGAGGCTCTAGAATTTAGACCGTTAGATACAAACGCTGAAAAACCTACTCCTTGGCTGTGTCATAGTTGAATAAAAATGCACATACGCGGTTTTGTCTTTTGACCAAATTCATAAAGGGCGACGTAAGATGTTGCAATGCTATATTGTAATGTAAGAACCAAATGCATACAAATGCTGTATGCAGCACGAATGTTTATCTATAAACTGGAGCATGTAATTGCGCACTGGAGTATTGCTCGAGTATGCGTGACGACCGTCACCGACAGAACAACCGATTCTTTACTTACCGTAAAACGAATTTTATTCGTGTATTGTTGTATAGTAATCACTGATATCAACAAATAGCGGATAGGCTTGTTTTACCCTATAAAAACCCGATCGCAGTGCCAAAATTCTGCCGACAATTTGTGTACAGTAAGACCCCACTTAACGCTGTTTCGTTTAGCGCTGTTTCAATTTAGCGCTCTTTTATTTCAACCCGGGGATTCACCGAAATTGTGCGCAGCGCTAGGTGTAAATAACATATACGAAACAGTGTAGTTGTGTTTCTTGTTTGGTGCGGTGCTGTACGGGCGCATTTTACGTTGGTAAAAAGGAGTTTAACCACTATAACTGAAATTATGGACCAAATTGTTGAAAATGATCCAAATTTTGACAGGAGTTCAAAAGCAAGACGGGGTGTTATAGATGCTTTATCCACTTATCAACAACTTCTAACAGAACGCAAAAGAAAAACGCAAACTACATTAGATGCCTTCTTTACAAAAAGGCAGAAAATTGGAAACTCAGAATAAACTGAATGATCTGACTATCTTGGGATTTTATTTGTTTTTATAAGTAAATTCGTTAATATTGCTTTTATTTTTGTAAGAAATAAATGTTTGGTTTTATTTTTATTCAAAAAACATAATTATAAATTTAATACCTAACCAATTTTCTATTCCATTGTTTACATGTAGAGATAACCTCGTTTAGCGCTGTTTCGCATTACGCTCTACTTTGATGGAACGTATCCTGCGCGTTAAGCGGAGTCTTACTGTATTTACTAATACAGGCAGTATGGTTTTATAATGTAAATGTAGGTTTATTTTTGAGCAAAATAAAAAATGTGAACCCTTAATAAACCCCTTAAAATATATTTTTTTAATTTCAATATTTCGTCTCTGTTTTATCAATTCATCATCTGCTCATTAATGTGACTAGTCAAATTACTGTATATTGTACAGCTCCATTGACAATAAAATTCATATTCATCTGTTTACCTTCAGTAAGTATAATTCTCTATCCGCAAACAAGTGTTTTCATAAAATTTACAATTCCGACCCTGTCGAGCGGATTTTATTAAAATTGAAGTAGCACCTTTTAATTGATACTAAAGGGTTAAATCTCAATTTTGAATTAATTCCGAGAACTTTTTCAGTGTTTGTGAACCCTAAAACAATTTTCAACCACTAAAACCACTTAAAATGGTCCGATTAGGCTCATTTTAAATAGGCTTCGTGCGGTGATGGATTACAACATGTGGGTCAAGTTTCGTTAAAATCAATGAACTACTTCGAAAGTTATTGCCCGCGCACACAAACACACACCTATATAAACATTTCAAAATTAGTGCCAAGTTGCTTAGCATGATGTGAAACGTCGAGAAATTTTGGTCCGGTCATCCGACCGACGCCAATAGTGTATGTGCCATATATGGCAAATACACTAATCGATCAATTAGAATTCAGAAATGAAATTAATTGAAACATACTGCATCTACATCACATAATATAAATTATAATATAATTAACATCTGAATTAAATTTGATAGTATTAAATTGTTTAGTCACAAAATTGCATTTGACAGTTTTTGTCAGTTGTTTCATGATAACATCAACTCTATTGCCTGAGTCGCCAAATTCAATAAATATTGAGGTTACTTTTGAAATTTAAATTATCAGGTGAGTCGTACCTGATTTAAAACAAACATGTAACGATTCTTAATTTTGTTACGTGAACTAACGCTATAGTTTGCGATCGAAGGTTTGGCGATCAATAGTTTGTTTCAGCGTTGCCAGACGTCCCGATTTTTAAATCAAAATTAAATGTCCCGCGCGGGACAGGCTCAGTCCCGCTTTTCGGGGATAACTCGACCGTGCGTAAATAATTATTCTCTTATTGTAAGTTGCAATTTGTAACACTCACTCCTCAGACTATTGTTTGAAACGCCATATTTTTCTAATCAATAAAACTTTTTTGATTTTGATTTCTGTTTTTTTAATTTTTTTAATTCAGAAGACGAATAAGACTCAACTATTTAACGATAGGGTAAATCTGATTTAAAATATCATATTTTTATTAAAATACATTTTCTGTGGCTATTTTTGCTATCTATTGTCACGTAAACGTAATTTGAACTCAAATAAAAAGATAAATATTTAAAACTTCTGATTATATACGTTTTTTTACTATGTCACGCTTTCGACGAAAGAATCCCGCTTTTTTCACTCAAAAAGTTCCAAAATCTCGACTTGGCAAAAAAAAATCTGGCAACACTGGTTTGTTTACATGTAACAATTTGAAGCAAAAGATTCTAAGGCGTACGCGTTTAAAGAACCTATCCACTATCCATGCATATTGTGATAGAGATCTGTGGTAGTAACTGACAAGTTTCATGAATGGAGTGTTTTTTAAGCGCCGCCGCCACGATAAAATATCGCGTTGTGGTGTTGTTATAGTATCCGCAGCTTACGCGATCGTGGATGTTGTCGGATAGTCTTTTTTGTTTTTATTTTGTTTTTGTGGCACTGCGCGCTATGTAAATAGAATAGTGCATTCAAGATCGATTCAATGAGTAAGCCTAGATTTCAAGAATCACAATTTATAATTACGAATATTTGTTGCGTGGATAATGGTCAGTGGACATTTCTCTATTGTAGACTCTCGACAATGTCCATAATAGAATTTATAGAATCGTTTCATACGAGTTTTTAGCCGCGAATAGCTTAAGCGCCGATATATACTCACTTTGTTTGAACGTCTGTGAATCTGTTTGTTTATTAGAGAAATACTGCATAACTGGGCTGCAAAAGATGGTGTCTTTTTGTCCATCGTTCCACACGCTCCAGAAGGCTCCCGTCGAGCTGAAAGCTGAAACTTTGTACAAATTATAGTGTAAGACATGACACAGAACCAAAAGGAGCCGGTTTTGTTTTTATTTTCTCCCCGGTGACCGTCAAAGACATGGGCATAATTGTTTCATAACAGTCTCTTGAGGTTTTTGTATTTGAAATTTTAATATTTCAAATAACCTAAGTGCTTGCCGAAGACAAGTTTAAATATTTATATAGACAACAAAAATATTAAATATCCCCTGTGGGACGGCCAGAACCGTCTTTAACGTATTGGAGGCCTTGGACACGTTAATGGGGCGCCTATGACTATTACAGATAACAATTTTATTAAAACAGGCAAAAGGAGTATATAAACAAAATTCTTTAACCTTAAATATTTTTACTAAGCAAATCTATAATTAACAAATACATTATTAAAAAATATATCGATGTATTTGTCGGCAGTATCGGTTATCGGATGCCGATCTGATAGGAACTAGGGGGCGCTATCGTTTGCGGGGCCCTGGGCACTTGCCTAGAGTGCCCAGTGGAAAAGAGGGACCTGGGGACGGTGTCTAAACTTAAATCTTACATTTTTATTTGTTCACAATACCTAATGATATTTGCATACTGGTTGAAAATATTCCTTAAAAGAATACAATTGAGAATCAATCAGATATGATAGATGTTATAAATTATAGACGCTCGACAACGGAGGTCATAGGCGTCTTAAATTAAAATTAAATATATTGAACTAAATTTAATGTTTAGGTTTGCAATTGGTTCATCAACGCGCGACGCCGCATTCTCCCGGAAATGATACGACGTGAAGGTCACGACCCGTTGCACTACACGATATCCCGCCGCGGAAAGAAACTCAGCGGAAGCGGAACGTCTCATGGTAGCGGCGGCGGCTTGGCCATGTCGCCGCAGCCCAACGTCAGCTGGGAAACGGTCACCGTTGAAGGACAGCCGCCAGTACCGGCGAACGACCACGACTATGACGACAACATCACGCTCATGTACCGGTCGGAGGAGGAGAGTCCCAACGAGTACGAAAGCTCGAGCCCGAGCGAAGAAGAGAAGTTCAATCCCGACGCCTGGCAGAGTGTGATAAGATACGGAGTGAACGAAGAACAACAACAGCAGCAGCAACAGCAACAGCAACAACATCCTGCTCAAAGAGGGTAAGTGAAGTTTGCCAGTGCTCATTTTGTTTGACACTGAAAAAGTAAGGGTCAGTCAACTCTGAAAAAAGAAGTAATTATGAGCCTCACCCTCATAAGCTCACAGAAGAAGTTTAACTTCTTTAGTTTTTAATATTATAATTACGGCGAAATTATTACACATTTTTTTAAGAGGGCGTTTATATGTTCATGTCATGTGAAAATTCTCACATGGACAGATCGTCACATTCTTACCATGGTTTTATTTACATACTATAATCTACAGAAAAACATTTTTAATATGAATTGTCTGTAGTATATCCACATCATAACCTCACATTATGTGACATTTTAGCATATACTTGTATTTAAAAAATGTTTAATCCGAAAATTGTTCTGATATCTGAAAGTAGAGAATATGATACTTAATATTTTCCTTTCTCAATTTACATGAAATATATGAGTTCCTACCGTTTGTACGCCAAATTACAGAAATTATTTTGTACTTCAGTTGTTCGTAACGTCAGATCAAGCCGTTCATCCTTGTCTTACTATTTTGCGAATCAAAATGCAACACACTATAAACTTTTGTCCTTGTCAGTTTCATGTAATGTAAGGGACAAACTAACTTCCCCTTTATTTGTTTCATTCTACTTCCCCTCGATTTCTTACATTTTTTAAACAGATAGGTCGCTAAAGAAGTTAAACTTCAAAAAGGAGACGCTAGAAATGTAGAGTAGGTAGCGTGTCGTTCGTCCAGATTAATTATATAAACAAAATCAGGGCTAATTCTTTTTTGGAATATCTCGTTGCTTTTTATTAACTGACTGATGCCTTGTATAATTTCACTCAGGAGTATTTGCACCATATTTTCGTAACACATTAAAGCCATTCAATACTGAATAAAATATGAATATTTTTTTACTATATTTGAACGCTCTTCGGAAACAAGTAAACGCGGGTACTCCCTGATTAAAAATGCTAGAAATTGTCTATTGCACATCAAACATAATAAGCCAGACTATTAAATTATCCTAGTTTGTGCGGACGAAATTTTAATTAGTCCATTTATTACGAACACCCGAATGCTAATTTGACTATCAGTAGAACTATGGACTAAGTTTTCAATTTATCATTAAAAATAATTTAAAAAATGAAAAATGTAAATCGGTACTAACTCCAGGCAACCTGACAGTTGATACCCTTTAGAAAAAATCGTCGACACATGTCTGTTGAAGGAATTATACAATATGATTTCTCAACAGGACCGAAGAAGATCCTCTGGCCGAAGCTAATAACGCGGCCGATTACTGGAGTGCGCCCCATCCGCACTTGGCACACTTACCGCAATTACCTCACCCGCTGTCGAATCCCAAAGTACAAGTGATGCCAGCGCACCCCGTGGCGCCGCTATTGCCATCGTCACCGCCGCCGACGCCTCCGCAAGGCTCCGAAGACAAAGACAAGTTCAAATGTCTGTACCTACTCGTCGAGACTGCCGTTGCGGTGAGACAACGAGAAAAAGAACAAGAAGACGTTCACGTATAACAAACAAGGAGCGCTATGCAAAACTATTTTTATTCTCCATCGGGTTGTGAATCCACAAAAAGTATAAATCCATCAACGCTGCTCGCCAAAAATAAAAAGTTTCCGTCTTCGATTGCCGAGAACATAAACGTTTACGTCAATAGAAACGTCCGTCACATATCGAACTGCGACTCTTCGTCGGCCGGCGATATCGTCACCGATTTGTCATCGGTGACGAAGCTATCGAGGCGCAGGCGCAGAAAACATAAACTGAGAATATTGCCGCACGGTATCGGAACCTGCGTCTCTGCCTCGTGTAACATGTGCCTTTGTCTAGTGGATAAAACAACACTCTAGTACATATTGAATAGTGTTAAATGTAGTTACGCTTAGTTTATTACTTAATTTTGAATGTGGACTTCTCTCGAATTGCCTAATTGTTATTATTATTATTGTTTTTTTGTACATAAGTTACTGTGTTCAATTGTTACTGAATACGCAATGTTTGATTTGAATTTTGTATGTTTAAGAGCTAATGACAAAACGGATCTGAATGAATTTTATGGCTTTGGACGATATATTTTGTTTATCGTGATATGCCGTGAAATTGTTTTAGGTCGGAGTGTACTTTTGAAAACACTTCAATGTTAAAGAACCGCTGATATCTGTATGCTGATTGGAGGGCTGATTCCTGTTCATTCCTCGAAGTATTCGCGAACGCCACCAGACGGGAAGCTGTGTACTAAACAGAATTGTGTGCTCTTGTGTGGAAACAAGTGGCACATTCATTGTTCCTTTAGTACACATGACTTTTGCGAGGGGTGTTGCCAAGTTTCAGTCCACACATTTTGAGGTTATCGGCCATCCAGTCGAGTACAAATACGTTTTTTCCCTTCTAATTTTGTTAATCAGTTTTCCATAAAGGACGTAGTTTAGTTTGTTTATGAATTCTGTGAATTTATGTTTACTTCGAATGAAAACAAGTTCCTAATTAAGGTTAACATATCATTTTAATGTTTATTTATTATAAAAAATATCCCTGTTTTTTCTATTTGTACTTTTTTTTGCAAAGTATCATGTTCTGAGTTTGATCTTACTTAAATATTAAGTTCAGTTGTTTGCCAAATTATTGTATTCAATTTCTGATAGGACTTTTAAAGTAGAAGTATCTAAAGTTGTTCTAGAAATTGGGCATATTACGGTGTTTTCCACTCGGCTATTTTTAGTGAGCACTAAAGCTTAAAAAGTGCACATTGCACTAACACCGAATTTGTAACGCAGCTGCTCCACATGAGAACTGTAAAAACAATACTTTTTTTTTATTTTCATTTTTTTTTTTTTTTGGTACAGATATCAGCTGCCATTCCAAATACAAAATTTATAATTTGATTTTCTTGCCTAACTTTACCCCTCGCTTTTTGACGAATGCTTAATAGGCATGATTTTAGTAATAAATCTGTTTTGATTACATTACTATTTGTTTTTCTTTTTTTTTTAATGTACCCAAATTGGAAGTTTAATATCACACAAACTTGTCAATCTAATTACTAGGTTAGAATAATTTGATTATGAGATTGGCGTAAAAAGTCACAGTGCAATGAGTGGATAACGTTATTGCGCAATGACGTTTCTTCTGAATTACCACTGAAATATATTTGAAGTGTTGTGAAAAGTTCACCGAGTGATCAAAAAATAACTGAATTTTCAGACGCGAATACCTAATATAGCCCTGCGAAACATTTGAAAAATTTCATGCACAGACGGTAATGGAAGGTTATTAAAATATTCTAATCAGTAAATTATAAGAAATTGGAAATTACGGAAAATTATATAAATTCATCCATTTTATTATTTTCTGTACTGACTTACGTTTTCAAACATAATAGCTAAAATGAAAATGTTATAAAAGCTTTCATACGGATGTTGACTATTTTTGGAAAAGTATTTTAAATCGTGCATAAGTCCTAATATAGTCACAAATATTCATTATTTTTATTTATATACGACTCAAGCTTTAAAAATAATGTATTTTAAATTCTGTTTCAAATTTCGCTCCAAAACGCCAATACTTGTCACGTGACTGCCATATGCGCGTAAATCAAACGACTGTCAACTAGTAGTTTGACATTTGTTTTGTGTACGCGGCGGCCTTATAAAGTTTTAATCGACTTTTTCTAAATAGTGCAGAAAGTTTACTTATTTTTTGATCATTTGCATGTTGAAGACATTAGTAAAAAAAATAGATAAGGTAAAAATTTATAAAATCTTTATAATATACCAAAATGTGTTTTTCGTGTGAGTTTTCCATTTAATAATAACATTGCCATTTTTACATGAAATATTTAAATTACTTACTATGTCGATTGGAGTTTTTCTGTAATAATATAATTAAAAATGAAATATTCATAATTCCTCGTTTTCTTTATTTTTGTGTTTTATTGATAATTTTTTATATTAAAAACGGCCAATGAGTATTGGCAACATTTTTTTAAAGTTGTGTATAAGGCCAGGGATATTTTAAAATTAGCAAAATTGTTAACTTAGGTTTTTCAACTGTAATATGAATTTAATTTGTCCTTTTTTGGAACCAAACTACAATTCATGTTTGAATAATTGAATGGCTGATATTTTACAAGGAAGCCAATGCAATGTTTGACTCTTTCTATAGGGCCATGTTTGAATATTAACTCTCCCGAGCAAACGTAACTATTTTCCATAACGCTGGGTAGAATAAAATTTAAGGGTTTGAATATTATAGTTCACGATTTCACTCTGAAAATTACAGGAGTCTACTGTCATGCGCAGTGCATGTGTTAAATTTTTTGAAGAGACTAAATTTGAGTGGTCGGGGTTGGGTGAAGTATGTCGCACGCAAAATTTTCTTGCATAGGTGCCTTCGAGTGTGTTCATAATAAACATTACCAATAAATTTTAATGGAATCTATAGTACGTGTAACTTAGCTGTATTATAAAGATTCCCTTGAGCACAAGCTAAATTATAACAATTCAGTCGAGAAGTTACATTGCGTACAGGAAAAATTATTTTTATTGAACACTGGTCACCATCAATCAACGCAATATTGGAAGATTCAGGTTTGAATCCTGACAATGATCAGTGTTTAATAAAAAAAATCCTGATTGTAGTGCAACTTTTCGATTGAACTGTTCTAATTTCGCTTATTTGTGTGTTCATGGGAATCTTGATAATTGCCAAATAGTCGTAATAATTGTTCTAAATGCAAGTGAACAAGAGAGTAGAACCAAGAAGGACGAACGCATGTACAGTATAACAGTGTATCCTAGGATTGGCGCCCTGTTGTGTGATGTATTTCGTCCCATGGTCTCAACCCAATTTGTATCTCTTACTCTTTTTGATTGTGATAATCACAATGCAATAGTAGCTATGAAGTTGTCGAGCGTTGATTAATATACAAACTATCAGTTGACTAGTTCCGCCTATTTTGACTACTCCTTGTAGAGTTAATATTCAAATGGAAGTGGAAAGATTTTCCCTTTTTAATTATTGTTTCTTACATAATGATAGTACAAAATTAGTTTTGAAAAACAAATTTATATGTAAATTAATGAGTTATTTTTTGTAGTAGGTGTGTTTGTTGGTAAAGTCCTAAAACTCTTTAAACAATTCACATTGGACTATCAAAACTTAATCAAAATCGTTAGTCATGGTTAGAATATGGTTTTCCAGCAAACGAATTTACTATTAAAATCGGTTCCGAGTGTTTCGGTCTGTGCTGTTGTCAAAACATCATATTTAAAGTAAACAATTACTTGTCGAAAGGATAAAGTAATCAGTCCTGAGAGTAGTAAACTCTAGGATTGGAACGGCTAGGGCCGTACCAGCTCTAGACTTGAAACTGCTAGAACCAAGTTCAAACAGTCAAAATAATTTGAGAATTTGACCAACAAACAATTCTGTAATGCCAAACAACACACCTAGTATTTACAGAATAAAAATCCATCAATTGAATTGAGTTTTAGGGTTTATGCTGCTCATTGAATATTTCGAAAATAATATTGGTATAATATTTATGACTGACTTAAAGTAACTGATGTCAATGATTTGCGTTTTCAGTACTTTTTTAAAAATATGTTATAATGTTTATTTACAATTAGTTGTCTTAAGATGCAGCATACAAGTTGTACATGATTGTGTGTGTGTGTGTGTGAAATATAGAAGTTTGAGAATTGTTACTATTGATTAGAAAAATAGTCTTTTTTTAATTTTTTTTTCTTATTCTCATTATTGTTATTGATTAACAAATAGTTGATTGTTCAAGCCGACTGATTTTTTTTTTAAATAAGGTTTATACAAGATAACGACAGCACAGTAACAAAAGAACTTTATTTTTATTTTGATTACCTTGAATGAACTTTATATTGGCTGTGTTCGTTGGCATATTTCTGGTCCATGTGCGCATGCATTTTCATGCAAATGTGCCCAATTTTATTTTCTGCGCATGCGGAATAGATAAAATTGGACGCATTTGCATGAAAACGCATGCGCACATGGACCAAAAATATGCAAACGAACACAGCCATTATAGTGAGAAGGATTGGTGCCGCACGCAGCCCGCGGTTTTGGTGCTCTTTATGGTAATTACTAATTATATATTTTTTGGCTCCGTCTGAATTGCCTCAGTTATGAAAAATAATTTTAGCACTCAAACGAAATTACGTTTTTGACGTTCTTCTTAGAAATTAATTTACTGCTCTTCAGTCAAACTAATTTATCGCGGTCAAAATAAAAGTTTTGCAAATCGTCAGCAAGACAAACTGGCGTCCATACTTAGCGTGACCTACCTTATCACTATGGCCTTATATAAATGTATTATTTTGGAAAGAGTTAACTAATATTTATATTCAGATTTTTTAAAGCAGTTATTATGTATACTTTGTTTTAAGATTTTGGTAGTGACAGAAATATAGCAATTTGACCACAACATAAAAGACAACACAAGTTAGTGGCACATTTTAATCTTTACTAAATTGTTAAATCTCAAATTTCAAGTAATTTTTCAATGTTTTTGATCCTGAAATTCAACCTGTGAAATGGTCCGATGACACCCATTTTCCATAGGCTTTCTGTGGTGATGAATGCAGCATATTTCGTTTAAATCTATTAAGTCTTTGTAGGATTAACACATAAAAATGGTGCCAAATTGTTCAAGGTTACATTAAACATTGAACTTTAAATGGTCCAATTCTTAGGTCCCGCCATCCGATCAGTGGATGACAGGACCTAGGTCATTAGTGTTTGACGTATGCGATGTAACCAAATACACCAAAAATATTTGATCAAGAGAGATACTTCGACCCGATGATCAGTAACTCACAGAACCCAGTCTGACAACACCATTCACAGCCAATTATCTTAAAGGTAAACTATACTAAAAATTGCATTGAACAGTTTGTTTTGCTAATCAATGCTACAATTTTGTAACCTGTGTATATTGCTCAATCATATAAGCAATTATAGTATTTTAAAATAAATAAAATGTTGAGTATGTTTTTCATGCTGTAAATTTCTGCTATACTGCCTGTTTTATATGTAACTGTGCTCTTAGGATATAGTTTTGTCAGTTACTAAGTTAGTTTATAAAATTATTAAGGAAACTTAATTGTAGTGTATTACATTACAAAATAATTATTATTATTATATTAGTTGAACCAAAACGTTTATATAAAAAATGCTCTTCCTATCGATTGGTTGGTACAAACACCAAAGAAAATAATAAAGGATACGGTTTTAAATGTCAATAAATTCATTCGTTTTGATCATTGAACCAGCGCTCGTGCGCCTGTCCTGATAAAGTTGACAAGAAAAAGAAAACTATAAATTTAAAAATTATAATCTTTTTACTTAGGGGCCGTTCAAATATTACGTAAGCAGATTTACTACAATTATTTATCTCCTCTCCCCTTTGTCGGCAAAAGTAAGCAAAGCTCTACCCCCCTCCCCATTGGTATATGCATTTTACTTTTAATGTAGTTTTTTTTATTGATTCACGAGCAGCAGATATAATTCTAGAAAAAAGTAAATCATTACTGCTGACGTAATTAATCTGGATCCCCCATCCCCCATGTCATCAAAAATAAGAAAAGCAAAGACCCCCCCCCCCCCCGCCCCCCTGTAGTGCTTACGTAATACTTGAACGGCCTCTTATTACTTTGAAAATTAAAAAAGTGTATGAATCCAGTTAGTACCCTCACAGTATTTATGATGTTGCTTTTAGTGCAACAGGATTTGTCTGTTGTGGGTCTCATCCAGAAAACCTACAACTCTCTTAACACCTATTTTACGTGTGTTTACTGTCAAGTTCTGAACTTCTAGAGCATACGTTGGCAATACAGAGAACTCTTCGGACACAATTGTGTGTTTTGGTCAAAATCTCAGATCGATTGAACTTTGCTTCTAGGGCTGCTAAAATCAAGTTCCCGCAGTCCGAGATTTTGGTCAACTAACACACAATTGTGTTCAAAGAGTTCTTTGTATTGCCAGCATACTTTTTTGCACTTCAGAACTTGCTGACATGTGCGGTTTTATTGCGCATGTTCAGTTTTTCGCCACATCAATTTTTAGAGATTACTATCGGATAAAAATTTGTTGGGGGCGCGCGAGCGTAGATGTTTACATACCAAGAAAGGGGCTGGAGTTGATTAAACAAATAGAGAACAATCAGCTTCAACGATCAATCGAAAATGTTGCCTCTTTTCATTACTAGATTATTAAATGAATTGATTCAGTCATAATTAATTTAATTTTACTACAAATTCCATATGAATGGTTCTGTCGTATGGCGACATTTTAAAAATATTTGGTGTTTATGGTTTTGAAGAAGAAAATGAAACTGATAACAAGAAGTTACAAGTGAACACTAGTGCAGTGACATTTTTTTTCACCAATAATTAGTAACAAAATTATTCTATTCCAAAATTTTGGTCCAAGGTTTGAGGGTCACATTTATTAAGATCGAGGCATTTCTTGTTCTTCAGATGAGGTTTTTTATGATGTCAAAAATATTTTTTCTGTAACGCATCAGTTTTCTACAATCATGTGTCAACATCCTGTTATAATTCGTGCCCCTGGACCGTAAACACCCTGTATTATCATGGTTGTGAAAATTAACTCAATTTGATTTATAATGGAATAGTCCAGTAAATCTTACCAAAAATATAGGTTTGTGATGCATGGATTATTGGAGTCCGTAAGTCGTTTTTTGGGGGTGTCTGAATAATTAATTAAGTTGGCCCCGTAAAGAAAGTAATAAAACAAAAATGGCAAGAACCTTTTTGATTTTTATAAAACATTTACTAGTATTCTATAAAAAAAGATCCTTACTATTTTTGGTCATAGCAGCAACGATTCATTAGCTATTTAGATTTTAGCATTAAATTTTTCAGTAAAATGGCGGCGTCCGCATAATTTTTACCTAAGAAATTATGCGGACGCCGCCATTTTGTAAAATACTCACTGACTTACGGAATCCATGGAAAAAAGTGCAATTTTACTGGACTTGAATAAATATTGGGATTTGAAACTGCATCGTCTTGTGTAGCCATTTTCTTGAATATTAAAATAATACATTTATGAATTATAATACATGTTTTTGTAATATGTTTGCATTATTGTCTGCACTATTTTATATACATAAAAAGTGTAATTTATTAATTAAAATTGTCTACTTATTTGCTTTAAATTTTTTCCTGGGATATTTTTCTTACTGAACGGAAATTGTCCAAAAATTGTATTTTTAATGTTTAAATTTTCTCAATAAATAATTCACATTATACGTATGTGTCGGGTAATAATTATTGTACTGAACAATAGTATATCCAGGGGAGCCCAGACTTTGTGAAGTTACCTACTGGAAAATATTGGTAGCCGCATGCTCTTGGTATAAAATTAATAAAACATAATGATATAACTTTTATATCGTTAAATTTCATTGATTACGCAAACGATAAAATAAAAACCTACTGCAGGAGGTTCTTGTACTGCATTGGAATTACATATGTTTAGAAGGTTGAATCGGGTTGAATCAACAAACGCTAAACACTAAACGATTCATCTTCTGTGGACCCAATGTGTTTACAAGATACAGAAACTTAAAAAAATTACAAATACTTTTTATTTATTCTTGAGTCACAACCCACAACTAAGGTCTTGAAGAACTGCATGTAACTCACAAGACACGTTGGTATAATCCATGAAGTTAGTTTTCAAAATGCGAATGTGTGAATTCATTTTTTTTTTAAACAATTCTATTCTATAACTACTCTACGTATAATGTACACTATTATACCAACACGTCAATGTTATAAAAAGTCGTTTAAGAAATGTGTATTTTAATTTTTTTTGTGCAATTTCTTAAAAAGCATACTGTTACTTCTGAAAGCATATTTTGTTTCCCGGATTTTACTTGAAATCTTTGAAGGTGAGCTTTAAATCGTCAAATAGATATAAGTACATTGAGAAAAAAGTCAATTTCGTAACTGTTAAAAATCGAATATATTGTGACGTGGCGAGTATAACATTGCTCAATTTTAAAATGTCTTACCTTTGAAGCATAGACAATCAGTAGCTTTTTCTGGCATTAAAAAACTAATATTTATCAGCAGATAATTTATATTATGATAAGGTCACGCCTAGTCTCTATAAATAAGGAAGTATAATTCTTAAAATTAACAAAAAATATCAATCATTTAATTTAGTTGAGGACTGGATCATCCGCAGAATTTTCCATTTTAAATAAATCCTGACAATGATCCTAAATGGGCCAAAACGTTGATGGATAGATATTGGAAATTATGGATACTCGACTATCAACACGTTGATGCTAATATAATCAAATAATTTCAAGATTTTTCATTTTATTGTTAATAATTTGTAGTGTTCAATCAGAATATTAAAACTAGTATAATTATATGGCAGGAGAGTTACAATTCGGCTTGCGCCTGCCCATCAACTCTTTTCACGTCGCAAAATAATTAAAATACGTTTGTTTTGTGTTATTTATTGTGATAGTTTTTGGAAACAAAATCATAAGTGGATTTTCGATACAGAATTTCGCAATTTTAAGTTCAAACTCCTCGACTAAAAGTCGTACTTTTATAATTTATTTTTATATTTCACTCTGCAATACTTACTAATTTTTACTAGTGAAAAAAAGGACTAGGACGTTTTTCTAAAAATTTTATGGGTTATGCAAATATGTTATACTATATTTGAGTTTCTGAATATTTTTTTAATTTGTACTATATACGTTTTTTTAACTCCAGTGAAAAATAGTGAGTGATTTTATAATTTGGCGTCACCTACTAATGTTGGAGTATCGCAAAAGTGAGTAAGTTTTTACTAAATTATATTAATAAATGTGATTTTTTAATAGCCTTTTCTTTATGAGCAATAAACCGGTGCTAATTTTTTGAGGTATGTTGTACTAATAAATAATAATAAAATCTCAAACAGGTTCTATGACTGAACAGATAGTCAACGGATGAATCGTTCCTAAAAAATAAAAGCTGTGAGTAGAATTTTTTATTGTTACATAAAATTGGATTAACGCTAATGAAAGAAGTTGGCCAGTAGCAAAATGATAGCCAGTTCGGGAATTGGGCCAAATGTCATAAAACAAGCAAGGTACATGATAACGATACAAGAGGGGCATAGCATAGAGCCTTCAGAAGGTAACAAACCACAAGCTGGCCTGGAAAAGCACCTGGATGAGTATGACGACATATTTGCTGTGATCATTATATTACTATATGTATAATAATGAGTTAATGATATTAGGTAACTTAACAATCCAATATAAAAAAAGAAACTGCATTTTACACTACAGATGTAAAATCACACATACACTACTGCAAATTTATACACTTTAGTTCAAACTCCACACACAGTATCATTGATTCTATAGAAGTATAGATTCAATGTTCATGCATCGTCAGGGTCCCTCATGGTCTAATTCCTAGATCCTTTTTGTTTGCAGTCTTCCTAACACTTTCAATCTCATGAATCGATATTACCCTATTGCGGCAAAAGAAGTTTTAACTGAAAATATAAATGTTTTCAACAGGGATGGTATGCATCAGCGTTACGGTTGCGTTAGTGCATAATTTTTCCGCCTTTTTATGTTGTGACCTACTTAACTCCCAAAAAGTTAAATAAAAAACATTGCGACTCGTCACTTCAATATGTTAAATAGACATTTATCCAAGTTTTACTTCGGCCGGTTAACGAGATAACGATTCGCCCTTTTTTCGGTGTCGTGATTTATGAAAAATCGTTTTTATTTTCAAATGGCTTATAAACTCCTACGAGCGTGTTCACACGCTTACGAATCGTGAAAAAAGTAATAATTTATTGACTATTTGTCTTTGTATTTTGCGATCCCCCCATATTCCTGAACGCTACCCCCATGTTGAGAATAGATACATTACAGAGTAGTAGGGTATTGATATAAATGCAAAATGAAAGAAAATTTCATATGGAATATATTTTTTTTATATTAAAGCTGTAAATACTATTACAGAGTGCCTATACATATATATGAAAGAAAAAAAATCTAAACTTTTCCAGGGTTTTCAGTACTAAAAACATTTTTTCCTGTAGCTATTAATTATGTTTGCATTAGAAAAATGAATATTTTCATATTTTTCTTTGCCTACAATTAAAATGTCTTAGATTTTCTAAAACACATTTTCACATCTTGTGAGACAATCTATTAGCGATTTTAAAATTCGATTAGTGTGCTTCAGAAACAGCTCGCTCTACATCTTGTGTAGAAATTATTACGTCATCCATAGATTCCCAATCAGCTCCATTTTCTTTTTGATTACCTAGTTAATTAAAAAATATAAGATAATACTTGAGTATGTTTAGAATATAAATATTCACTTAAAAAATTTTCATAAATATTTTTATATTTTTCAAGAGTCATAACAATTAATTTACAATTTAAAAAAACGGACTATTATTCATTATATATATCGATTTACAAATTGAGAAAAACATTCAATGCAAACAATTTTAGTCCTATACTCTAGGGATGACAATAGATAACTGGTTTTTTGATTTATTTATCATCGGTTATAGATGCTCGACAACTAAAGCCATTAGCGTCTTAATTTACAAAAAACCCGAGTCGCAGTGCCAAAACCCTGCCGGCAATATAGTGTATTTGCTTATACAGGCAGTGTGGCTTTATTATGCGAACTTAACTTGGTTTTTGGGCAAAATAAAAAATTTGACTCCTTAATACACCCCTTAAAATAACATTTTTTTCTTAATTGTAATTTTATTATCAATCGAACCTCTATACCAAATTATATACAACTTTCAGTAAATAATTCACTATCTGCAAACTAGTGTTTTCATAAAATTTGTAACTCCGGTCCTGTCGGGCCGATTTTATTAAAATTTTAGGGACACTTTTTAATTATTACCAGAGGGTTAAATTTCAATTTTGAAACGATTCTGAGAATTTTGTCGGTATTTTTCAACCCCTAAAAACTACCCTTAAAATGACCCGATTACGCCCATTTTAAATAGGCTTCTTGCGGTGATGGATTTCAACACGTAGGCCAAATTTCGTTAAAATCAATTAACTCTTTCGAAAGTTATTGCCCGTACACACACACAAAAATGTTTATATATATATATATATATATATATATATATATATATATATATAACATTTTTAAAAATGGTGCCAAAGTGTTTAGGAGGTTATGAAACGTCGAGAAATTTTGGTCCGACCCCTAGGTCCCGCCATCCGACCGACGCCAATAGTGTATGTTGCCATATGGCAAATACACTAATTACAATACATTAAAACGACACCAAAGAACATTCAGAGGGGAGGTAGGAATCAAACCCAGAACAATCTGATCCAAAGGCCAGCACGCTAACCATTACACCATTCTGTCTACTGCCTGATAGAATATCATACTAGGTATTCACTTCTTACTCATGTAATATAATCCTTATGTGAATATTATTTATTATTTGATAATAAGAACCAGATTTTCAGTAATATTAGATAGCAAAATTACTTGAATATTACTCAAATTTCATTATGTAAACATTGAAATAGAAATTATTTGATCTCTATATTTTTTAAATATTAACGTTCCAAAATTTTGCTACACAATGGTTGAAATGACTCCGTCAGTTTCATATTTATACTTCGTTTTGTGACTAGGATTGTTACATCTTGCCCATTATGACGCCAGGACTTAATTTGAATTTTTACGAAATTAAATTCAAGTAAAACTCAGAATTAGTAGTTTTTGTCATCCCTATTTAATTATCACAAATTCACAAACTTTACAATTCTAAATAATGCTGATCATTAACAAATTTTTTAGAAAGTGTTTTTATTTTGAACAATCTTACCAGCTTTCTGGTTTTGCTCTTTCAAAAACTTTTGACGAAATTCTTCCTGTTTTTCTCGTTGAATCCTTTTGCGTTCCGCTCGTAATTCTTCTTCTGACATTACTTTTTTATCATGAATTTTCCTGCTTAGCGTGTTTTCTGCCACCTTTGTAACTACACTATTTTTATGAATTGTCCCTGAAATACCGTCATCGGTGTGAGCTACTAATGTTGGGCGACTTGGTCGTTCAATCGGTGTACTTGAAAATATCACATTTCTTGATGCCACATGCGCAGATGTACTAGCATTATCTGGTGCGCTTTTATTTTCTATTAATGCAGGGATTTTATTAGGAGTGTACTTTTCTTCTGTACTACTGATTAGTTTCATTGGTTCTATCGTGTTATTATCAAAACTTTCAAGAACTGCAGCCAATGCATTTGTGTAAGACTCCTGCGAAAAAGATTTAAATTTGGGAATAAAAGTAAAATAGTATTCATACAGGGTTTTCAAGACACGACTTTCAAACCTGTATCTCGATTATCTTTGAAGATAGTTTCATCAAAACAACATGGGATAAAATTGTATGTACAACACAGTACAACAATACTTGACATTGATATCAAGAATTGAAAGTTTTGTAATATAACACAGTTGACAATAGAATAAAAAGCGCAAAAAATACCTATGGTATTTAAGAAAAAAAGTTCAATGTTGTCTCTCTGATCTATACACCAATATCGTTGATTTATTGATTATCAGACGCTCAACATCACCATCTTTTAGAGAATTTTGTCATTTACGAATTTACACGCTTTTATGGAGTTATAAAAAATAATCAGGATATAGGCTTGTTGAGTCAGTCTAGGGCTTCTTGTACACAGCATAACGGTCAAGACTAGTCTTTAATTAATGGTCCTAGTTCATACGTTCTCTCAAGAAATTGCAATATGCTCAATTGCGTACCTTGAAAGGCATAAAGGGAACCCTTATGGTGAGACCAGGCTCCTCTTTTCCACTGGGCACTCTATGCAAGTGCCCAGGGCCCCACGATCGATGGGGCTCCCTGTCAGCTCAGCATCCGATAACTGATACTGCTGACAAATACATCGATATATTTTTAATAATGTATTTGTTCACTACTGATTTGCTTAGCAATTACGCATTGAAGTAATAATATTCAAGGTTGTTGAAGTATTTTGTTTATATGTATACTCCTTTTGCCTGTTTTAATAAAATAATTCTCTGTAGGGCCCTATTATCCTAAAGTGCCCAGGGCCCTCAATAGGTTAAATACGACCCTGGGTGAGACTTTGTTATGTATATGTCTGTATGTCACAGTCGATTTTCTCAAGAACTACATATTACGTTATCGATTTGAAATTTGGCATAGTTACATAAGCAAAGAATGGATGTATCTGCAACAGTATTAATATAAGAAAAGTTTAAAAAGGGATAGTACCTTACGAGCTTGACATAATATGGAACCTTTATTTGGTCCTTGTAACGATGCATAGCCTAAATCTTCTCGTACTATACTGCTGTGTTTTATTTCAATTTTAATAAATGTGACTACACCCACTGAATACTGATTCCCTTCTCTTTCGATAAAATCTGTAAATAAAATTTGGCGTATAATAAATCCACTAAGCACGTGCATACAAATCTTTATTTGCAGATTACTCTTTAGGATGTAATCTCATTCCAAATCCAATATATATGTATTTGGATTGTTCAGTTCAAGTTACTTCTGCGCTAGTCATGCCAAGTTAGCCTGCGGAAAGTGCAGCGAGAAACGCTTGGCCATTTTCTAGACTCCATTCTGATTCTATTTCCTATACACGGTCACACATGTGACCCGTTATCGAGCGTCTATAATGTACAGTATCTATCTACATCTTCTACATTAGGGCAGTGGGAACTTGAAGCAGTCAAAAGTATTAAGGTATGGGAAGCACTGCTCAGTAATTTTTTATTGATTTATGTGAATGTAATAATTACACTACAGTAAATTTTCTTTAATAATTTGATTTGTGTAAATTTAATTTTAAAAATGTTCTTTTAAGGCAATACCTTTTTCAATAATCAATGTTTGTTTCTAGCGTTCTACATAGTTACGCATTGTTGAGAAATTGTTTCTAGGGCATCATACAATTAGAAAAAAGTTGTGATTTCATACCAATAATCTGATTTGTCACTGTTAAACTCCATTCTTTTGCTCCCCAAGTCTCATCGGCCCTTTGAAAAAGCCCTATTCTGCTATTTGCCTCTTCTGTTTTATCAATATTATACTGTAATATAAAAGATATTTTTTAAACTTGTGTAAATACCTACTAAATTTTTAAAAGTAAAACTGATTTAATTTTTATACCATTTGAACTGATGAATCAAGCAAATTTAGTACTCAATATTTACTCACAGGAGTGTGCTAGAAAACTAAAATACTTTGACAGTTTTTATTCCATTTAGAGTAAAAAGCGCGCCGAAATACCTTCGCAGAGTCCAGCTTTGAAAAACTGTTTTCTTATAATATCCCTAGATTAGCGGACATAGGCTATAAACATTAAATTTTTTTTTATATAAATAACAACCAATTACCAAATCACAACATTAAAAAAAATGTTAAGATTTTTTTTTTTAAAATAACTTTCAGCAGAACGTTTTTTTCCAAAAATTTTCCCCAAAAGGGAAACATATTGCACATTAATTTTAAAACAAATACCTACCTAATATAAAAATATTTTTAAAGTGAAATCATCATAAAAAAGTTAATTGTTATTAATTACTGGTTGATTATTGACCTCTGTACTTCAGCTGTAGGCAAGAGTGGAAATAGAATATGAATGACCATGACAAAGCTTTAAATATGTCAGTTCAGTTTTAATGATATAACAGTGATGTGTAAATAGTTTTTGACAAGTGAAAGGACTTTTATTGTACAATTAACCATTTTTGTTGGGATTTTGTAAGCAGTCATTTAACAATAAATGCAAATTAAAATTTTTATTGGATAATAATTTTACACTAGTTCACGGATAGGGACATTTCACTTTCTACAATTAAAATAGAAAAAACAGCTGAATCTGAACAAATATCGCTAACTTCCGATCATCATAAAGAAAAATTGTGTATCACCTTTGAAATCAAAATTTTTTCTGTTTTGGAATAATACAAAAGCAAAAGTATTTATAACTTATTTATAAAAGGTATTTTAACTAAAATGGCTGCAAAAATAAATGATGTAAAGGATCAACTAAATATATCTCTTCGGGACAGTAGCAAACCATGGACAAAAGTTTTTGACTTGGCGGAATCTAAAACCGGCGTTGATCGTTTATATATATTTGTTGGTATGAATCATTTTCATAAATATAGCTCCAAGCTAATGTCAATTAGCAAAAAAGCAACCATTTCTATTATAATCATACAAATAATAATTTTCAATAATTTTTTTAGGTGGTGTTGGAATTCTTTCTCTTTGGCTAGTATTTGGTTTTGCTGCCCAACTTATATGCAATTTTATCGGGTTCGTGTATCCTGCATACACTTCGATAAAAGCTATTGAATCCAATAATAAAGACGATGATACCAAATGGCTTACATATTGGGTTGTTTTTGCCTTATTTTCCGTTGTCGAATACTTTTCTGATATGCTAGTTGGATGGTTCCCAGTTTATTGGCTTGCAAAGGTAAGAATAAAATGGTTTTTGGAGTTCAGAATTATATTTAGATTTCTAGTGTTTATTCCTCAACTGGAATTAAATTTATTGAAATAACAGAATTGCTATTGCAAAGTAGTAAGAAGCATTTAAAATATCTCAAAATTGTAATTACACGTGGTAATATAATATTAAAATAATAGCCTTTACTCGTGGCTTCGCTCACGTTAATGGCGGTTTTTTGGCTACTACTCAGTTTCCTTTATTAGTACCGTGATAATAGATTATAGGCTATCCTCTTTGATGTATAAACACTATAGAGCCACATTGATTAAAAACTGCTTTGTAGTTTTTGAGTTAACCCGAAACAGACGTTAACATAAATTGTAAATATGACTACTTTCGTTTAGGCATCCTATAAACTGCCCATCTAAGTCGAAGTTTCGTTAAGAAAAATTCAAAATAAGAAGTTATGTTTTATGTATTGGTTTCGTGGTTTTTAAAATTATATCGTGGGTAAAAATATAAATATAGATGAGTACCATTATTATCTTATCAGATGTTTACCGCAATCACCGTTTCAAGTGTGTACACATTTATTTTTTTAATTGACAGATATTAATAAATGACTATAATACTTTGTCATATTTTATTATACTCTGTACATAGTATAAAGTCAATAATATGAACGAATTTCTCAGAAGCAGATTAAAATTTTATGTCATAAAAATGAAAAAAAGTCTAAGGACTCTCCCTATATATTAAAACTTTTTGTGTTTACATTTTTTCGGTAAATGCGTTTATTTTATTATTAAAATGTAGATTCGAGAATTATCTAATTAACGTTTCCTACGTCGCATTTGTTAATTGGATTTAAGCAATTGATACACAATCTATATGCATGACCTTGCATGAGCCACAAGTTTAGTGGCTAAAATCTAAAATATCTAAATACTAAGGTTATGTCTGCGAAATTTGAAAAAACATTCGGAAATGCAAATTGGTCTGCATTTATTGATTAATTAATAACTGGTCCCGGAGACAGGTTATATTTTTTCTGAAGGTCAAACTGATTTATAGTGTTTTTTGTTTGTAAGTTCTGATTGGATATCTCTTTAAACATTCTTATTATTGTTATTTGCATCCTACATCATTTAAAACTTGTAACATGTTGATGTCAGGAATTAGTATTCTTATAAAACAACAAGAAAATTTTATTTTGTGTTTCCGTGGCTCAGTTCTCAGGTTCTAATCTAAGAATAGGCAAAAGTCTGTAATATTTCAGTATTAAATAGTTTGTTCTTTGTTGAAAACAAAAATCATTCAGTTAAAACTAAATTATGCAACATTCATACCGGTTATTCATATTATTATACAATTCAGTATTTTACCTACACAGTATCAATTATATTTTGAACTTATAAAAAACAAATGAATTGAAAATGTGAGTTGGTACTAGGCGCAAATAACACTGACTGTCGGTAGCCTTAAAAAAATTTTTGTTTTATCTTCTCATAATATTAATGCATTTGGAAACTTTATAGTACGACCTTGAATTAATTATTAGTGTCGAAAATCGGGTGCATTCAGTTTTGGTTATACCACAGTTTTGTGTGACACTACTTCTTTTTATAAAGTGTCAAGGTGACGGTTCGCGCCGCGACAGAGACAGAAGACCGAGACCGAAAACAGAGACTGGAGACCGAGACCGTTGCTTGACCTTAGGTTTTCTATGTGTGTCAGTTCGCGAGCGAGACCGAGACAGGAGACCGCGACGCGAGATAGAAGACCGCGAGACGGTCTCTACCCCGGACTAGTACTGTCTCGCGTCTCGCTCGAGACGCACGTGCAAAATTGTGAAAAATGACGTCGTTTTCTGATGAAGACACCGATAAATTGATTGAAATGATTAGACAACATCCTGCGCTATTTAATTCTCAACTTGACGCATACAGAGATGAAAATTTGAAGGATAATATTTGGAAAATAATAATAATATAATAGCAAGTCATCGTCTTCTTCTTCTTCTTCCAATAGTAACTTCATAACTGAATGGCTTTCCATTACGCTGTGGATTAATAATTTTCCATAACACGACACGATTGACTAACGACTCAACAAAACTGAATGAACAGAGGTCTTTGGTCTCGGTACACAACAGACCACCGGAGACGGAGACATTTGTGTCGGTCTCCCGTCTCGGTCTCCTGTCTCTGTCGCGGCGCGAACCGCCACCTTTAGTATTTTATAGTATATTTGATCCGATTTGTTTAGTTATGATGCAGATTACAGGATAATGTTCTTGGAAATAGCTGTTGTTAAAAAAAATTTTTATGAATTACAGTGTGTCTTTATGGTTTGGCTCATGATGCCTTCCGACTATAATGGATCTGTCATGTTGTACCGAAGACTGGTGAGACCATATTTTCTTAAAAATGCAAAGAAAATCGACGAAACGGTCAGCGGTCTAAAAGAATCAGGTATAAAAATTCTTTAATGAGGAATGTGCATGTGATATAATTTTTATTATAATATAATTATTTTTATTGTAAATTTCGTAAATAATACTTCAATATCCAGGAGGTTTGCGAATATGATAAAGCATCGGGAAGTATTAAATCTCAATTTTTCACAGGATAAACTGATCTTGCATAATTCCCGACCAGAGATCAATATTACCCTCAAGCCTCAGAATCACAAATTATCTACTAAAATATTTCATAGCATTTTTATTTATTTTTTGATAAAGTTTTTAGCATAACATGTATTTTTTTGTTTCATCATGTTTTTTTAACTTGTACTCACAGTAATTAAACTTACAAACGTACATTAAAATTTCTAGATAATAATTAAATAAGTTTTATTTGGCTTTCAAATAGTACCTCAAACATCGGTATATCTTTATTTTTTACAAAGTTATAGAAACTCTTACCAGTTTCATAAACAGCGTTGTATAAATATGTCAAACTGGTTATGTATCTTCAAATATAGACATAGTCTTATGTCAAGATTGTAAATGGTGACTCAAAAGGTTAACTCAAAACCACTGTCCAACCTTTCTTCCTTATTCCTAATTCCTAATCTGAAACGTATTTTTCCAGCATCAAGAGGTTCATAATATCCATCCAAGCTCCGTCCATCATTCCATTGAAACACGAAGATAACTGGATTTTTATGTACATACTATGAAAATAATTTACATTTAAGGTAGTTCAGTCGTTAATCACTTTTATTAGAAATTGAATTTTGAACATTTTGTAAAAAAACAGTAATATCTAACGACTGTTAAAATTTCAGAATGATATGCCAAACTTGGGTTATTTGAAATTAAAATTCATACTTTTTAAATACATATCCTATGTCGAGCATCGAGAAACACTACATGTTTAACTATTTAAAAACGATTCTTAAGTTGCGTTGAATATTAAAAAAAAAGTTTTCGTGTTTAGTTTAAAAGTATAATACCACTGCAAAGTGTAATTTTTTTTACAACGATGTAAATATGTATAAAATCCACGCACCAATACATGGATACCTAAGCATGTGTTGGGCCGTATTAAAGACGGTAAAATATGTTTTGGCATAATGCGATATACACTAGGGGTGGAACCGAAATGTCGCGACTTTTTTCTGTGTTAATAGTATATTTAAAGCGAAGCGTTTTTTGAATGTGCTTTGCAAATTTTTCACAGTAAAAAATCCTAAATGCGATTTCTGGTGAAAATTAATATTTTAAAATGATTTTTTGACAATATTAGTCTAAAACGTGATTTTTATACATTAGAAAAAAAATATCTTTTCTAAAAACCATAATTCTTGAACGCATGAATAAACATATAAAATAACACTTATTTGTGGGACTAGAGTTGGCCTTTTGTCACACCTCTTTTTGTACACAAATCCAGTAATGAAAAAGTATGTAAAATAATAAGTATTTGTAAAATATTATGTTTGCGTTAGTGTTTAAACTAATATATTGTTATTTTGATTGTAGCAACCAAATATATTGGACTTGCTGCCGAAAATTTGAAAAAAGAGTAACAGCAAGAATACTACTTTAGACATAAATTTGAATTTAAAGTTTGTTTTTAAGAGTAATTTTTCCAAGTTTTTGTAGCTTTGTCGATTTTTTTATTCAATAATATAGTGTGGTGGTTTGTTACAATTTTAGATGTATTGCTTGGCCATAGAATTTTTAATATTTTTTTAATATTAAATTTTACAGTTTACTGCACAACAAATTTTAGTATTTTACAAAATTACTGTGATGAATATTTGTTATTGTATTAACAATGCCAGCAAATGTAAAACAAAATATACTCAATTATCAATAAACATTTAAATAGTTTTAAATTATTGTTTTAATACTAGTTTTTTCCGCGACTACGCCATGTGAATAAGTTTTTTTTTAATAAGGAATTGATTGGAATTTTGGAATAATGTGTAGATCATGTAATAGGGATGTTGACTATTTTTTGGAAAGTGTTTTAAATAGTGCATAAGTACCTACTATAGGCGGTCATGTTCGGGGCGTTAAATTACATCCAAGCTAGTAATCATGTGGTGACTGGCTTGTGTTTACAGTTCGTTTTGTTTGTTGTGAGTTTTCGTGTGATTTATTTTGAATTCGGTAAGTTTTATTACGTGATATAGCATAAGAGTAGGTAGTAAACATCAAAAAATAATTCATACCAAAACGTTGTTTTCTTTTTTTTTTCCTTCAAAACATGATCCTTGTAAGGAAGTTTCGGTTTCGGCCGAGACTGAAAATGTTGCCGAAATTCAGTTTCGGTCGGACACAATATGTATTTTGTCGTTTCCTATAAATAAATAATAATCGAAATATTAACCAAACAATGAAGCATTTTGACAGCGTGAACAGCGTCCTTCCCTATGACAGCGTCTGATAATGTTTATGAGTGATTGGTGTTCGTTGTCACGTGACTTGATAGTGATTTAATTTCGTTTTATTTATTAAATATTAATTAAATTCCTTGAAAATAAGAGAAAATATTGTGTTTTTTAGTATTTCTATCATAGAAACTACCACTTAACGTTAAAATTATGTTTTTATTTGAATACAGTCAACATCCCTATTATAGTCGACTCAGTTTTTAAAGTTGAACCATTATAATGTAGTCTCTCCGTTTTTCAAATCACAAGAGAAATTAATCGGGAATTCTCATTCGGGTCTATAAAACAGTGTAATCAACAAAGTTTTGGAAACGCTGATCTTACACTCGCTCGGAATTGCGTAGTAGATCTATGGTTCTTTAGTTAGTGTTTGTTCTGTTGGTAATACACTAAAACGAAGTTGATGAGAATTGATCAGGGATAAAAGTCATATTGAGGAGTTATTTATATTTTGCAAGGTAAAATAATATTTTAAAGTGAATTTTATTGATTTTAATTCTTGTCAAGTAATTTTATTTTGTGATGCTAGATGATTGGATTGCAATCAGCAATTCGTACCGTTGCGCTTCGCAGAAGTTTGATGCAATCTAGAAGTGTAACTTCGGGACCTCCTCAAGTGAGAATTTCTTTCCCTGAAAAAGCTGCTCATGGTATATTCATAGCAGTTGCGCTATGCGCATATCCAGCTTGGGTTTTGGGCCACATTAAGGATTACAGAGGCCCACCAGAATCAACGGATTAATTTTGCAATAGAAACAGTAAAATAGTTATGTAACATATTAGTCTACATTTTATTATTAATAAAAAAGTCATTGTAATAATAGATAATTTGTTTTATTGCCACAATAATCGTTACAAACATTTATTCAAAGAAATAATAATGGAATTAATAGAAATCAGTCATTTTCTGCATATAATTGACTTGAGGGGTTTTCTTAAAAATCCCAGTTTTTTGACCCCGTTGGATTTTCGAAGCGAAGTTTCCTTAGCCTCGTTGCTCTAAAAGGTAGAGAACTTTGTGAGTCGTAGGAGAGTTTGATAGGTAATCGGCCATGGCCTTGTAAGGAACCACCTTGATATTTATCTGAAATTATTGAGGGAAACCATGAAGAGCCTCAAGGTGGGCCGGTACAGGAATTATCATTTCACGCGAGTGAGAGGTAGTAGAAAAAAGTACTAGTCACATTTGCTCAACCGAAATTCGAACCCAGTGCCTCCCGAATGGGAGTATGATGCACTCACCACTACGTTACACTGCTCGATATAGAAAAAAAAGACACGAAATATAAGCTCGAATTTAAATTGTAATTTTTGCACGACTTTTCAAGCCTATATAGCAATAGTAAAATTAACCATTTCCCACTAGTGCGTAAAATAAAAGAAATGCGAAACGTAGTGTACTTGCTTTAGATATGATCGGAAATCTTCTGGAACAGTCTGGAAACCTCATAGAACCTTCTACAAATTTCATACAAAAATCTAGAAATTTTCATCTCTGCTTCAAAATTATTTAAGCTATGAAAAATTTACTACTTTATATCATCTATATGGAAGATTATTTTTTTTATTTTTTGCTTTTTTGAACACCCCAATAAAAAGCTTTATCTATTAATTTTATTTTAATTAATTTTTTTTAGTTTATATTGACAATTATACTTCCTAACAAATTTCATTTAGTTAGTTTCTAGTTCAACTGATACTGCGTATTTTTATTTTAAAAGACAAAAATATAAAGAGGACAGTCTGTATAAATATTTTTTTCCAACATTATAAAAATGAAATAAATGAAACAACGTTGTCGGTTTTTTAAATTGCATGATCGTTTTCATAGTTGTGTAATCTACAGGACAATTCACGTCTTACAAATGACCCAGCTGAGAATTTTTAGTTTCAACGTGATTTCTGAATAGAGTGTATCGTATCTTACTCTGTGGTTTTGATATAATTTCTAGTCTTCTGACTTCAAAAAATATGTACGCTTTATTGGATTTAAGTGTTTGTTTTCGTACGCTACTTATTCTAACGTTTCATAAATACTAGAATTAAAACAACTTTTTGATTGTTGATTTTATGTGGTTTT
Organism: Venustoraphidia nigricollis; assembly: GCA_034508555.1. Taxonomy (NCBI): domain Eukaryota; kingdom Metazoa; phylum Arthropoda; class Insecta; order Raphidioptera; family Raphidiidae; genus Venustoraphidia; species Venustoraphidia nigricollis. Next base: position 1,070,323 of record JAVRKA010000072.1, read on the forward strand.
GTGTTTTTTTCTTCAAAATTTGTTTTGTACATTTATGATTTAGTTTTCAGCTATTCATAATTTTATAGTTTTGAAAAAACAATCTGTGATAAACTTTTTACGATTACAAGGAGAAAGTGTGGATTTTTTTCGTCTTAAAAGAGCGCTGCACAAATTATTAGAGTCTACAGTCGATTGCAAGTAAATGTAAGTTTTTGATTATTATTGTAGAAAATTCTAATTAATAATTAAAAAGTTAGTGCTTAACAATTTGAGATAGAAAGTGCCACTGCAAAAAAGTGTTGTATTTTAGATAGATGTGACGTGGTATGTATTAAGCATTAATTGAGATCCCACTGTACAGTGAATTTGGTCACTATATTAATCGGGAAAAAACATTATCAACGCTTTCAAAATTGATATTAAATTTGATATCTTTTGGCTACCATTTAACAAAAATTCTAGCCAATTCGGCGACAAGACCATTCCTACTTTAAAAAAATATTCACATTTGACATATTATAACACATAAAATAAAATATCTGTTAATGCTGCTTTGAAAAAGGAATCAAGTTTTGTTTGCAATTTTGAAGTTTGCTGTTTTTTAATAATCAACTCTTTAAAATTCCAGTGCTAGGCGTATGACGTGATTATCATGGCCGTAAAAATTGTTTACATGCGGCGACACTTGAATTTAAGCATGTATAGTATTAACAGGTGTTTTTAATTTTTTTACATTTTACTGGTTTTTTGTCCGTTAAATAGAGGTCCGTTATAGCGAGGTTTTACTGTACTTGTATTAGTAAATACATTATATTATCGGCAGGGTTTTGGCACTGCGACCCGGGTTTTTTTTATTGTTACCGACTCATATTAAGTAAAAGAAAATTTCTTAGTTTAGATTTTCTCAAATTAAAAAAAAATCAAAATTTCTAGAAATTTACGTTTCACGAAATTTTTATACTCAATGAACTGTGAATGCCATATTATACTCAATGCTAGAACCCCTAAATTATTATTATCCCTATTCCTAATAATATAAATGTGAATGTAAATTTGTTTACGCTTTCACGCCAAAACTACTCAACCGATTATCATGAAATTTTGTACACATATTCTTAGTGGTATTAGAAAGGCCATAGTATACTTTTTATTAAATTATTTGGATTTTTTGGCCAAAAAATAGAAAAAAATATTTTTTTTAATAAAAAGCATCCTTTCTAATATCACCACTAAGAATGTGTGTACAAAATTTCATGATAATCGGTTGAGTAGTTCTGGCGTGAAAGCGTAACAAACAAATTATAATATTAGTAGGGACAATTTCTAGGCAACTTATGTAATCGTCGAATATTAGTTCTATAAGTTCACTACAGCATAATAATCAAATAAATTCGAGCGAACGAACGGAGTGAGTGAGTAATGAAAGAATCCTAACTATTAAAATCGCGGGCGGAGCCACGGGGAGCGGCTAGTATTTTCTTAAATGGAGTTTATTGTGTTATCTTTTTTGCAATCAAAAACTTCAGAATTAGCAATATTTATTTAAATATATACACATTTCTTTATAAATACATGTACATTAATAATAAAAAAATACTATGTACACTTCTACGCAAAATTCACACTAAAAATGAGATTTTCTTTTAACAGTAATACTTTTAATAAGTGTATGATTGATAAGTAGACATCCAAGCTGTAACATGTGTCCATGAGGGGAACTTGCTAAGAAATTGTTCAAATTCAGCAGTTCTACTTTTATCCTCATGATTATACTGTCCTGTAACAGCAATGTCCACTACTGGTTTCTCTGGCCAGTCCATAGGTGTCTCCAAATCGATCCAAAATTCCAACGTTTCTGCCTTTGTTCCATATCCATATAAAATAAAATATGTTGGCCTGCCCATCCACAATGGACCACTTTTTGGTATGCTATGAAGAAGACTCCAATTTACTAATGTGATGTTATTCTTTGGCGATATATATATGCCCATATGATCGGGCCCTGTAAAGAAAAACTTTTTTAACAAAAGTAAAAAACGTATCATAAAAAACTGGGTGCGTGTAAATCTCACGTGAACTTTCATAGGTAAATATTTGTAACAAAGTAAACATTTAACAGAAAGGGGCGTGCCCATCAAGTTTCCCCTCAATGCATTCACATCTACACTACCCGCCAGCTAATTGGTTCAGGTTCCCCGCTAGTAGTTCATTTCCCCTATTCCTGATGGTGTCGTTTTTGTTATGCTGTTGCACAAAATTACTCTCATCGCGGCTAAAGAAGTTTCACTTTAAAAACACTTTATTTTTCTTTGTTAATACAGCAAAAATGAAATAAGATCTGAGTGATTCTTTAATGGGGGTCATCCCACATTTTTTAAGGTTAAAATCTATATTACAAATAGATTACAGTTTTTTCGAGAATCTTTCAGAAGCTTATTATACAATTAAAAAGTATAGCTTCAAAATTCCCAAATGTAAACATTGGATAATACCGGCACGGAAATATGAGGGTTGATCAATAAGTACCCATGTTTGGCTACAGATGGCGTTGACGAGTGAAATTGACTTTACCGTCGTATACTGCAGACTTTTTATGACCTCATGCTGAGTTGTAGATAAATTCATAGGTTAGGTTATTTTTGACAACCAGTTGTATCATTCGTGTTTTGTATTTTTCAATAAAATGGGAAAAGAGCAATATCGATTCGTAATTCGTTTTTTATGTGTATTTCACCGTGGTCATAGATGGTGAAGGGTCTCCATAGACAGCATCCAATTTCAGTATTATTTCTTCGCATGTTTTTAAAAAACGAACCACAGATCGATATTGCTCTTTTTCCATTTTGTTGAAAAATACAAAACACGAGTGATACAATTGGCTGTCAAAAATAACCTAACCTATAAATTTATCTACAACTCAGCATGATGTCGTTTTAAAGTCTGCAGTACACGATGGTAAAGTCAATTTCACTCGTCAACGCCATCTGGCGTCAAACACGGGTACTTATTGATCAATCTTCGTATATTTACTACGTAGTAAATATTATACTCACGCTTCCATTAAAGGGAATTGAATAGTAACCCAAAAAAAAAGCAATAACGCGAGCGAAGCCATGGGGAAAACTACTATGTCATAACTTACCATCAAGTGAAAATGAATATCTTCGAGTATTTGTTTTAACCATGTTCCTTGCTGTTATATTCAAGATGGTAGGTTGAGATATTATTGGTGGTGGGGCAGGAATCCAGGTGCTTTCCTTACTACAAAAAAAAACACGGTTTTTAACACAAATCTATTATTCTATTTTTTATCTAAGGTGGTCGAAGGCGTGAAATCACTTTTGACGTAATTTTTAAAACATTTTGCTGTTTACCGTAAAATTTCATCATCCACCCTCTTTTCCATGGACACTGATCTCTTTTATAGAACATTCGGGGAGTTTTTTTCATGTGTTTGAGGTATTTAATTAGTAATGAATGTTACCTGACTTCAAGCATTCGCGATGTGTATAAAGGTAATCCACAAAACAATTCTGTTTCACAGTCACTTGCTACATTGGCGCCTTTTTCTCGTAATTCGGTTATATATTTGTTAAGAATGTTGGGAGAATTGCGATCCAAGTTTAAAAAAAAGTAACCTGCATCTTTCTTACGCACATTTCCAGAAAAATCGTGAAAAGTGCGCTCTGAATGCTACAAATGTAAAGTAATGTACAATAAATAGTAATAATATAATCAATAGTTATTATGCCTAACAATGTAATCATTTCATAAAAGTTTTGTAGACATAACTTCACTAGCTTTGTTGATAGTTGCATGACAGGGATGTTGACTATTTTTGGGGCAGTGTTTTAAATCGTGCATAAGTACCTAATATAACAACAAATATTTATTATAATTTTTTAAATACGACTCACGCTTTAAAAATTATGTATTTTAAATTCCGCTTCAAATTTCGCTCCAAAACGTCAATACTTGTCACGTGACTGCCGTGACGTCGCAGGCTCATAAACGCTGTCAAACTGATGAGGTGATAGGTTTTTCTGTAATTGTTGTCATAGAAATTTTCTAATAAATTACTCACTCTAAATATCAACAACCAATGCAGCCTTTTGACAGCGTGAACAGCGTCCTTCACTATTTTTTTTTTTGGGGAGGGGGAAATCCTTTTTACGGACACCCAGCGATGATGGCCTGGGTAGTGTGGTAATCGGAACAGGGCCCCCTATCCACTAAAACCCCCTCCATCTAGCTCCTTTGTCCCTCCGGCGGCACCGACGGTCTGTCATTCCTTCGCGGGAGGGGAGCTATGGCTTTATCAGCCGTTTCTTCACTATGGCAGCGTCTGATGACGTTTATGAGCCAGTGACGTCATGCACTCTGATTGGTGTTCGTTGTCACGTGACTTGATAGTGATTTAATTACGTTTTATTTATTAAATATTGAATTCTTTAAAAATAATGAAAAATATTGTGTTGTTTAGTATTTCTGTCACAGAAACTACCACTTAATGTTAAAATTATGTTTTTATTTGAATACAGTCAACATCGCTATTGACCAACTTTCGTTTGCTTTGATTATGGTTTGAAATTACAATTTTGAATTTCGTTATTAAACGCTTTTTTTTCATATATTGTATACAGTTTTGACAAATTCAAATACTCACGAATATCCAATATCTCTGTGGCGCTAATGACGATGGATTACCGCTGTAAGGAAATCCTATAGCGGTGAATAACACTGCAAGTAACGTTAATCCGGTAACGCAAAGCAGTCCGTAAAGCACTCTCCGAGGACTTTTTAAAAACAGTACTAATGGAACCTAAAAAACATTAAGTTTACTTTTAAACTCATGTTTAAAAAATATTTTCTCGTAATCTTTAGAGCTTTATATCTAAAGATTACGAGACAATATTTTTTTTGCATTCTGACAACTGAACTACATGTAGGCTAGTAAATTTTATAACCATGCTGAATCCAAGTTCGATGTCTTTATTTAGTTCAGAGAAATGCGACTATGACAGACATACAAACGGGTTAAGCCATCAGAGTTTCGTTTTTCATTTTGAAATATGGAGAATTCTAAAATAACTGTTCGAATTTATGGATAGAGACCAGAAGTAACGCGTTATAATTGTTGCAAAATGAAAATTTATACTCACATATATACTCATTATTAGAATACAATTGGTAGAACAAAGAAGACCCACAGATAGTTCTGCATTTCTGTTTCCTCCAGATCGTCCCATTATAGGTATTAGTGCCACTAACAAAAGTTTCACTTGATACATGAAAAACATTGTCGGGAAAACTAATAACGCGATAAAAATTGATATCCATGCTTTACCTAAAATTATCAATGTACCTATATTGGTTTTGTTTCTTTAAATTTTTTATTTGTTCAGCAACAATTTTAAAGGCCATTCTTTTTTCTAATTGAAATAGTCAGGGATAAAAATGATAATGATATTACTTGACCGCCCTACACATGATAATCAGCTGGGTTTAATCTGCAGGGACCCTGCAAATTGGATTGTGTGTACGCCAATTGCGGCGATTTTTTTTTTTATGTTGACTAGTTGACTATGAAGTAGTTCTAGACTTCTAGAACTGCTCGAACCAATAGGGTATATGCATGTAACTTATATTTAGTTCAAATATTATTTTTTGGAATCTTTATTGCAATTGATTAAACTCCTAATAGCTTTTTCTTTTTAAATTTTTTCTAAATAATAAATTAAACAAAAATGCAATACGCGCGAAATACAAAATATCGAAACGCAGTGTGACGTTAAAGGCTATGTAAACGTAACTACTCGTGTGGTTGCTGGGTGTCCTTTCACCAGAATCAATACAAAGTTTAAACAAGACGTTTAACATACACTATGACGTCAGGCGCGTTTGAATAAACAAAATATCTTGCCCAAACAGAATATTTATTTTTCAATTCAATAAGAATGATTGCGTGTGTGTGATAACTTTTAATATGAAAATAATTGATTTAAACTATTTAAAAAAAATATGCATATACCCTATTTCAAACAGTACTACGAGCCCGACAAGAAACAAACATGTAGTTGACTTTGAAGATTTCTGTATTGTCAACAGACGCTTTAAGAGTTCAGAACAAGTTCAGAATTTACCGACAAATACACCTGATATCATATGAAGTTATGAAATAATAGGTGTCTTTGGTATCATGATCCAGTTTAAAAAGTGTTGACACTTTTGACACTATTGTGTTTGTTATATAAAAGTGTAACCATGGATTATACCTAACACACACTTTTCAGAGTAAATTTCACTGAGTTATTTACACTACAATAATTAATATACCAAACACACCATTATCAAGAGAAAACTTTTGAAGTCAATTTTCTTTAGCATATTTCTTCTTAGGAAAAAATTTAAGACGCCACTGAAACGTTTATGAGTACTTACTGTTGTATTGCAAACTGCTCAGAGTAATTATGAAACATGCGATGACTGGAAATATTATTGATAACATAAAAAGATATCCCAATCGTAAGCCGACAATTGTTGTTATTAATAACAGAAAAATCCAAGGAATTTTTGCTGTATGTAGATGTAGTTGAACTTGTGAATTCAAATTTATGTAATTCTGTAAAAATAATGTTGTAAATAACAACTGTCAATTTTTTGGCTTTTATTATTAAGATCATTTCAATATCAAATTTTCCGTTTCACTAATCCGACAACAGAACTTTTCGCGTATGTTGGATTAGTGGAAATGTCGGATTACCGGTTGCAAGCACGGACTAAAACTTTAACTATTAAAAACGAGTTCTTTTAACTTTTTTTTTGTTCCTAAAGTCAATAACGACTTTATATAATACATATTTATAATACGTAATGCATTATTGATAAAACTATTTTTAATTTGAACTTTTATAACACAAACAATGTGACGTCTTCTCCTTCCAATGTCTACTGTCATACTACAGAGCGAACAACTCCATGAAACGTCGGAGTACAGAGAAATATTTGTCAAGTAAACACGTGTGTCGTAAAAATGACGGATTATAGAGCGATTTTTCTAGACCTCTATATACTTAAAAACAGCGGATTATTGGACGTGTCGGATTAACGAGCAGCGAATTATCCATCGTGTTCTGTACATCAAAAAAAGTTATTAGTTTTTGGACAAACCTTTTTTCCATTTCTGTATTCGTGTAACAGAATCAGGAACAGCATCGATCCAGCCAATGTTGGAGCGAAATACAGTCCGATAACAAGCCAAGGTCGCGCATACCAACTCATAGAATGATTAACAGAATCTATTAGAAGCGCTAGTAGTATACATAATATCATTCCCGTAATCCATCCCAGCACTTGAGCTCCAAGCGAAACCAGAAAATCTTTTATAAAAAAATTCAGTATATTACCTGCAAAAAAATCAAAATCAAGTGTTTATGCAAAGCTGTTCCAGCATAAAGGATCTATTAATAAATCGCAATCGTATAGTTTATAAGAGTCAAAAATAAAACTTATTTATTTTTTTTTTTTCGAATTGTCAAAGAAAGCTGTTTATTGTTTGTCATCACAATTAAAAACTGCATTTAAAGTGGTTAATTACTGAGAAAAATGATAAGGACGTCTAAAAAAATTCCCACGATTTTGGCTGTTAATCAGCTCACCCAATATTTATTTACAACTATGTATCATTATACTTGTTCAGTTTGTAATTTGTAGGCAGTGCCTGATATGTAATTATTAATGAGGCAAAGCAATAAAACAATGTGAAGAATATACATTTGTAGATTTCCGATGCATAAAAACTGTGGCATTGTGAAACTGTAAATATTAGTCACTGCCTATAATTTCCGAACTGAATTGTAATTTAACCCTTTGAGTGCCAACATGATTAAAAGAATTAGCTAAAAGTGCCACTCTCTAATTCCAATTCCAAAAACAATTAACCAGAATCAACAACTATGAAATAGAGATTGGATTAGTTCGTTCGGAAGCAAAAGCGCGATCGCGCTCCTGGCATTTTCGGTCAGTGTATTGAGGAGCGTGATCGCACTCCTCGGCACTCAAAGGGTTAAAACACAATATTTTTGAATAATTTAGCTTTAATTCTTACCATGGGCATGAATTCGAATAAATCGGACGCAAAGATATATAGCCAAGATCATTGCGATACAATTTAAAATGCATGCCGTCAAAGTTTTATACACGATCATAAAACATCCAAACACATCAAAGAACACAAGTCTTCCTTCGGCATACTGTGCTGTATTTTCAAGTTCTGGACTCGATGCAATACTTTTAACAAGTGCTAGTATATTATCACCAACGTGCTGGTATGTTCCCGGAGGAATATTTTCAACGCTATCGTAACGAGTATGATACACATAGCCATTTCTTCCAAATGCAATATCGACACCTGCAAAAAAAGGTCATAAGGTAATAGCAAAACATAGCAATAGGTAATCTAGAGTCGAAACTAGGATGCTAATTTTCGTCAGCCTAATTAGATTTTCGTTATTTATATATATTTAGTATAATAGCTTTTGTGTGCTATAATTGTTAAGAAACACTCCTTGTTGTAGTACTATATTAGAAAAATGTATTATTCCAACACGTCACCGTCGGGATTTAAATCCGAATCTTTCCACTTTCGCGGCGGAATGAGTTATCAATTACTCTACGGTGCACACAATTTAACATTTTAATCCTTCATAATATAGCAATTTACAACACTCAAATTCACTACATGCGAGAGCCAATTATTTATATATGTAATATGCACTAAACATTCCGAACATGAATACTGGATTTTAAAACAGCTGGGAAAAGTCTCACGTGAAAAAGCCATGGTCATCCGACATCCAGTGACGTAGCAATCGACTCAACTAATCACAGACTTGACCATGTTTATAGTCTCTTACGCCGAACTTTCTAATATTTTAGTAATCTTGATGCAGCGTTTCATCAGGTTTTTTTGTTACACGGTCAGCAGTATAAATCCAATACATTCTACCACGCGTAAAGAATGTTCACTTATCGGTGTCTGATCTAAAGTGAAACTTACCTGGTATTTTTCCAAAATCTCTAAATAATCTAAAATCAGTATCGGACGGTATAATGTTGTTTTGAAAAAGTTCCTCGGCAACTACTTGTGCATGCGGGTGAGGCACTACTGACGCGTAGTAATTCATAAGCCAAGGGTGTCCTGGACCAGCCTGAAACAAAACTTCACGACCACCAGCGCCGGCCGCTTCTAAATTAATTACCGCTTTTACTTCTTTTCGCCATTTGTGTTTTGTAATAAAACCGTGCGCTGCTTGAAGAGGATTTTCTTCGGCGCCATTGAAAAGAAATATAACGTTGTGTTTTAATGGAACTGATGATTGTGAAAGAACTCGAAGAACTTCCAACATTGTTACACAATTTATACCGTCATCGGATGCACCTAAAATGTAAAGTCATGTTGCAAAAATACAAGCAAAATTATGATTTTAAACCTCTCATTGTGGACACTACTTTATACGGAACAACTCTGTTAGTTCATTAATTTTTTTGGCCACTAACAGCTAGGGTTATTTGGGCCCAGTACTAGCTCATATTTTATTTGTTTTTAATAATTGATTGAAAATCCAATTGGTACTTTTAGCAGTTCTTAGGTCAGAACCTGGGTAATGGGAACTGAGGTTTCATGGATGTCCACTGTCGAGAGATTTCACAGCAGTAACAAGACAATATTTACATACCAGGACTTACTGGAACGGAGTCGAAATGACAGTTAAGAAGTAAACTGACATTGCTGCTTTGTTCCGAATTCGAAATTCGTGCAACCACATTTTGTACGTTTCTATACATGTTTGTTAATCCATGAGGATTAAAATCTAAATAATATTCTCCAGAAACTAATTGTACATCAAGTTGTATGTCATGTACTGAATGAGCTTGTTGTTTAACTAAATTTATTTCTCGTTTTAGAAATTCTACAGCGAGTTCCTCGTTTTCTTTGCTACCCGTTACTTTTGGTCCAATTCCAGCAAGTTGATTAAGAAGATTCTGCGATCTTTTGCCTATAAATCGTCCCGGAAATTTGTCCTGTGAACAGTATACACTCTAAATAAAATCAATATAAGAATATGTTAATTCTGTAATGCTTTAGAACGAGCTATATAATTGTTGTAACAACAATTATATAGCTCGTTATGAAGCATTACAGATTAACATATTCTTATATTGATAATCTTTACGGAAGTATTTCGCATTAATAAAAATTTCCATATGATAACATAGGTTGGCTATTAGGGCCTTCGAATTACGTATTGTACTAAGGTAGATAATGATTTAATAATAATAAAAAATGAAAATTTACTTGATTCATTCATACTCTCGCTACTGTGATGATTCGTGTCTAGAGATACCTAACGAATAAATCAGCTCTCGCATGTAGTGAATTTAATGTTACATTTGCTTTATTATGAAAAATTAACTGTTAAGATATCGCACCGTAGAGTAACTGATTAACTCATTCCGCCGCGAAAGTGAAAAGATTCGGGTTTGAACCCCGACGGTGACAGTGGAAAAAAATAATTTTTTTCTAATTTAGCAATGTAACAATGAATGTTTACAAAGAACCCGAGTTACAATTTAATACCCCTGCATCAATTTTTCTGCTATATTTTGAATATTGAAGAAATTAAACGAATAAAAGCACATTTTGTTTTTTGTTTTCTGATCACGCAAGGGTAAAACTTTGAATTCACCAGATCCTCATGAATGAGTATCACGATGACCTGGATATGACTAGTGCTACAATGAGTTCTCCGCAAGAGAACCATTTGATTTTCTGAGGAGAAATTCGTTTTGACGCCCGCATACAATTGCAAACAGCACATGTTTCCAGGTCTTCGCTGACGACATATACATAAATGGCAAACAAAAAATGAAAATACCTCTTCAGATATATCTAGTTGTCTGGGCAAACTCTCGTCTATGTAATGCACGCCAATAAATAGAATTATTACAGCTCCAAAAAATAGTACAGCCACAGCTGTTGGAAATTTATTGACGCGTTTTTCAACGTTTTCTTCACCATGTTCTTCTTCTTCACTAGAATCAGGTCTGTTTGTTGTGAATCTCCGTCTCATTTTGATAAAATATGAATGCATTTACGATAAACAATTAAAGAAATAACTGTCAATAGTAAAATGCTGCACTTTTTTCACTGACGTGTGCAGTACAGTTGATTATAACATGTCTTCTGTTATGAACATTCTTGTTTTACCGTTGATTTTGTTTGTTTGTTTTATCTATCTCTGGTTTCACCAATTAATAGTTGTTTTACCTATTCGGTGCCGGTTTCATGTTCATAGCTATTTACTTTTTTTATCTCTCAGATAAAATTTAAATTAATAAATTAAACAATATCTGCACTTTGAACACCTGTAACCACTAGGTATTTATCTGGACGCGATTGAGCTTCACAAATATTCGCACCTATAAATAAACATGTTTTGCGGATCATCGTTGACGTCGTCGAAAAAAATACTTCGGTTTTTTTTTATTTAAAATTTTTTATTTGATTCTACCGTTCTTGAGTTAAAACGTCTGTAACTGGCTATTTTTTGACAGTTCATAGCATAAATACATAACCTAACATTTCTCTAGAATCCTTTTTTTTACCAGTGTTTGAAAGGGTTTTGTAGGATAAAGCCCTGGTTTCCTAGGATAGCGCCGCCGTAATATAGCGGCCGTAATACTACGGTGAATTACGTATTATTCCTTTTACACAATATTACGAATTACATTACTGATTGCGCTTATCTAAGTTGTTGAAAATTGTCCGTTACAGTTAATTCCAGGTGGCAGGTGTTCTATTGTTAAAAAAAAGGAAAATGTGTGGAAAACTTTATTAAAAATCTATAAGTACATTAATAATATTAGACACGTATTTTAAAAAGTGCATGACAAATGCCTTGCTTAATTAATTCTGTTTTCGTGGTAGTAAACGGATTTTTAATCCATTTGAAGATGTTAATACGACTTTTGACACTAATTGTGGTTTAAAGATATCCCCGCTGTCTGTTATTACTGGTAGAATTTTAAAGTGTCTAATTATATCTGACAATGTCGCTTTAATCTCCAGCATTGCAAATTTTTGACCTGAAATATTAAAATTTAAAGGATAAAATATAACAAAAGTAAGTGATATGTTGGACGTACTGGGAACACGTTGATGTCCATGATTTTTTTTTAAATTCAAAATATAATGTGTATATGCAATAGATAAGACATGGCTGAGACCATTCCAACTCCACTAGTGGGGGAATGGTATTAATTTAGGTCAGAATTCATTTTTCAAATTTTACAATATTTTTTCGTTTTGAGGTCCCCTGAATCCAAAAAACATATTTTTGGAAAACGTTTCTGTTTGTCGGTTTGTTTGTGAACACGTTACAGGTCAAATGGTTGAGCGGATTAAAAGTTTTTGGTAAGACATTTAATATGCAAATATGAAGAGCCCCATTGTTTTCGGGGAAAATGGACGCATGCGCAGAAGAGATAAATGCTATAACATTGTTAGTGTACTTGCTATATAGCACATGATGTGAAACGTCGAGAATTTTTTGTCTCGCCATCCGACCGACCGCGACGCCAACAATGTATGTATGTGCCATGATACCGTGTACCTACATGTAAAACCATATTATGTAACATTGCAAACGAATAGCAAATTTCATAATATTTATTACTAATCGTTACCCGCGTCACCGCACGTACTTACAGAAATTTTATTTTATTTATTATATCAAATGTCAATATTTTTGAAGTTGGAATGATTCTGTCGTCCAAATGGCTGAAATTTTTTTATGTTATGTTGGTCCTATTGGTATCCCGGTAGACTAGTTCAACCCTGGTAATAAGTAAATGTTCAGAAATAAGTTTAAACAATAATTGCAAACTTTAGTATGGGATTTCTAGTGACAAATTACTCAGAAATTCCATTATAAATTATCGGAAAATGCTTGTTCATATTATCACATGTATTATGTAATTATCAAGTATGTACTCAGACTTTGAAGTACATAGATACTCTAAATAATACATTCATCAAAATATTTCATGTAAAAATGTAGCCAGGTCTTGTGTTGATATTCCACTAATGACTAAAATATAAAGGTCAAAAAAGGGCCCATACTCGGTACAAAAAGAATTGGGAACTAGAATGATGGCAAGTTTTGAATTCGCAAGTTTTCATAGTTTAATATTATAAATAAATGACTTGTGTTTGAAAAATTTCCAAGTGAAAAGTTGGCACCTCTTTAGATCTCAAATCTTTTTGTACCGAGTATGGATCGTTTTTTGATACTTATTCGTGTTTTTAGTGGATTATCAACGCGAGACTTGGCTACATTTTTACATGAAACGTATTTAATAGGATTTCAATTCTTTTTGTAGGATAATATTATGCCACTATAGTACGTGAACCCAGTTTGTATACTAAATTTCAGCTTTCTAGGATTAACGACGTATAATAGCCTACACCTCCCACTGTAAAAATCTGGGGTGATTTTTTTAGTGTATTTGCCATATGGCAACATACACTATTGGCGTCGGTCGGATAGCGGGACCTAAGGGCCGGCAAAAATTTCTCGACGTTTCATAACCTCCTAAACACATTGGCACCATAGACTTACTAAAAGAGTAGACACGTAACGCGCATTTAAGTTGACGCATGACGTTTGTGACCGAATATCAGACGACGCCATTTTATGGTGACAAACATTGCTGGTGACATTAAAGTTATTTTGTGGTGTTTCGAGTGAAATTTGAATTAAAGACTACTACATTTTTAGTGATTTAAGATGGTGGGTTGTTCTGCTTATGGGTGCAAAAGCCGAAGCGAGAAAAAGGAGCCGGGAATTAGCTTTCACAGGTAAAAAGTTAAATGTTATATAGTTGAAAGACAAATAATTTTCAATATATTTTTGTTATGAGATAATTTATCAACGAAACTCTAATACAGTGATTAAGGCATCTGTAAAAAAGACTAATTATGTTTATTCAAACAATATACATGGATGTTTTCATTCATAATCGGCTCATTAAAGATAAAAATTTACTCATACCATTTGGTTTCTTCCAGTGGCGGAGGTGTTTTTTATCGGGAAAGAATATTTTAATATCGCTTTAATCTTGTGTGAATTAGTCAGTACAGCATGTTTTTTTTCTAAAGAGATATGTAATTTATTTCTTTTTTTGTAGATTCCCCATGAGTGATTCGAGAAAACTTGCTCTTTGGGTACAAAAAATGCATGTTGCAGACTGGACTCCTAGTAAAAACGATAAACTTTGTTCAAGGCACTTTGAACGGAATTTATTTTATAAAATTGGTGAAAGAACTTGTCTGTTAGATAATGCAGTACCCACAATATTTGAGGCTTTGCCTAAATATCTTCAGGAGATGTCACCAACAAAGCGGGTATGTCAGAAATAGAGTATTTGACACCATTTAAAATATGTTACAAATTGATGTCGTGTAAAAAGCATATTTTATTGATTTTCATAATAAAATAAGTTTGCTTTCTGTAAAAAAACGAATGAAATGTATTTTTTTTTGAGTTTTTTTTATCGCGTATTTACCTGTACTAATTGCCTGTAAAGACATTTATTTATTTATTGTTGTAGAAAAGAAAAAAGTCTCCACAAGAAATTGGAGAGACTTCCTGTTCTACTTCTGTCGTGCTAGCTACGGATAGTGATGTTCCTAATGTGGAAAAGATCCTAGATGAAACACCCAGAAAAAAACGGCTTAGAAGGCAGTTATTCCAAGCCGTACGCAGATCAAGACAAAAATCAAAAAGAGTCAAAGTACTAGGGCAAAAAATACGACGGTATAAAAAGACAATACTATGTTTAAAACAACTTACTAAAGATTTAACAAAAACAAATTTACTATCTTTAGAACATTCTAGGGTAAATAATAATTTGCCCGGAATAAGTAAAGAAGTAAAAAATGTTATATTCTTATTATAAATGTATACATTATTTTTCAAATATACTTGAGAAAAACTAAAATTGAAATAATTGGGTCTATTGATTTTCTCTACATTTTACAAACCAAAAATAAATTATTCCTATAAACAATTTTGATTATCAAATATTATTTCGTTTTGGTAAGTCTACAATTGCGTCTCATGACACGCCACTGGGCCAACCGATCTGGTGACAGATGGCTTCATATCCCGAGCTTGTGTTACGTGTCCTCTCTCTTTCCTTGTCTAAGATTGGCACCATTTTTATAAATGTTTATATATATATATATATATATATTGTACGGGCAATAACTTTCGAAAGAGTTAATTGATTTTAACGAAATTTGGCCCACGTGTTGAAATCCATTACCGCCGGAAGCCTATTTAAAATGGGCGTAATCGGGCCATTTTAAGGGTAGTTTTTAGGGGTTGAAAAATGTTTTTGGGCCCCAAAATATCGAAAAAATCTCAGAATCGTTTCAAAATTGAAATTTAACCCGTTAGTAGCAATCAAAAAGTGCCCCTAAAATTTTAATAAAATCGGCTCAACAGGACCGGACTTAATCATTTTTTGAAAACACTAATTTGCAGATAGTGACTTATTTATTGAAGGGTGTATTTAATTCGGTGTAGACGTTAGATTGATAATAATATTACAATTAACAAAAAAAATGTTATTTTAAGGGGTGTATTAAGGGGTTAAATTTTTTATTTTGCCCAAAAACAAACTTAATTTCACATAATAAAAGTATAAAACCACACGACCCTATACAATCAAATACACTATATTGTCGGCAGGGTTTTGGCACTGCGACCCGGGTTTTTTAATTTTCTCGTTACTTGCACGTAAAACCTAGCCTGCATAGTCTAACAAGTATCTGTAATTTTATATTTGAAGGATGAGAACTGATGAGCACCCAGAGACAATTTCCCTTCGCCCGGCCCTGTTTGTAATAAATTATATTATTGTTTATTATGTCCGGTTTTATTGTTTTCTTAGACGATAATTGATAGGTAATAAAATCAATTATAAATTATAATAATTTATTACTTAACACCTCGGCGATTGGCTTTTAATTAATTTTATTAATTAATCAATTTAGTGTACTTTAGTCAGTGCCCCGCCACACGCCCCCAGCGCAATATGATATCGTGACCTCACTTTAAAATATTAATTAGTAAAAATGTATAGCCGCATTCAGGAATGAATGTCGTGGCCAATTTTATTTCCTAAAATTTGATTTCTTGCGTTGTTTATTTATGTAGATATGTACATATTTTAGTAAATAATGTATAGTGTACATGTTTGATGCTTGACAGGCTAAAAAATACTGTAAGAAAAAAAATGCTTACTTACCTATACAATTTCTTAGACCAGCACTGAAAGGGACATAGGCGTACGCATGTCTCCCTCGTGAATTTTCTAAAGAAAATCTTTCGGGGTCAAATTTCTCCGGATCAGGAAATATGTCTGGATTACGATGTAGCATGTATGCAAAAACCGATACCGAGCATTTGGCTGGCAAAGTATATCCATCTGGAATAAATCGATACTTAAATTCTTAATTCAACCTATTAATAAAAGTAAGTTCAGTACTATCAGTTAATAAAACGCATGCAACGTTGCAACTAAAGATCCGTCGCGTCTCAATGGAAGATTTTACGAATTCACTCTGACCTGAGGTATATTGTATTGTAAAAACATCGAGTTTTGATTGATTTACAAGAGGGTTCAGTTATCTACATTCTAAAAACATCCAGTAACAATTGAGATTTTTAATCTCGCTTATCATTTTCGGGTTCCGGACCTTCATTCTTTGTATCTGTAAAAAGTTTTCGAAAGCTTCACGTAAATGTTTTTCGTATAACTCCGGGCTTTGCATATTTAAAGGAAGATTTTAAAAACTAATCGTGTAGATCAAAACGCGTAAATTCGGGACGTTTATTTATTATATTAATAATTAATATTGCAGTACGTATGCATGCTTAATATTTTGTATTTAAAAAACAGGGCGGGTGTACTGCAGAAAAAAGTCGGTCCATTATGCGTCCTTGCTTTATACCTACTTATTTTTAAATCTTCGTTAAGTAACCGACTGTATAATGGTACACTCGGAAATAATCGTTCTACTTCCTTTATGACCTGTTCTAAGTATTTCATGTCTTGAAGATCCCTGTATGTGGGCATTGCGTCATTTGATTCAAAAAGAGCTTCTTGTTCAGAGTATACTTTTTCCTAAAAAATTAAGAAGGGTACGGTTATAATGGGGTAGTCCTTCATTTTTTCTTTGTAGTTGGAATCTACAAATAGCTTATGAAATAATTGTTCGATAGTTTTTCGGAAGTTTTTTCTAAATAAAAAACTCCCAAGTATGTACTTTCAATAGAATTTTAAATATAGAAACATGCCGCTACTGAAATGACGTAGATAATATTCAAGATTCGCTGTGCCACGCACACTGATCTGACAAATTAAAAGCGGAATCACGAGGAGGATAAATAATCTATATAGCTCTTAATTTCGAATATTCCTTACCTGTACATCTTGGTAAATGGCCAGATTAAAAATAACAAAACTTATAGCTGATGAAAGTGTGTCATGGCCCTGAAAGCACAAATTTATATTAATTTATAGGTACCTTGTTAGAGAAATTACGTTTTATTACATCACAGCCCTTAATGATACGTTAAACTCAACATTTTATAATATTACAATTTATACTGCTCAATATATATGTGTCGCCGCGGTGTTAACTATAAGATTGTGCAAAAAACTGAATATATTTTATTAAAGGATTCGCATTAGCGAACTAATCAAAATTTGTCGCTGTGCGTTTTAAATGGTCAGATCAGAGGTTCCCAAAGTTTTTCGCTTTCCAGCGCCCTTAAAATATCAGAATGTTTCCGCGGCGCCCCAAGTCAAAACATTACTAATAGTTTTTCTTCATTTCTATTCAGAAACTCATTGATATATCTATATCTCCAATGCTATCTGCAATTTTATTCAATAAATAATTAAAATTTTTCACGGCGCCCCAATAAAACAGCCGCAGCGCCCTGACGCACCAAAATTTCGCGACGCCCTTATGACAACACCGCGGCGCCTCAGGTAGTCGCGGCGCACACTTTGGGAATCACTGGGTTAGATCATTAATGTATGACCGCTTTATATTCTGTTAAACTAATCTTGATATTTTTTCATTTTTTATATATTTACCGCAAACATAAACGTGTCAATTTCTTCCCGAATTTCTTCATCAGACAGATTTACTCCATCCCGTGCGGCTTGTAATAAAATATCCAAGAAGGCGAAAGTGTTTTTGCGCCCTAGAAAATCACTTCAGATAATATTCGATAGAAAAAAGGCACGTGTCGACGCACACACGATTGAAGTGATTGTAGAATATAGAAACTCGATAACTGATTTACATTTTATGTGATATGGAATAGTGATTTGAAGCTATAATGAAATCTCGCACAACTTTGAAGTATCCCTTTAATTGGCATTAAAAACAAATTATTTTATTTTGGAAAGAATAACACAACATACTCATTACTCACCCTTTATGTCTTCGTCTGATGAATTATTAATAACTGGAGTTTGTATTGATTCTTTTTTTCGTTGATATAATATCTAGAATATTGTGAAATTTTATTATGTGCCAAAAATGTACACCTTTCCAAAAATTGGGAAAGTTATTGGCAAAAAGTAGTTTAGGTCAGAGAGAGAGAGATTAAAGGCGTGATAAAGTAAGCAATAGAAAATAAAGTTTCGTCTTATACCTTGAAAACCACTAGGTCGGTCGGAATAAAAGGATAGCCTTAGAGATGTTACACTGGCTACACTAAATCACACATTTGCTGTGGTCTTGTGAGAGAACGTGCACTGAATTGAGACACTGCACGAACCCTCGCTTATTCTTATAGGTACCAAAACTTCAAAAGTAAGTGATTTCAGGGCGCGCTTTGCTTGATATAGCCACGGGTTACCTGATATGTTGTCGTATGAAGTATATTTAGTGCTCTTTTTTGCTCGCGTCCTTCTTTTGTAAATGGAAATATAATGGGACACCTCAGAAGTGCATTATAGCTTCGTAGAGTAACAATATTTAACATGCTGCAATCAAAATAATATATAAAAAGGCTATTAACACATATAGAAATGTCACTTAGAGTTGCGCCCGGCAATGCTAAAAACGGAATATTTATGGTGAGATTTATCCAACAGTTCGTTTTCTGGAAGTTGTACTAGATAAATGTGTTCTGTAAATGTCCCAAGATTTCAGGGGTTGCTTTACCAAAAAAAAAAAAAATTAAAATTGAAAAAATATACTTGTTCTTTACAAAAGAACTCACTTTGAAGACACTAAAATACTTTTTTGAATTTTTTGATGATTTTTTAACAAAAAAAAAACTTTCTTTTCTCTAAAAGTATATATTAGGTAAGTCTAAAATTTTGAAAAAATCAGACGTGTAAAGAGGTGGGCAAAGGTTATTGGAAAATTAACGCACACGGAACCCTCAACGCTTGAAATAAGTTCATACTTGATCGGTTTTTTTTTGTCATAAAAAATAAAATAAAATTTAAGTACCTTTTGACGGCGTGGACATATTCAGAGTCGCTTTTAATTTGTGCATCAATTTTTAAGCCCATTGCGGCTTCTGAAAACAAGTTATAGATAGAGGTAGGTAAAGAAACATTTATTGCCGTTTTCCATTTTTTTTTTTAATACTCACCATAAATATTATCAAGAGCATATAGCTTTATGAAGGGGTGAATATCGATTGTCCTTCCATCCGCGTATTTTTGGAGATTCTCTATTAGAATCTTGCCATTACTGTTGAAAGTACTGACAAAGCTTTCCAAAATGTTGAAATGAAATGCTGGTGTGATTATTTTCCGTTGTTTGTGCCATTTTTTTCCTTAAATAATAGTTCTTTATAATGAAGAAAAAAATCAGTTAAATTCAATAATAAAATTTTACTAGTCTTGTCCGGTAGATTTTTGTACAATCATAGACAAGGAGGTAAATTGAAATACGAACGTGACGAAAAATGTATTTAAATTAATGGGTTAAATACCTGTACTTGTGACTAATCCTGTCCCCAGCCATGGTAAGATGAATTTATAATTAACAGATTTATCAATTTGTGTAGTGCTGCTTAATAGAATCTAGAAAATAATAGTTGAAAATATAGTAGGGCAGCTGCTGGGGTAATCGGGCCTCTAGTTGAGCGTCTCTTATAATTATTGAGCATTGCTGAACGCTGACGCAGGGTAGTTATTCACCAAACTATAACACTAGATCTCGCATACGAAAGTCTGGCTTTCGCATAAGACATCGCATGCAGGATTTAGTGTCAAGGCACCCACACACTTCGTTGTTTTTTGGCAGTTTTAATCGCCGATTAACATGGATGAACCGACGATTAAGATTTCAAGCAAAGACAGAAATTTTCACCGACGGTGACGATATCGGTGTTTATACCACAGACTAGCAATTTTAATCGTCGTTGTTAATCGCGGCGATTAAAACTGCCAAAAAACAATGAAGTGTGTGGGCACCTTCATAGTTTGAAGAATAACCGCCCAGGTGCCGACTTGACATGGGCGGGAGAGAAAGAAATTCGTTTCTGTGTTTGTTTTGAAGTTAGTTATCAGATGTTAATAATAATAAATATTCAAGATTTGGTTTATTATTCTCGCAGAAACTGGGCACATGTTTTGATCAGGTCCACGAAAAAATTCAAACATTTAAAGAATATCTCCAACGAAAAACTTTAAATGTCAACTTCCACCTTTTATTTTTTCTCAGTGTTGTACCGATTACTAAATACTCCAACTATTCATATAGCCCAATACAAGAAGTTTAACCACATCACTTAATAATCGGGCAGCTTCGAATATCATCAACATATAAAACAAATTCATGATCAAGCGACTATTTAAAACAGGGTAGGAATATCCATCATCGTCCTTTGAAGTCAAAATGAGTGGAGAAAATGAACGAGCAGAAAACAATTGTCGGTTTCAGTAGTAAAATAGGAGAAGTAGAGAAAAATGTATAAACAAAGATTTGCGGAGTTGTCCCCTTACACACATACTAAAAATCTCACTCTTCATTCCCTCTGCTTATTTTTTTATGAGGATGAAACTATCCCCTCGAATGTATTTTTTTAGGTTCGTATCAATGTCAAAGCTGATAAAGTGAAAAGAATAACGTAATTTAATGATTACTGAGCCATAACTCGTAAAAAAATTCACCCGCGAAGTCGCCTTGGAAACAGATGACTAAAACATAATGTTTTTTTCAACCAAAAAATGCCATTTTTTATATCTAATTCTCGTAGACTACAGTGGTGATTACAATGAAAATAAAAATAGCAAATAACAACCTTAGACTACGACTTTTTAACATTATAGAGCGGGTTAATCGGGGCTGTATTTACAGTTTTTACCTCAACGTCTTTGGGATCAGATAATAGAACTAGCGCTGAAGATCCTACCCACGCACAAAAAACTCGGCCATATTTTTTCTGAGTTTCACACATCCACTGCAACAAGCCTATTAAAAAAATAAGTCGTTTAATTTTTTTAAGCAGAAAAAAGGGTTTGTTTCGACTAATTGTCACTAACACCAGACTGCCAGTGTGTTACAAATATGCACAGCTAAGTATCGTTCATTATTATTTAAAATGTAAAACCAGACTAATTGTAAGTAAACATCTCCCTAAAAGAAGCATGAAGATATTAAGTCATATGACCTATGAAATTCTTGTGGAATTCCGGTGTCTCTAATTGACAATTTGTGCAATCAAAACGAAAAACTTGTTTTTAAAAAACTGTTATTTTTATTGTCTGTGCATGGACATTGCACCTGTAGAAAATTTATATGAGGGATGCAAAAATCAAGAAAAAAGATCTAGTTCTCTTAGCTTCCTGATAATCATGAATATCTAATAACTTGAAATATTGAAGAAGAGGCATGTTATTGAATAATTTATATCTGTGAGCTTTGACAATAACTCGTTAAGTCTAATGTATTTTAAGTTTGAGCAATTAATGCGTACCTCCTTCTGTTTTGAGAATGTCCAAAGAATTTCCAAAAATTAGATGGCCTGGTGGCGCGGGAATGAACTTCATCAAAGCAAAATAATTCTTGTTCACTACAAATCGCCGGTAAATCCATAATGCAACCAATCCAATCAAAAACAATATTGTTAACGACATGTTTTATTTTAGAATTAATTAAATTGTGATTGAGAACACATAGATCTCAGTTTTTGTTTTTCTGAAAAATAAATATTAACTGTTTATTTGAACAAATAAAGATAATAAATAAAAGTAAATATTAATAGAGTCGAGTGTCATATAAAACTAAAATTAAATCTAACAAAAAAAGAGTCCGTACGTTTAAGATACCACAGTAGAAGTAAAACTCTCTCACTCCAGTTTACTTACTACCCTTATCTGTGGTTAATGTTAAAATTAACAGCGCTGTTAAATGTTTGTCTCATTTTGACTTACGTGATGTTAAATTTGTTAGAAAGTGACAAAAAATTTAAAGCACTAAAATCTTACATTGACCTGTATACAGAATAGGTACCGTCATTAAATAAATAACAGTTCCCGTTCGATTTCCATCACTGCTGCTTCCCTTACGTTTTATCTATTTGAAATCACTGCGACTAAAATGACTTTACTTCCAAATCCTATTCGTATTACTTTAGAAAAAACAAATGTTTATAAAATTTAATAAAATACTGTACTATTAATTGACTTAATTGATGTAAATTATCATATAGGGATAAAGCAATTAATAAAATATTTATTATTTGTTAACATTAGAAGTTTAGAAGTTGGTAACTGGTTGTTTTCAAATAATAGTTACAGACGTGTTACCAATAACTATTTGTAATAACGTTTTTTTTGTATCTATAATATGTATACAATAGAGTACCATTAATCAGGACTAGATGGGACCGAATCATCAAAAGTCCGGATTTAACGAGATTTGCCTTAAAATGTACATAGCACTAGTGTTAGATGGGTAAAACTAAAAAAAATCGCTTTTTTTTCTTTTCCTATATACCTAGCTTAATTTTTGTTTTAATACTATTCATGTATACACCGACCTAAGTGTTTAACCGACGAGCTGATGTAGTATTTTCAAAATAAAATATCTTTGTGTTTAAATTCAAAATGTATTTTTCTCCGTCCGGAAGTCCGGATTAGCGGGACTCTACTGTACTATTTTTGTATACCTCCCATAACAACAACCTACCTGCTTTATCAGTATTGTTTTTAGAACAAGACTTCAAGGTCTTCTTTTAACACTTTAAATAAAAAAGAGTCTGAGATTGTTTAGTTTAATTTGACATAAATAATTTATATATTATAATGTTTCACTTTAATTTAAAACATGATTTGAAAACCGTTTGATATATTTTGTCGCTACAAATGGTGATGTTTCTTATTTGTTAAATCTTCTATAAACTTTGCGTGTTTTCGAGATGACCTATCCCACTTTTGCGAATTTTTATTGGTTCTACTTCTGGCGTCATTATACATAATTAATTTACATGTTTACAAAACTTATCTTTTCGTCTTGTTTAACTTAGTGATACAAGTCAAGCGGTGTGCAGGGCGACGAATGTTTTAAAAACACTTAAAAAACTGTCGAAAAATGCTAAATTAATATCCTTTTTTAGACACAATCATTTATTTAATTATAAACAGACATACTACATACTTTTAATTTTACAATTCAATATTATTTGCTTGGACTTTCATATAAGGAAGTACCTACGTAAGTACTAGTTACTACTCTACACTGTCTGCCTTGTTCTAAAATGACCTTATTTAAAACAGTCTTATAGTACGTTTATTTGATCATAATATAGCAGGTTTTTATAAAATCAGAATTTTATTATCGATTCCTAAAAAATGTGCGGAATGGTTATAAATTTCTTATTAATAAAGACATTTTTAAGTTTTATATAAATTAACTTTTATCGAACCACGTGATAGTTTCATTTTCTTTTACTAAAATTGATCCAAATTCCATCTTTAGCCGATAAAAGAAAATATGATGGATCGATTTCCACCGGATGGCTAGTTTTTGGATGAATCTTCATATCAAAATGAGAAACAATAGCTACGAGCGCCGCTTTCATTAGTACTATGGCAAATCTCATTCCTGAAAGAATCACAATATTAATATTCTCTACAGTGTAATATATTTTTTGCAAAGTTAGATGCAAATGACGCTTATGAGTCGTAGAAATAATGGTTGTTGCAGTAGAAATAACGTAAATGTGGCTAATGCGAGGTAAGAACATAGGCGTAACTCTATGGGGGCATGTCTCCCTAGAGTATCTGGTCGTTACTTATGTAAATTAATGTACATGAGAAGTTCGGGTATACTCGGCGTTTTAGAAACTCTACGAAGTACGGGATATTAAATATGAAACAGTGGAACCAGACGTTCCTCGGATAGACGGTCACATATTAAGGGTGTCGGAACGCTCTGAATTTAAGCCACACTACGAGGCTAAAAAATGATGTTGCAAGGGTGCCGCTGTCAGTTGATTACTCTAAATTTTGGAAATATTTTGAAGATTTAAAAAACTTTTGCGAAAAAGGAAGAGTCCCTTTAGGTTTGTGATGGAACAATTTTGTTAAATAAGTATGAATAAGGACATTGAAAAGTGTGTTTTTTGGCACAACTAATGCCAACTTTTTTCTAGTAAATAGTACATAAATTACAAAAGTAGTCCTTTATCTTCCTTATAGAGAAAGAATTTTTGCAAAATGTTTACGAATACGTCTACAATCAGCTATCAGCCGAAGCCCTATTTTTGGCTTAAATTCAGAGCGTTCCGACAGTCTTAATATCACTTTTTTCCTTCAACGCAAAAATGTCAGTGAAACGACATTGTTCTACAGATACGTTTCACGTAAGCATGCCTACGGACATGTTTTCCAGAATCATGTCCGCTCAATAAAGGAAACGCTCAACTGGTTTGAGTAAGTCTATGTGGATCGGTTCGGCAGCAATTCCCATAAACCCTCCTAAAATAAATAGCTACTTAAAACTATTTCATGTTTAAAAGTCTACACAAAAGAGAGTACCTGTAATTGGTCCTCTCTGCATCAAAGGGAGAGAGCTGAGAGAGAGAGACCGAGAGCTTAAAACACGTATGTATCTCTTTCGACATTTGAAGAAAATGTCTGTGCTCAGTTTCTAATGTTAGTATAGATTATAGAGGTTGCCTCATTCTGTTGAATTGTAGTGGGGGGATGACGTCATCCGACGGACTTGTCAATTGATTGCGTAGCAACGACTGCTGTTTATAAACTTTAATGGCAATATTTAACGAATGTCAAAGAATGTCAAAATATTGATGTTATTTGCAATAAATTAAATTTTTAAGGCAAGAGATATAGATAGTTTTAGATAAATAAAATGGCATTTTTGATATTGTCATTATATAGGTTGATAATAATATTAATCGTCCGCCCGAGCTTACGCTGATTGGTTAGATGGAACGAGACAACCTCTATAATCCACTAACTTTATCCAGTTTCTTATAAAATAGTTGTTAATTTATTAAGTCCACAGTTAATATTAATACCTAAGCATATTCTTGGACCATCACCAAACGGTATGTAGCTATATTTGGCAATAGAATGTTTCCTTTCCTCTGAAAATCTGTCCGGATCAAATTTTTCCGGATCTGGAAAATATTTTGGATCATGATGCAAAGCCAGTATGGAAATATAGACAGGTGTTCCTCTTTCAATTTTTACGTCTGACTTCCTGTAATCTCCCAAGGGATTTGGAAAAACATATGAATTTGTGCATCGTTTAGCCATAAATGATAAAGGAGGGTATTTTCGTAAGCTTTCTAAAATAAAAAACGGCACTGTTGATATAATAAACAAACGTATTTTAAGATTGTAATGAATTTATTTTAATAGATACCTAACAAAAAATTGTAAAGAATAGCGCTAATTGAGAATGAAACATGTAATAATCATAAAATAATCAAATACCTAAATTGTACGATCTGGTTGATAAACAAATTCAGACGGGAGTAGTTTTGCTATTGAATCCACAGAGCAAAACAACGCCTTAAAGTAGTTAAATGATAAATAGAGCGAGAGCTACTGAACTGTTTAAAATCTGATTTCCGCATTTAGTTTAATCAGTCCAAACAATGAAAATGGAAATTTTCTTCACCGACTTCAGTTGTTTTTAGAGGTAGCCAATTTATAAAAAAAACTGATAGCGGCAATTTTTTTTTTCTGGCGAGTACTCGTATACCATGTCGTATAACACAGAGACCGTGCAATAGCTCAGTCGCTAAGAAGTGACATAGTAGGGGTGTAAATTTCAACTCATTTTGGCAAAGCCGAAATTTTAACAGTATTTGAGTAGATATTTCAATTATGCATTTTCTAAATTACATTTAAAAATGCAGAACAAATTTTCAGCCAGAGTGTTGTAAAGTATGTCATTTCCATGCGGAATTCAATTTCCAAAAAGTTCAGTAGTTCTTGAACTATAATTAGCTTAGAAATTTTTGGAACGAAATACGAAATTGGAATCGTTTTGTTTACAAAAAGCACGATTTTTTTATTTTAGTGGTCAAGTGTACTTACCAGACAAAACATGATCTAAATATAGCATTTCTTGAATTCCATCATAAGTAATTTCTCCGTTGTATTTTGTGAGGACGTCATCAATTTCCTTCCTCAGTTTCTTGCACACCTCAGGATTGACTGATAATTCATATAGGGCGAAACTAAGGACCAGAAAAGTCATTTCGTATCCATCAGTGCAAACAGTCATTAAATGAACAGCAATGTCGTCTTCTGAAAAACCTGGGACGAAAATTTTGCATTAGTATAATTAATATGTCTAGCATATATTATGTAATTTTGCCCGAACCGGCTTCGCCCGAGTAGAGCTAACGATAAATCGGTAAGGAAATAACGCGGACGTAACAAACTGAAAATAGTCAAATTCATCAGGATTGACTAAGAACATTAAATCGTGAAAATTTCACTGCTGGATAATTTTTTTGCAACGGGCAGATTTTCGATTTTTCGATTTTTAATAAAAAATATAAATTCCATCTCATAGCAGTTTCGTCATTTTTATACAAATTAAGACAAAATATGATTACATAACTAGAATTAATGTGGTCAATAAATTGACTATGTACCTGAATTTTTCATTTTTTCTTGAAGTCTGAGCATATAGTCTAAGAAATCATTTCTTACAATTCCTTTTTCTTTCCGATCTTGTATTGTTTCTCTTACAATTCGTCGGAAGAATTCAGTCACATCATCTTCCAGTATTCTGGAAATAATTTAAATAGGTTGGCATTCAGTTATTAGTGTAATTCTGCAGTACTGGATAAAAAATTAATTAAACACTAGTCAATAAAAAGAGCAAAATTAAAATATGAATTCTTGTTTAAAACGTTACTAACTTGCAATTGAAAATATAGGCAAGCGTGGGCCACAAAACAATTAAATTCCTTTTAAATCCACTCAGAAATCCGGAATCGTGCATACGCTGTTCCAGTCTCCTAAATTCGGCGTTATCATTTTCAAATGAATGGGCATTTATTCCAACCGAAAAATTAGCTACTACATCTGTGGTATATTTTCCACAAAGCTCTTTAACTTCGACGCCTTCGCCCTTGCCGAAATCCACTTCGTTTGACAGATAATCCGTCAACCTGGTAGTTACTTCGGCGATTCTTTGGAACATTATTTTCATCTACAAATCATATTTTGTGGATGTATTGTGAGGCCATACAGTAAACCCCTCGTATTCGCGAAAGTTTGGTTCCACATCATCTACGGATTGTAACGAACCAAATTTTTGCGCATATATGCAGCAAAATTGAAACGAAAAAGTCAGTGATAGTTAAGAAAACTGTTTTTTTTTTTAACAAACACGTACAAGTCAATGTGCCTATAGCACAATAAGCGCGTTTTGATAAACTTTCACGTCATCGTTTAAGTTACAACTTGGCGCGGCGCTCAGTTGTTTGGCACGTTTTTTTTCGAACCGCGGATAAGTGAAACCGTTGATAGGAAAGACAAATCCGCTTATGCCAAATTTTTAATAAAATAAAATTAATGGTGATTCGATCATCCATTTCGTTTCATGATCCGGTTTACTATTTCTTGCCCCAATTAGAAGAGACAGCATTGTTGAACAGCTCCTATTACAACACGAAGGTCGTGAACATCAACGTATTTTTTAATTCCAAACAACCATACCGTTTCAACGAGTTCAATTAGAGTTAAAATGTTGATGAATGAATTTCATTCGACTCGTAAACCAGTTGAAACGTATCTTGAGATATTATGTGCTCGACTGTCTATTTTACTGCTGCGAAAAAAATCACTTGGATGCCCTACACAGCAATTGTTTTTACCAGATTAGAAAACAAAGAAAATTATTGTTAAGCTTACTTTTCCAACTGTAAAAGTGGGTATTATTTGATTTCTACCAGTTTTCCATCTCTCTCCATCAATTACAAACGGACTTTTTCCAAAAAGTGGATCTATTTTTTCATTTATATCCCAGTCATTCTTGTGAAAGCTTGAGAAGTCTTTAACCAAAACTTTTGCAATGAGATCAGTATCTCGCAAAACTATAGATGGTTGTCGTAATTTGTAAAATCCAAAATACAGGAAGTCTTTGTGACTCCTGAAATAAAAATACCAAACTCTAAAATCTGAGAAACATTAACGATTCGTTGAAGCTCAATAATTTTAAAAAATGAAGAAAGTTGAAACTTTAAATGTAATTATCGCATCAACAACAACGTGGAACGTTACATACATCGGGAATATTTTTTCCGCATAGGTATGTAGCTTACAATATTCATATTAGGGATGTTGCGGAAGTCTGCATCCACCACTACGGAGGATTCGCATCATTTTTAATATCTGCACCCGTAACAGTCATTGCGGAGGTTTTGAGGATGCGGATGTGATTCAAGTCATGAGTCATCCTCTTTGAAAATAAAGCATTTTAAAAATTCACTACTTGACTTGATTTTCTATCACCACTATTTGACTTGACTTTACCTATTTCAAACTAGTTATTATTTATCTAGATTCTAGTGAATCGATTAAAAACATTTTCAGAGCTTCAGAATTTGTAGATAAATAGCCAGGGAGTGAAATATTTCGGTTTAGATCATTTTCGAAATACCTCCGTAGCATCTTTCATTACTATTATTATATTAGTTTATCTTTTTTAAAAGAAACGTACATATATGCATCACGTAACGCAGGCCCCAACGACTTTCTCTGCAGCATCACTTCCAAGAGATTCCCAAATCCTGGAATTGTAGGTGGATGTGGCACATCGCGATTTTTCCAATATCTATAAGTTGAAGTCAAATACACATATACCAACGCGACTGTTACTAGCAAAATTATTGCTGTTAACATGTTAATTACATGAAATGAACTCTATTGAGTTATTTAAAATTAATAAACATTCTTCGTATTCACAACGACAGAAAAACATAAACAAAATTCATTTAGGTAAGGCTTTAATACTATTTAAACAAATTTATCTACGTATAATATATCATCGGATTTACAGTGTACACGACATAAGGGAAAGATACTGTAAATTGCAATTTTGCACTAATACTTTTTAGCTTTAATATTATTCCTTCGATCTTTTGAAGTTTAACTTCTTTAGCGATGTATCTATTTGAAAAAGTAAGAAATCGAGGGGAAGTAGAACTGGCACATAAAGGGCAAGTTAGTTTGTCTCTTAAATTACATCAAACTGACAAGGACAGAAGTTTATAGTGTGTTGATAAGTATGTGTAAATATTATTAATTAGTTTCAAATAAAAAAAAAATTGAACTTGGAAATAATATTAAAAACTACAGAAGTTAAACTTCTTACGTGAGGTTATGAGAGTGAGGCTCATTATAATTTTTTTCGTTTTATTTTCTATTCTTTATAATTGTAATTTTGAGGTAAACTCGGGAATAAAGGCGACACCTTACTACAATAAATAATTGTAATTATTTAAAAACTTTTTTTTTGAAAATATCAACTTTGTGATAAAAAGTAAAGCTCGATGATATTTCCATTTCCTTATTTCCCAGATTTTAAGAACTAATAAAAGTTTCAAATGGATTTTCAATTTAAGAAAAAAAATTAAATACGAATTGGTATTAGACCGAAGTAACTTTTGCTGTTGATGGCCTTTAAAACAAATAAATAATAAATAAGGGTAAAAATTAAAAAGCCTTTTCGATTTATTTTACATTATACATTTTTATGTAGATACATAATACATTATCATCTATAATAATTATAATCAATCTGCCATGGTCAGAATTTTTATGCGTTCCAGATAAATCGCCAATTTGGCGCGCTTAACTATCCTTTAGGCACCATTGATAGAAACTACATACTTCCTACATGGTAGGTGTGGCGTTCCTAGGCATTCAATGGCAAATTGCCTAGATTGCTTTCTATGCAAATGCAACTTTATGCATAATTATCAGTTATCACATTTTTTATTAAAGAGATTTTTATAATAAAAATAATATGTCACTAAGTAGCTACCACAAAAATATTTTAGAAAATTTAGTTGTAATTTTAATCCAGTTTTCTCTTATAAAAATTTAACCACAATCCACCTTTTGCTGATGTTAAAAAGTATGCGGGATCTATTTCCAGTGGTTGAATAGTTTTCTTGTTCAATTTGATATCAAAACGAGAAACAATGGTTACCAATGCTGCTTTTGACTGAGCCTGAGCTAATCTTTGACCTATAAGCAAAAAAAAAAAAAAAATAAAACTTTTTCCGATCACATAATATAGAAAATAATAATAATTTTTGTGGACTGTTGAGGTACGGACACTTCGGCGGCTCTGTTTGAAGTGATCTTCTACTACTATTTCAGTACGCGCATCCAAGTTTAAGCTATATATACATACATTTATACATACCTAAACAAATTCTTGGTCCTTCACCGAATGGCATATAACTGTATTTTACTATTGTGTTCTTTCTTTCTGCTGAGAATCTTTCAGGGTCGAATTTATGAGGATCCGGAAAATATTGAGGATCGTAATGCAATGCAGTAACTGGAATATACACCGGCGTTCCTTTTTGAATAATAACATTTGATCCTTTTTGATCTTCCTTTGGGCTAGGAAAAGTCACGTTTGTCATGGCATTTTTAACCATAAATTGCGCCGGTGGATATTTTCGTAAGCTTTCTAGAAAATCAAATTAAAACCTTTTAGTTTGTTTGCGAAATTTCTTAAAAATTCTGTAAAAAACAAAAAAAATGCCGAATTCTGTGACTACTATTTATAGTGAGCATTCATTAATTAACTATTTTTACTGAATATCCATAATATTGCATTGTAATATATTTACCAGAATAAACGCAGTCAAGGTATGACATTTCTTGAATGGCATCATAAGTGATCTGCCCGTCGTATTTGGCAAGAACTTCATCAATTTCATTTCTCAGTTTCTGGAAGACGTCTGGATTGATCGCGAGTTCGTAAAGTGCAAAACTGATTGCCAGTGAACTCGTTTCGTATCCATCGGTGAAAAATGTTATCAAATGAGCTGCCATGTTGTCAATATTAAATTCTGTTTCAATAAATATAATTTGCTTAGTTTTATTGTAGGTACAAAATAACATTTAAAAAAATACTTATTCTGGGTTACCGCGTTATCGAAAAATGTGAGGTGACAATTATCTGAGACTGTGATAAAAATGCGTAAAAAACAGAGTAAAATAAATTATAGTAAATGACGATTATTATAGGATCAAAAGTGGCCGTACCTAACCGTTTTTGTCTTGTTCTCAAAAAATGCAAAATAATATTAAAAGCACGTGAAATCAATATAAATTAATAAATCGTTGTTTAGGTACTTTGTGTAGAATATTCGATTTTACTCCCAGAATTTATAAAACTCTGCATAAAATTGTTATTGTTAGCTTAAAATCTAACTTATTAGTAGAAACAATTATGTTCGATCATCAGGAAGCAGCATCAGGAATCCCGTTATGTACGAATCGAGAACTAACGAATCCGCGGGCACAGTTAGTAAATTATTAATTATCTTACAGTGGTCACTGAACAAACATTTGTGAAGATATTTACCTTCGCCTTTAGCAGCTTTCTGTTCCAACTGCATCATTACATCAATAAAATCATTTCTTCGTTTTTCGCTACCCTGACGAGATTTTATAACTTCTCTTATTATCCTTCTAAAGAAATCGGCTGCTTCGTTGACAACAAATCTGAAATTTATACAACAAATTACATCCCTATCCTGCGAATAGAAATAAAGATAATAATTATTGTTATTAACATTGAACTGATGTAGTATAATAGAACCATCTCACGTATTGATATTTTGATATCGTATAAAGATAAATTTGATTACTATTATCATGACGAAAGACTGAAAACAAAATTTACGTTATTTAGGCTTAGTATTAAAACAACGTTCGAAATGTGCGTTGTTAGACGTATTTAGTACCTTTAGGCTAGTTTGAAAATTAAAATCTACGTACTTGAATCCAAATAAGTTTGCCACAGCTGGCCAGAATATAACGAAACTTATTTCGATTCCTCTCCATGTGGATGGTTCAAGCATCAGTTTGGTTACTCTTCTAAATTCAGCGTCTGACTCCACAAATGATCGAGCGTCAATGCCGAGTGCAAATGAAGCAACTACATCAAGCGTAAATTTCGTACATAATTCCTTAGCTTCAATGCCATTCAGTCCTTGAGCGTCGGGATTATTTATTAGATATTTTGTTAATTTATCACTAACTTCAGTTATTGACGAGTAAAACAATTTGATCTAAAATAGAATATTTCGTAAATATTGTTATTTTATCCTACATAAATATTTTTGCACGACCACCGATAAAATAGCTGCTTTTCGTGCCTGTATAATGGTAGTAAATTGATCCATTTCGCACTAGTGCGTAAGTAAAAAGCGAATTGTTATCGTACTACCATTTCTATAAAAAATGCATGAAAATCCAATGCAGCCTACAATTGGAAGTGAACTTGTTCAAAATTGAACTGCCAAAAATTTTGAAAATTATGTGAAAATCAGCTAATTTATGGGGGATACGTGAAAAAAAAATACTGTATGTATTTCGTGCGTGATGTATGGCAATCGCGCACTAGAAACAAAATTTACAATTTCGAGTTGATACTGATATTAAAAAAAAAATATCCTAAGATCTAAATTCTGTTAGATGTTTTTTTGGTATGGCAAAATTATTCCAAAATTATATACCTTTCCTGCTGTAAGGTTTGTTATTAATTGATTTCTTCTCGTTTTCCATAAATCTCCAGTCGACACGAAAGGATTTTTTCCAAAAAGCGGATCATTCTTTTCGCTAATATCCCAGTCATTTTTATAAAAATTTTTAAAATCTTTTACTAAGACTTTTTCTATAAGTTCTAAGTTTCTAAGAACTATCGCCGGTTGTCTAAATTTATAGAAACCAAAATAAGAGTATCCTTCGAATTGTCTGAAAAAATCAAGTATTCATTTATATCAAATGTTCACAATTTAAAATTATAAAATACCCAATCATTATAAAAAACCTAACTAATGCTCGATTTCTGAAACTACTTTACAAGTGCATTTAGAATGTAACATCACGTTGAAGGCTATACCAGAAACCTAGCATAAGTGTAATTTTAACAAAATTCAGTATTTAAAATACAGAGCTAGGATAATGGAAACTATAAAGGCGAAGGACCGTGATAATAATAATAATAATAATAATAATAATTCGTCGACATTATGTCTTGACAGACTTCACTCGCATTGTTACTATTTCCAATTTATCATTTTTTTCCTTTATTTTTTATATTATTAATCTTCAACTTAAAAAATAGTAAAATATGAATAACGAAATTATAAAAAATTAAAGTAAGGAAGACTATGGTCTTGAATAAGGAACCATCTCGATATTTGTTTTGAATTATTGGGTGAAACGATGGAAAACCTCAAAAAAAGGAGGAGGAAAAAAATATTATTTATTTATTAGTTTCAAAATACCTGTATGCGTCTTCTAAAATCATCCCTGGTGATCTTTTCTGTGACATCGCGTCGCCCAAGTTTCCAAAACCAAGAACTGGTTTTATTGTTGGAACACCGCGTTTTTTCCAGTATCCATAATTCCACTTTAAGTACACATAAAATATTACACTGGTTATTACAGCAAATAATACAAATTCCAGCATTTTGTAAAGTAAAAATTAAAAAAAATGATTCGTTTAAACTTTAAATATTAAACCCTTTTCATCAGAGAACACTAACAATCACTTTAATTTTGATGTCTGGTCAATTGACGCTTGATGTGTTTTGATTAATGTTACTTGTTTTTATACTGATGCATATAAAAATTGATTGAGGGCCATGGCCACTTAAATTGTGTTTATTATTAGTATTTGTGCGAATAAAGTTTGATATAATATAATATGTAAGTCAGAAAAAGTTATGAATATTATTAGTGTATTTGCCATATGGCAACATACACTATTGGCGTCGGTCGGATGGCGGGACCTAGGGGTCGGACCAAAATTTCTCGACGTTTCATAACCTCCTAAACACTTTGGCACCATTTTTAAAAATGTTTATATATATATATGTATATATATATATATATATATATATATTTATATATATATATATATATATATATATATATATATGTGTACGCGCGATAACTTTCGAAAGAGTTAATTGATTTCAACGAAATTTGGGCCACGTGTTGAAATCCATCACCGCAAGAAGCCTATTTAAAATGGGCCTAATCGGGCTATTTTAAGGGTAGTTTTTAGGGGTTGAAAACTGTTTTTGGGCCCCAAAATACCGAAAAAATTCTCCGAATCGTTTCAAAATTGAAATTTAACCCTTTGGTAGTGATTAAAAAGTGTCCCCACAATTGTAATAAAATCGGCCCGACAGGACCGGATTTACAAATTTTATGAAAACAGTCTAGTTTGCAGATAGTGATTTATTTATTGAAGGGTGTATTTAATTCGGTGCAGACGTTAGATTGATAATAGTATTACAATTAAGAAAAAAATGTTATTTTAAGGGGTGTATTAAGGGGTTAAATTTTTCATTTTTCCCAAAAATAAACTTAATTTCACATAATAAAAGTATAAAACCACACGGCCCTATACAAGCAAATACACTATATTGTCGGCAGGGTTTTGGCACTGCGACCCGGGTTTTTGATTTTCGGTATCAAGAAATAACTAACTGATCTGTTCTGACATTTTAGAAATAATTTCTAGTTGGTATTTCCAGCGTTTCTATTATCTTTTGTTAGAACTTCTACATATATAGCTCCTTATAATATGATGCAATTTGTATAGTGTTCTGTACACGCGCATAGCTCCTAAGTTAAAATAGATATACATCTTTGTTTGTACTTACTGGAAACAGAGTTATTTTGTGTACAGACATTCGCTAATATCCGAAAATTTTAGAATTTTCGTGATTTTTATATTCCTTGGAAATTTTGTCAAATTTATCATATAGAAAGGAAGTATTCTTTAAGCGTTTCTCAAAAATTAGTTAATTAAGTACACAATATCTTTGAAATAATCTGATTTTTAGCTTCATTACCCTCACACCTTTTTTGGAAAGTAACTAAATCTTCTCCATTCACTCTTCCTCAAATTAATCAACGAGATTTAAACTTAAGACAGAAAATAAATGCGTTGTATTTTGTGGAGGGCATCCCGCACCTTGCCCATGCACCGCTCCATTCACTCTTCCTCAAATTAATCAACGAGATTTAAACTTAAGACAGAAAATAAATGCGTTGAATTTTGTGGAGGGCATCCCGCACCTTGCCTGTGCACCGCCCCTAGATAAAAAAAGATAAAAAAAAACACTTGACTAGTAATGTGACATCCGGATCCCGAAATATCTAAGCTCGGCATATAAAAACTGAATTAATCTACTCAGTGATGCTTTTTGGAATGATACTTAACTTTTGTTGAAGAATGTGTAAAAATAATTAATGAAACATTAAAATATAGACTTCTCATGAAATTCGTTTTTTTTTAGATACATTGTTATATCTTATCTATTATTTTAAATAATATTTCTATCGAATCCACTTATGTGTTCAACTAATAAACTATCTTTTATAAAAGAATAATATTTACAGTTAAAAAAAACCCGGGTCGCAGTGCCAAAACCCTGCCGACAAAATAGTGTATTTGCTAATACAGGCAGTGTAGCTTTCTTATGCAAACTTAAGTTGGTTTTTGGACAAAATAAAAAAATTTGACTCCTTAATAGACCCCTTAAAAGAACATTTTTTTTTCTTAATTGCAATATTATTATCAATTGAACCTCTACACCAAATTATATACACCTTTCAGTAAATAATGCACAATCTGCAAACTAGTGTTTTCATAAAATTTGTAATTTGTTGTCGGACCGTTTTTATTAAAATTTTAGGGACACTTTTTAATTACTACCAGAGGGTTAAATTTCAATTTTGAAACGATTCGGAGAATTTTTTCGGTATTTTGGGTCCTAAAAACTTTTTTCAACCCCTAAAAACTACCCTTAAAATAGCCCGATTGGCCCATTTTAAATAGGCTTCGTGTGGTGATGGATTTCAACACGTGGGCCAAATTTCGTTAATATCAATTAACTTCTTCGAAAGTTATAACCCGCACACATATATACCTATATATATATATAAACATTTTTAAAAATGGTGCCAAAGTGTTTAGGAGGTTATGAAACGTCGAGAAATTTTGGTCCGACCCCTAGGTCCCGCCATCCGACCGACGCCAATAGTGTATGTTGCCATATGACAAATACACTAATAATTTGCATTTTCATATTTTAACAGAAAGATTAAATTCAGAAAACATAATCAGAGTGTAAAGTGTTTACAAATATGTTGCAGTTCTTGTAATCTACTTTCATGTCGCTCTGCTTGAAAAATAATGAGATTCCCATTAAATGATCCACGTGTAGACTGGGTCACTACAAGTTCATTTATCAAATTAGTCTATTTCAAATAATTAATTAATAAGAGGCGGACTGAAGTTTCCGGTCTTGGACCATCATAGTTTTGTCGCCTGATTAGCGGAGGAGTGTGGAATAAAAAATAGGGTAAAAAAATAATCTAATTTTGTTAAAATTTACATTTCTTGCTCCACACTGCCGTTTTCAAAACTTGTCGCCTTAGGTCGCCCCTGTGAATAAAAATCAATGAAGAGAAAAACAATTGCATAATACATAGTACTGCCAATTTTTTTATGATAAAACAGGTTTGATGGATTTTTTTGTTTTCACTCTTTTTATTTAATAATACGTACAGTAGAATAAAATTAAGCTGTAAACTTTGCGTGTCAGTATATTGAAAATATTCGCAAAAAATATAATTGGAGAGATGAAGAATAATTAGTGATAGGTTATACAAAGATTATTTTTGGATTTTTTTCTTATTGTGTATTTGTTTGTGTGCGCAGCACACAAAGTTACTGACCCAATTCGGATGGAGCTTTTGGAAAAACATAGGGCTCAACTTACATGATTTTTAGTTTTTATTTTATCGCAATCGGTTCTCATTCCTAAGATAGATAGTACAACAATGACTTGTAGTACAAGTGTGACGGAAGTGAGCCAAGTCAGTAGTCATCGAGAAGCAATCACGTATTATACGTCACTATATTATGCGACCATTCAGTCGAGCGGCATATCAAATACTCATTGACGATATAAGAAAGCAACAAGAATTTTTTTTTTTTTATTGACAAAAAAAAATACATAATTGTGCATCAACCGTACGATTATTAGCACTATTAAAAATTATACAAAGGGTACAAATGAGTTACAAAATAAGTTTAATTGCTTCAATATTTGAGGTATGTCTTTAGATATATGTCTTAAATCTAATATGTGGAATCTGAATTGTTTTTGGTTTTTGCCACGTATGGTGGGAGTGCAAAGCAGGTCAGTGAATGGGACTAATTATTATAATTTGGATATTAATTTGGTGTCACGTAGGAAGCGTAATAATTTTTGGATATTCCCTTCCTCATTTTTCAAAATTTCGCGAAGGTTCTGTTTGAGTCCGGCCGCAGATCTTTGGGGTGCGTACACAGAGCATTCGACAAGGAGGTGCTCTACCGTGATGTATTTATCGCAGGTGTTGCATTTTGGAGGATCTTCTTTCAGCATGAGGTGACAGTGCGTAAGTTTGCAGTGTCCTAATCTTAGTCTTGTAATAGCTGTTTCTTCTAATTTGGTAAGTTTTATTGGGTTTTCCCAAAAAGTAGGTTTGTCTTTGATTGATCTTAGTTTGTTGTTTGCTGTGTTTTTCCACTGATCTTGCCAGGTGGAGTAGATAACATATTTAATATGATTTTTTATATCTTGGGTACTTGTTGTTTTTTCTTCTGTGGGTGCCTAGAATTCTTACGTTCCTCTTCATACTGATTAAGGTGGAAATACATTCCTTTGCTATAATATGTCAAAAATAACTCAGCATTAGATACGTTAAGCTTCCAGAATGTCGTTTTATATGTTATAGTCAAAGCACGGAATGCTAGTACTTCTATGATTGATTGGTCAACGTGCGGATTAACCACGCGTTTTGGTTAAAGCCCAAAATTGTTATACGTTTCGGACTTTGAAAGGAGTTTATAGGCAATTTTAGGAGTAAATAACATGGCTGATCAGAGGTAAAAACTAAGAAATTCACTTCGGACTGATGACTTTCGCAATACATATTTAAATTTTATTTATATTACATGCAGTATGAGAAAATTTTGAACAAAAATATGAAATTATTTTCTTTTATAAAGTTTAAGCCATATTCCATCCATAGGAATTAGGAACAAAACTCCTGGGGCCAATTTTGGTTCTTTCGTCTTTGTGCACTTTCTAACTTCGAATTTCGATATAACAGCGGCGATTCCAGCTTTACTTTGTGCCATGGCTAGGCGAATTCCTATAGAAAAATATAAGATAATTACTGTAGGTCAATTGCTTACAATTAAACAAAGATAATAAATGATACCTAAACAAATTCTTGGTCCTTCGCCGAATGCCAGATATGTATATTTATTGCGTTCGGCTTTGGCTTCTTCCGTGAACCTATCCGGATCGAATACCTCAGGGTTTGGATAATATTTCGGATCTCTTTGAATGGCGAATATTGGAATATTTACTGTTGTTCCTGGTTCGACGATCAAATTAGAACCGGTACCTTCACCTTTTGGAGGAGGCAAAGTATATGGTGCAGTGCATAATCGATTCATGAATGGCAATGGTGGATATTTACGCATACATTCTGAAAATTTTGAAAATAATAAATCAAAAAAAGTACTTAATCCTTACATATAATATAAAATAAAATCATTGCCAGATGTTTGTTTATACAGTGTGTAAGTTTAGTCTGTCACTAGTCCATATAAAAAAATCTCAGATTTGTGGAGAAAATCCTCGGACACGTCGCTTTTATATCTTAAACGTGCATATTTTCTGATAGTCATCTTCATGTAGATTCACCTCTTGTCGGATCGACGTTATCGTCTTTTTTTAAGAGCACCTTCCCATTTTATTGCAGATTTGGGTAGACAAACAAATTCTAATTTCAGCAATCTTCCATTATTTGACATTTGCTTTGAACGGATTTAGATATCTACGTGAGTTTCTTTTTGTGTCTAGGTACATATATAGTACCTACCCACTTTTACCTGTGTGCTGTGTAGACTGTAGACGATAGTCGGTACCGTATGAATTAGCTTTTAAAGTAGTTTTTAAATTTTTACCTGAAACTACAGCGTCCAAATATGTCATTTCTTGAATCGCATCATACGTAATTTTCCCGTTATATTTTTCAAGTACCTCATCAACCTCATTTCGAAGTCTTTCTTGCAGTTGTAGATTTCTAGCCATTTCATAAAGTGCGTAGCTGAGAACTGTTGAACTCTGTTCGAATCCATCTGAGAAAAATGTCACAGCGTGTGCTGCAACGTGCTCGTTTGTAAAATCTAAAAAAAATCATAATTTGCACTGATTTTTCACTCGACACGTGGTAGAACGTGATTAATAATAACACGTAATTAAAAACACTTGAAAATTCTACCAATTATTTGTAGAATTTTCAAGTGTTTTTAATTACTTGTTATTAAAAAAATCAATTTGTAAATTATTAGTGTAACTAGTGGGTTAAGCCTGTCTCCGTCAGGCGCAATTGAAGTTCAAATATTCAAAATGGCATTTTTTTTACATATATTTTAGAAGATCCCCTTAAGTTATGTCCCGTTGACCTAGGAAGTCTAAATGTATGGGTCAAAGGCCCAATCTGTAAAAACAAATTTTGAATATCCCTTTGTTAGGTTATAGAAGAAATATAATATGTAGATTCCAAATTTCATGTTTCATAGTTTCAGCAACAGCAACTTTCTCAAACCTGAGCTGTGAACTGTGAATATGTTAACAACATATTGGACCATAATTTTTTCTGACAACACTGTGACTCCTGAACATATTTTAGACGGCAAAATGCGGTTTTCATATTTTGAATACAGAAGTATGACGTTTGCACTAAATTGTAATATTTACAGTTTCAATGTTTCCTTTAATTTACATTTTTTACTATTATAAGACGAAAAATAATCTGTAAACTAATAACTCATTGCGCACACAATTATTCTACACGTTTTTCGACTGATTATTAACTCAATTAAAAAATTTGTAATTATTTGCAAACTTATTTGACATTTGATATTAGAATGTTTCTGAGTTTGTTATTGGTAACCAAGGCAACCAAATATCCATCCATGGCCTATTGTGTTCTATGAAGTTTTTTTCTAAAAAACCCCCTATTTTGACCCCCGGGGAGAAAATCGAAAATCCGGCTACGTAAGGATCTATCCCGTGTTTCGTACTATAAGTGTGCCAAATTTCAACTTCCTAAGTCTGCTGGGGCCTTCTGGAGGGTCTGGAAAGACAGACAGACATCTGAACACACAATTGGAAATTATATATGTAGATTGCCTCCTGATAGAGATTCCGATACTTCCCGATGTTTTCCGATACTTAAACTACATTTGTCCACATTATCATTATAATATATTCCGAGGAAATTCTTAAATTCACATTAGATGTAAAATAATGATTAATCATTCTCATAACGATTTTCTCTAACCTAGTTAGAATCTAATGAAATATCTGGAAATAACTTCTAGAGAAGCACCTTCTGTGACATTGAAAATCCTTTTATATATAATATATATGTATATATGTATCTAATCGTGTTTAAAACAGTTATACTTTGTAGATTGATCAATATACATACCATAAGGTCCTGGTTTATGTTTCAGTTGCATCAATAACTCCAAGAAGTCGTTCCGTGATATATTATTTTTTTCCCGATATGTCACTGTTTTATCGATAACATTTTGAAACCATTCTGCTACGTCTTTGGGTATAAATCTGTAAATTTAAATTTTAAATTTATTTAAGTTCAATGTCAACTTCAAAAAATATCATCATAAGTACTAACTACTAATGTATAAAGGAAGTTTTCGTTCGCAACTGGTTGTGTATTCGCTAAAACATGAGAACTACTGAACGGATTTGAATGTGGTTTTTACCACTCAATAGCTTATTTCGTGAGGAAAGTTTAGATCTATAGCCCCGAATTCATCTGAGTGTAAATAAGGTTGATTTTTCTTTAAATTGGAGAGTAAGTGAATAGCGTAATAATTAATTCATCATAATAAATTATTATAAATTTGAGCGAACGAGCGAAGCGAGTCTATATCATATTAACTTGATTGAATGAAATTTAATCTACACGGGAAACCGGGCTGGGTCATTAGTTATAAAATATTTTAAAGTAAACATGTAGGAAGTGAAATAAATCCATAATGTATTTAGATGAAAACTTCTCAGCGAAGCACTATGTGATAATAAATGTTGTAATTCATTTGTATGTTGTTATGTTATAAGACAATGTTTAAAAACATAAGTAAATTTTGTTTTTTTATCAACTGTTGTGATAAAAAAATACGCCTGGAATCAGTATTTACATTTTATTTCATGTTTAGTGACGTAAGTAAATTGTGATAAAAGTAATAG
Source organism: Venustoraphidia nigricollis (assembly GCA_034508555.1). Classification (NCBI taxonomy): domain Eukaryota; kingdom Metazoa; phylum Arthropoda; class Insecta; order Raphidioptera; family Raphidiidae; genus Venustoraphidia; species Venustoraphidia nigricollis. The sequence goes on from JAVRKA010000072.1 coordinate 1,112,532, forward strand.
TTGTGTCTGCTTTAAAATGAACTAAGCACACGTAAAAATTAACAGGTCTGACCTATTTCTACTTATACAAATATTTAGCTAGAAAAAGACAAAAATTTAACAACATGAATTCTATAATTAATTTACCGAAAACGCAGAAGTTTGGCGAATGCTGGTAAAAATATAATGCCAAGGTGTTGGAAAGATGTCCAGAATGTCGGTTCGGCAATTCGGCGTCCCATTTCGCGAAATGGAGATTGCGGATCTGTAAAGGAGTTGCCTTGGAGTCCAAAAGCACACGAAGCAATCACATCAATTGTATATTTGTAAGCGACTTCCTTCATGTCAAAACCTTCATCTTGCGATGTCTCAGGGTGATCTTCCAAATACTTAATTAGATTATCACAAACCTCTGTTATTAATTCGAAAATATTTTTCACCTGAAATTTTAATAACATTTATTATTATTATAATTAACATTATTTATCCTTTTTTGTGAAATTATAAGTGTGTAACTAATGAGCTGTAAAGGACGTAAACACTGATTCCTTTCCAAATCCAATTTAGAAATGTTTACAAGACCACTACGCTAAACGGATTAGGTTCTGGTTAGATGGCAAATCCGTAGCTACTGGGCAAATTGTCGCTTTTCTTGAAGTAATTTAATATGGAAACTATTTTCTTAATATATTACGTATAAGTCGAAGGAGGTTTTATTTTTAAGAAAAATATTATACCTTTCCATTTGTAAACGCAGTTGTAACTTGTTGTCGAACTATTTTCCATTTGTTGCCAGGAAGAACAAATGGATTTTTTCCTAACATTGGGTCAACCGACTCATCAACTTGAAAATCATTATCGTGAAAACTAGCAAATTCTTTAACACAAATTGTTTTTACCAATTCTGGATCTCGTATCATTATAGCTGGATCACGACTTTTGTAAAATCCAATATATGAGTAACCTTCAAATGCACTGAAAAAAAAAATCACCTCCAACGTTTAACTTAGCACAGCCCAAATTTGTTGCACCCACCGCCAACGGTATGTGCTCTATTAACGCTTTGCGCATCAGAGTTGAATTTCGCTTATACAAATAATTATATCTACGTTAATTTAGCAAGAAATTGATTCAAATTGTAGCTTTTTGAAAATGGAAGATTTCGTTCTATAAATTTAAAACATTTTTAGATCGCTTCGAGTTCATAATAACTCCTAAACTTGCTATTGAAAATCGTGTACAGCAGTTGTCGGTTAGTCTGTACGTACGTCCGAGCTGTACAGGACACAGGTCGCAAGTCTTGACGGAGCGCCTTGTTTTTTTTTAGATTTTAGGGATTGTGATTTTTTTTCCAAATGTTGGATCTTTTAAATACATTTACACGCATATTTTCAATTTTTTTCTCTCGTGTCGAAAATAGTGACGGGAATTAGAGAGACAGACAGAAAAATAATAATAAATAGAAAATATCAACTGATATTAGGTTCACACAATTCTGGTAGTTAATAAATAAATAATGTACTTATTGAAAAAAGAAACAATGTGTGGAGGCCAGTTTGAAACTTATTTTCTATCCAAACCATCATGATGGACAATAAACAATACAAAAATTATATATTTAATGATACTAACTTGTAAATATCTTGATAAACTTCACAAACCGATTTTCGCATGAGGAAATTATCAGACAAGTTTCCAAATCCGATGACCGGCTTCAAACACGGTATTCCTCGTTTTTCCCAGTATCCATAATTCCAGGTCAGGTAAATGTAAAAAGCACAGAAAAGCAGAATTAAGAAAACCAATAGTTCAAACAACATTTTGAGACAAAATGAACAACGATGTCATTTATCCAGTTGTTGTAAAATAGGTATGGTATTTTAAAGTCAGATAAAATAGTTTCAACAAAAAATTTAAAGAGATAATTATATTGCATTTGTTTGTTCCTCGTCACTTGAAATTTGCGCGTCTATTATTGTCTGTTAAATTATTATGCATATATAATTATCTTGAATTGTTTGTAATTTTTACGTATTATATATTTATGTAAATTAGTATTATTATAAATTTTCGACTATGTAATTTAACCAGCGCCGGCGCTACGCTTCTGAGAATTCTGTACGGAGATTTCTAATTTTAAATAATTATAAATTCGAGCGAACGAGTGAAAAAATTGTTTAACGTATTACCTATTAATTGTTAATTAATTATAAATTACCACCCAAGCAAAGCCGGACGGCGCATCTTATTTATTTAGTTAATAAGTAACATTTAATATTTTTTAGGATCAATATTTAGACCTTTTTTTATATTACTTCGAATGATTGATCTGTTTAGTGTTTCTGGTTTTTTCAGATCTGTTTTTTCATCTGCTGTTAGCCTGTTATGTAAGAGTAATATGGCGTCATATTATATATTTTTTGTATTATTTAGTAGAGCTGTAGCAAACCGTATGTATTCGTTACCGAGTAACGGGTACATCGCCTGACTCGAAGTACCGAATCGTTACTTACAAATTAATTTCGTTACTCGCATTTGTCGTATGTCAGTGTTTGATTCACAGAGCTGCTCACAGACACAGAGCCAGGTTTGATTCGTTATAGTTATACGAACGAATACGAATCATACACGTGAACTGGAATACGTCGTGCGTCGTACGTATGCGTGTGTATGTGTAATGTGTACGTTCATTTTTGATGTATTTTGAATTCGTTCGGTACATTACAATACAAATATAATATTACGTTATTGCTGCGCATACCGCCGTACATTGTAACATTATTTTAGAAGAGATAATATTTAGTGAGTAGCTCGGTGAGTAGTGTAAAGTGTTGTGTTGCTATTTTTTATGAGGTAAGTAATAATTTTCACAACATAAAGGCCTATTTTGTATTTTTGCATATTTTTAACATTAACACTTACAGTGCATAATTTGTAAATTGAAAATTTGGATAAATAATTTGAGATAGTTATTGTTTTTCTCAAATGTTTCTTTTCATTATTATTTATTTTACTAAAGAATGTTTTATTTTGTTTCAGAGTTTTTAATTGTTAATGTTGTCTCAATAAAGAATTTTCCATATTATATTGTTGTCGTATGTTGTTACTTGTTTGTGATAAACCTCTTCTTAAAATCATTTTAACAATGACGCGAATGCGACTCGATGCGATACTTCATGTTCGAGTCTCGCATGAAGTATCGCATCGAGTCGCACTCGTGTCATTGTATTAGCAGCTGGACGCTAGTGCTTGATTGTATCAAAACTCTAAAGTAACGAGTAACGTAACGATACGAAAGTAACGGGTGCTGATTGTTTTAGTAACGAATACATGCGGGTACACAATTTCTCGTTACTTTTACAGCTCTATTATTTAGTACGAATACAGATTGCACGATATTTTCGTGAAGGACGGTATGAAAATATATAGATTATGCAGTTAGATAAGACTATAACGCATTTAGATTAACTTTTGTATCGTCCATAGGCTGCATTATCGGCACAACTCAAAAAATAGTTGATAAAACCAAAAAAGCATATCCCGGTAAGCTTTCCACTATATGGGAAAAATTGAAAAAAAAAATTAAAAAAATTTTAAAAAGAGATAAAAACTATTTGATTGAAACCGATCGGGATCGAACCGGCGATCTTCTCCGTACTAAGCAAGAGCGTTGACCATTACTCTATGGAGTTCAATGTTGCTCTAGTTACTATTATGGTATAGCAGTTAGTTGTACAGTGTATAGAAATATAATAGATATCGGGGGGCACGGTAGTGCACCCACCAAGACGAGCGCAAGCCAAGGGTAGCGGAGCTTTCTGAAAGCGTTTCGTCGTATTTTCTAGCCGTCATAGTTTCGGTCTGGATAATGCTAGAAAGCTGAAATTTTCAGAATAAGATGTCCTTAGCAAACTTATTAAACACACTCAGTATCAATTCGTCACCTCAGTACTTATTTGTTCAATATCCACTTTTGGGTGAAATTGAGTTAGACACACAAAAATTTTTGTAAAATTTTGCTCTGTTCAATATCCATAAATAAAACGTTCTATGAATGACGGGTACCTCGTTTTTTTTAATATTATTGTTCAATATTCCTATAATAAAACGATAGTTATGTGCTACTTTGTTCAATATCCGGATATTGAACACATAAGCACCGAATAGAGAAGTATAGGTTTCTACTTGTGTTAAGTTTGTTCAATATCCCATGAATGTGTTTTGTTGCAATGTTCAATATCCATTTAGACCAATAATAGTGAAGTATTTACGTCACATGATATAAACACGTGTTTGAACTTGCTTTATTCTAATTGTTTTAGTCAGAGGTTTTAGTAGTATAGTGGAATATTTCTAGGTGGTTGCTTAAAAATTAATTTAAGAAAAAATGAGTCGGTTAAATTCTCCGGTTCCTGAAATGGATGAAGAAACACGAAGGTAAGACTTAAATGAAATAAAAAACAATACATTTTTTTAACTGTAATGTTTTGTTTAGGATTGTTGAAAGTATTGATATTAGAGGCGACGGAGAAATTGTTTTTACAAAAGAAAATGTGCAAAATGATCAGCAATCTATTAATTTCGAAGAAGATATTATAATGTTTCCATGGACTATAGAATCTACTAGGGTTGATGAAAATAGTTCGAAAATTGAGGTGGTTGGAGTTGAATTTATTGGCGACAACAATGATAATTTCACAGAACATTTTAATAATAACATTTTAAATTTAAATAATCCGAATGATTCAAATATCGTTATAACTGAAAATACTGAAATGAAAACTGCGAAAATAATTGATAAAATTTGTGACAATAAGGATAATACTCATATTGAAAAAAATCGTAAAAATTTAATTGTGAACAATGATAGCGAAGAATGTATTGGTGAAGAGAGTGAGTATATCCCATGTTACAATGAAAACAGCTCTGGTGAAGACACGAATCAAAGCGAAGTTATTGTTGAAGAAGAGAATTTAAATGAAGACACCCATTGCAGCTATAGAAAACGTTCTCGAAATGATACGGAATGGGGTAGAAATAAACGCAATACAAGTCGGCAAAAGGGAGAAGAATACGTGGATAGTAAAGGGAAGAAAATACCAAAGAGAAGTGTTAAAGGTCAATGTTCGCCACACTGCACATTCCTGTGTATGCAAAAATTTTCCCCCAAGGATCGACAAGTTCTGCATGATCAATTTTGGGAGTTAAGTGATGCAAAAAAGTCTCACTATTTTAGCAAATACACAGAACGCAAAACATCATCCCGAAAACGCACTTTAAAAGAAATTAGCCGTAAATCTTTCACACATTTATACCATTTTGAATTAGAAGATGGAAAAATTCGTGTATGCAAAAATTTTTTTTTGGGAACTTTAGACATCAGTCAACAACGAATTTATTATTTTTTTAAGAAAATCCAAAACAAATCTACGCAAGTACCGAGGTCTCCGATAAAAGGGAAGCATAGAAAAAAATTTACTTCTGATGAAAAAATTTCTGAAATAAAAAACCATATAAAGTCTTTTCCCACCGTAAATTCCCATTACTGCCGGGCCAATTCAAAAAAATTGTATTTGGATCCTTCACTTAATATCAGCCGAATGTACAGTTTATACAAATTGAAAGTTAATGAGCCAGTGTCAGAGGGTATGTACAGAAAAATATTTAACACGCAATTTAATCTAGATTTCTACAAGCCCAAAAAGGACAGGTGTGACAAGTGCGAAGAGTTTAAAGCAATAAAGCAGCCTACTCTTGAACAATTAACTGAACATGATTACCACTTAAAACGAAAATTAGAAGGGAAAAATGAGAGAGCAAAAGACAGAGAAAATAATGTAGTAGATGATGAAGTAGTTGCTGTCGTTGTTTTTGATTTAGAAAATGTGTTTTCTCTACCAAAATGTGAAATATCGAGCTTTTTTTATAAACAAAAATTAAATGTGTACAATTTAACGGCCCATTGTAATGTAAATAAAGTCGTTTATAACTGCATATGGAATGAAGCGTTAAGTGGTAGAGCTGGAAACGACATCGCCAGTGCTTTGGTGAAAATTTTAAAGAAAATCGTAGCTGATCTTCCCCACTTGACAAAAATAATTTTATGGTCCGACAGCTGTGTTCCACAAAACAAAAACTCAATTATGTCCACAGCGATTAAATATTTCTTGAAATCAAATGATTCTAAAAACGTTAATTCCATAGAACAAAAGTTTTCTGAACCAGGGCACGGAAATTTGCAAGAAGTGGATGCAGCACACTCTGTTATAGAAAGATACATTAGAAGATTGGAAATCTTTAGTCCACTTGGCCTTGTAAGATGCTTATTAAAAATACCCAAAAACAAATTAGAGTTTAAAGTAATCCAGATGCAAAAGAATGATTTTTTTAACTATCAAATTGCTGCAGCATCTTTAAAATATTCTCTTGTACCATATACAAAAGTTAAACATATTATTTACAAGGCAGACGAAACTTGGAATTTGTGTTACAGATTGTCCTTTTCAGATAAAATAAATACGATTAATCTTTTAAGAGGAAAATCTAAAAACAATAAAGATTTACCTACACTTAGTTTGCAAAAACCGGGTCACTTAAAAGACGACAAGAAAAAACACCTAAAAGAAGCTATAAAATTTATGCAGGATCAGCAAGACATTGACTTTTTTAAAGCAATATTAAAAATTTAAAAAAAATATTTTTTATTTTTATTTTCAATCTGTTTTTGTTTTTATACTTTGTTAGAATTACTGTTAATTTGTTTTTATTGATTTTTTTGTCCAAATTATTAATATATATATTATTTTGTCGTAATTGTCTTAGAATAAAATTGTCATAGAACTAACTGTAGTTTTTAATTAAAAACCTAAAAACAAAACTTTTATGGTGCATTGAACACAACAATGAAATAGAATAATAGAATTTAATTGATCAATATCCATCAAAACTTGTTCAATATCCTAAAAAAATAAGAAACCTGTATGATTTTTGAAATCTTGTTCAATATGCAAAATAAAAACGTCATTTACTTGAAAACTGGTTGACCAATGATAAAAAAAAAATTACATTGCATTTATTAAATTAATTTATAAATTTAGAAAAAAAAATAATATAGTCAAAATGCAACAATAAAAGAGAATAGTCACTTTTACCTTTGAGACTGATTTCCCTAAACTTACAAAAAGTGGATATTGAACATTAAAGTATTGAGGTGACGAATTATCTAGTTTTTATGGTTTCAGATTTATAGAAATCTGAAATACGTCGATTATGAGACTCACTGATCATTAAAATTTCTACGGCACTTCCTGAAGTCCTAGAAGACTGAAATTTGATACGTAGACTAGGATTTGCATATCAACAACGGAAAAATTCAGAAATCGGAAACGTTCCCCCTCTAGCCCCTCGTACATGGGGTGCATATCTGTACATAAGGGAATATGTGCAAAAATGGTCCAAGAATAGTTGAAGTTCAAAAAATAGAGCCCAAAGAAATAAAATAATGTAGGGCGCCTATCAAAAAGAAATGAAATCCCACCAAAAACATTTCATGTGAAGTTGGTAGCCAAGACTCACAAGTTCATAATGCTTTCACTGTTAAAAAGTTATGAGATCTCTAATAGAGCCAAGCCTCTATCTGAGCTCCGATTTGTACTCTACATCTTGGTCAAAAAGTATGGCTTGGCCGTTTCGTGATTGTAGCAAAAACTATTCCTTATGGACTTAAATGTTATGTCACGTAATAGTTCCTCGAACATTAAACGGCCAAGTCATACTTTACAGCTTTGGAGTTAATAATATTATAATTCCAAACATAGCACACTATACTTTTTTGGAATCCTATGGAACCGATATAGCAATAAAACTGCATAATCAGCATCTGATTGGTTACCTTGAAACCTCAACACAGCAGAACAATCAAATAGTTAGGGTATCCTATTCCTATAGGCAAGCATGTGTTGTTCACATGATAATTACTAGAGCTCCAATGTGTGTTTGGATCGCCAGACAGAAGTATCGCTAATGCAACGGTGGCACATCTCAAAACTGTGGAATGCACGGAAACTCAAGGAAAATTAAGATACAAACAAAGTACTCTTATGAAAAGTCATTAGTCAATTAATCATTCCTAATCCTTATTCCGTTATCTATGCTATTATATAAAATTCTTCGTATAATGTATGTATGTAATGGTGTATGTATGTTTGAACGGATTTAACTTAAAACTATTTGACGGATTTTGATGATTTTTTTTAAATGCTCTTTATGACTCTAGAAGTGCTATTGGCTATATTGTAGTTAACTTTTTAAAATATTTTTTTGGTTAATAAATTAATTACATTTTTATGTGCTTCCTATTACCGTCACTAAGGCCTGTTGCCCCACCATTTATGCATAGCCCGATCGCTCGTAGCGAGATCAAGGTTATTGGTCGGAGAGGGTAAGGGGGAGTTCAAGTATTACGCAAACAGTTTTAGGGAGCGGGGGTTCAATTGTTTCTTTTGCTGACAAAGGGAACGAGGAGATATTATGAATCTTACGTAAGATAAAAAAATCTGAAAAATAGTTGACCGTAAAGATCATCCCTAAAACTTCTACTGTTTTCAAGCTCCTCAAGCACAAAATACTATTTTTTTTTAATTCTAATTTTGATGTGCAATAAAATGTAAACAAATGTTAAACCTACAGTATTGAAACGAATGTTATTCAATATTGTTCTATGAATTGTGTAATGCCTTATGTTATGTAAACGGCGTATACTGATATTGTAAACATTGTAAGCGAATGCAGTGGCATTTTGTGTTGAAACGGGAGACGGGAATTATAATAATTATAACGAATTTTTCATTAAAAAATTTTTTTTTCATTGCTTGCAGTTACAAATAGGTACATAACTTTAAAATAATACATATCTACAACTAAAATGTTATATATCGATAATGAATTATCATTTAAATTTCGGATGCACCAACTGCAAAACTTTGAAGGGATTAACTCTCGTTTCGGGCATACTATGGATTATCATTGTAGTCCATCTTGAAATAGTGCAGAGTAGGTAATAAATCATTGTTTTTAACGGATTCCAGTGAATACAGTAGAGCAGATTTCCAAATTCAGGTAAAGACTAAAGAAGTTTGTAGACTACTTAATCTATGCGTACCACTGGAATCTGTTAAAAACAATGATTTATCACTACATTATTTCAAGATGGACTACAGTAAGTAACATACGCTTGTTTTCTTGTAATTAGTCAATACAATAGACCGCCCCCTCAAAGTTTTCAAAATAAATCTGTTTACATGTTTGTGTTTATTTTCTCTTATAAAGTTTAAGCCAAATTCCATCAACTGGCATAAGAAATAAAACACCTGGCGCTAGTTTTGATTCTTTGGTTTTTGTGCATTTTCTGATTTCGAATTTTGATATAATAGCAGCTATTCCAGCTTTAGCTTGTGCCATTGCCAAACGGATTCCTAAAACATATAATATAGTTATAAAACAATAAAAAAATACCAACCTTAAGCGGACTTTACATTTGGAGAGTTTACTTGCGTGTAATATCTATGATTCAAGTGCACTTGCCACTTGACAGCAAGCGGTGAGTAATATTCAAGTACCGGCTAGTTTAGTAGTAGAAAGTACCAGCAAACCCTTCAAATGTAAACTTCGCTTTATCTTATACTTGACCCAATAATTTCGAATGAAAAAAATCATGCACAAATTTTCTGTTTTTCGTTTAAATCAGTCCTAACAAAAATTACATATTTTATCCTAAAGTGCACGGAGGATACACATGGTTCAAAATTTAAGAAATTAAATTAATTACCTACATAATATCGTCTGTTTTATTAGACTTTTCAAAAGTTTGCAATGTTCTGACCATTTTAGGAGTTGATATTTTTTGAAGCCAAAAATGTTAAAAAAATTAGTAGAAATAACATTTTAACAAAATTGAACAGACAAAGCCGAATAAAACTGGTTAAAACTGGTTTTAAAATATTTTCATTTTAATTGTATGTTTTGAACTTTTATTTGGATTTGCAACTGAAAATGTATTTCTAGTTTATTTTTTCCACGTGTCTATTTATGTGTAATGGGTTACGATACCTATGCAAATTCTTGGTCCCTCGCCAAATGAGAGAAATGTGTATTTGTCCCGCTTTGCCTTAGCTTCTTCAGTAAATCTGTCCGGATCAAATACTTCAGGATTTGGATAGTATTTCGGATCTCTTTGAATGGCGTACGATGGAATGTTAACTGTAGTCCCTGGTTCGATTATCAATTCAGAACCAGTGCCTTCACCTCTCGGTGGCGGCAGAGTATAAGGCGCGGTACATAATCGGTTCATGAAAGGAACTGGTGGATATTTTCGCAATGTTTCTGAAATTAATACAATTCCTTAGTAGATATAAAAACACTATATGCTGATAAATTGATCAGATTTTGAACAGTTTGGTACAATTATTTGAAATAATTTGTAACTGTATATTATGTTTGTATGTGTGTAATACTCTCGAAAGATTTAAGTGATTCATTGCTTGGAATCTATTTAAAGTGGGCATTATTAGACTGTTTTAATTTGGTATATCTAGAGGTTGAAAAAACAAATTTCAGCTCAAAAACAGCGATACATTCTAGAAGAGTTTCAGAAATTTCGATTTTCACCGTTGCTTAAATTTTACTATTAAACATTTAACAAAGTCGACCCGATATGTAAGTGGGGTCCATAATGTTATCCTTAGAGATAACTGACTGTATATGTACATAGGAGTTGCAGTAATCAGATCTCCATCTAGTTGGGTGCCTCTTAAATTGAGCAACACTGGTCAGGTACTAGTCCAACACGGGCGAGAGAGAGGGAAAGAGAGAGAGAAATCATTTTGTTTTTGTTTTAAAGATAGTCAACAGCTGATGTTAAAACTAATAATTATTTATGGCTTGGTTTAGTATTCTCATAGAAACTAGTGCATGTTATTTTGTTCAGCTTCACGAAAAAATTCAAACATTTAAGAAAAACTTAAAATGTTAACTTATCTCTTTTATTTTTGCGCCGCGTTGAACTTACATGTTCGATTACTACTGAATAATTCTACAATACATATTAGCTTAATCTATGATATTAGCTCAACTACAAGAGGCTTAGTTACAGCACTCTATAATTGGACAACTTCAATAATTAATTATTGGACAGCAAATACAAAACAAATGCAGGCTCATCATTACGCATGGGTTTGCTGAACTTGAGCTCAGGGGCCGCGCGATCCACGAGGCCTCCTAATCGCTGCGACAAAATAACAAGTATAAATGGATTGTTGTTTATTTCTGTCGATAATCGAAATTTCTGTAAAAAGGGTCTCGTGTTTTCTAAATTTGGCTTAAGACGGCCTTGAACAACTGTCTAATTACCTGAAACAACAGCATCCAAATACACCATTTCTTGGATTGCATCAAAAGTAAACTTTCCAGCGTGTTTTGCGAGTACTTCGTCGACTTCATTTCGAAGTCTTTCTTGGACATGCGGATTTTTAATCATTTCATACAGTGCATAACTAAAAACCGTCGAACCCTGTTCAAATCCATCCGAAAAGAATGTTACTGCATGGGCAGCTATATGCTCGTTTGTGAAATCTAAATATGAAAAATGTAGAAATATCTTAATGAATAACGTGTATGTTTTTTTCACTGATATTTTAATTTGAATATATAACTATTTTTTATATAATATATGCGGTGCCGTATTTAGCCTTGTGGAGGCTCCTAGGTATTCTAAATACCGGAGTCTCTTGTTATTTTTTTCCGATTGCACATAAAATTCCGCGAATAAGCGTAGTTTTCAAATAAATATCGCCGGTATGCGAAAAAATGTATTATGATTTGAATAGTAACGCTAACGCCAAAACGGCTACAACAAATTATCTCTTTCCCGGTCGCGGGATTTAAAAATCCAGAACTGTATGTAATATATTTTGAAGAGTGAGAGATAACCTGCCCACATAATATAATCCGATTTTGTGGTACCTAATATTTTTAGCAAAAATAAACAAATTTGAGTTCCTTATTTGATTTTTAATGCAGATGAAGGATTGAGTCGTTAAATGACTTGTACTATTAAGTCATTATTAATTTTGTTTTATCGAAAAATGGTATGTAACTATTTGGTACGAATATTTCTATGCATATTTGTGAACACTAAATTTACCAACATTTCACCATTTTAAAAATAATTAATATTTCTATTATTATTAATCTGGTCAAAAATGATATTTTTTCTACATTTACCATAAGGACCATGTTTTTCTTTCAGTTGCATTAACAATTGCAAAAAATCATTTCGCATTATTTTATTTTTTTCTCGATAAGATACTGTTTCATTTATTGTATTTTGGAACCAATCGGCGACGTCTTTTGGTATAAAGCTGCAAACACAAATTTAACTACAAATAGCTATTTATAATCTGTTAAAATTAAAAAAATGTTGGGAAAATTCAATTTGAAGATGCAATGGACAAAACAATGCTGTTTCACAATAAAAAAAAAACAATCTACCGAAAACGTAGTAGCTTAGCGATTACAGGCAAAAATATAATGCCAAGGTGTTGAACTGATGTCCAGAATGTCGGTTCGGCGATTCGTCGTCCCATTTCGCGGAACGGCGATTGGGGATCTGTGAACGAGTTGCCTTGGAGTCCAAATGCACACGAAGCAATCACATCAATTGTATATTTGTAAGCGACCTCCCTCATGTCGAAACCTTCTGCTTGTGACGTCTCAGGATTTTCTTCCAAATATTTAATAAGATTACCGCAAACTTCAGTTATTAATTCGAAAATATTTTTCACCTGTAATTGTTTAGTAATATAACAACAATTATATGCCTAGTTTAAAAATTGTTAGTCGAATATTCCAATAGTGCCTTTTTCAACCGGGAATTTGTTTACTGTACCTATGACTGACTTTTCAATAGCTCGGTGGTATATTATGCTTATTTTAGAAATGATAGTAATCCAGATTCCTAAGCTCGTACGGGCAGGGCCCTCTTTTCTACTGAGAACTTTGGGCAAGTGCCCAGGGCCCCGCAATCGATGGGGCCCCCTAGTTCTTGCCAGATCTGCATTCGATAACTAATACTGCCGACAAATATATATATCGATATGTTTTTTAATAATAGACATAGGGGCCCCATTATCCTAAAGTGCCCAGGGCCTCCAATAGATTAAAGACGGCCCTGCGTACGGGGATTCCTTCAACTCATTTATCAATAGCGGCAACAATCTGTGCTAATGATTTAATTTACAGATTATTAAAATTTACTTGACCTTGCTCTGAGTGAATGCTGTTGTTACTTGTTGACGAGCGACTTTCCACTTATTGCCTGTTAAAACAAAAGGATTTTTTCCTAACATAGGATCCACCGATTCATCTACTTGAAAATCATTGTCGTGAAAACTAGCAAAATCTTTAACCAAAACTGTTCTTATCAGTTCAAGGTCACGTATCATTATAGCGGGCTCTCTGTTTTTGTAAAATCCAACATAAGAACAATCTCCAAAAGCTCTGAAAATTATATTTTTTAGATATACAAAAACAGTTTTTAATTTTGAATCGGTTTATTAAAATGGCTATATAAAAATTTCATTTCATTCATTTATTTATTATTCAGATAACTACACGAGTTGAATTTGTCAGTTGCTTAAATACATATTATATAATACTATTAAAATCAATTTGTCAATAAAACACTGCATAATTAGAGATATTTTTAATTCTGTTTTAATTTTTTTTTTTTTTGAAAGATCTCTTATTCGATCTGGGGCCTCCTAGTGTCGGGGAAACATTCATTAAAAAATGAAAGCTTTAAGTTTGAATGGTTTTTATCACAAATTTAGGGATGCCATCTGATCCACAAGAAAAAATATTTTTTAAGCTTATTAAAAACTGGCACCATTTTATCATTGGAGACAGACGACAGAAATATAAAGTTATTAATTGCTTTTTTAGGAGTAAAATTAGTATAAGCTTGTGGAAATTGTAATTTATTTGGAATATTTAATATTAAAGATAGGTATTAACTATTTCAGATGTTATTAGAAATCTTCTCATTATTATGAACAGAAATATTATTGGTGAGATTGCCTTTAAGTTCATTGTTAATAAAATTCAACAATGCTTTGGTTTTCTTATCCGAATCATTAATTATATTACATACATAATCAGACATTGGAGTTTTTATCATGTATTCACATTTATATTTTTTAAAAATCGGGAATTTTGTGATTCTTATTATAGTCATAAACTTTGACTTAATAAATAATACTTACTTATAAATGTCCTGATATACTTCGCAAACAGATTTTCTCATAAGAAAATTGTCCGTTAAATTTCCAAATCCTATGGTGGGCTTAAGGCACGGTATGCCTCTTTTTTCCCAGTATCCATAGTTCCATGTGAGATAAATATAAAAAACACCTATGAGCACAACAAACAACAACAATGCTTCGAACAACATCGTGTGATCGAATGAAAATTATAATCTTCGATTACAGTCATCATCCTTGTATTTTTCCTGCTATAATCACTGATCTCTCAACAACGGATAGTGAATGCTAACCATTGTGTGAAACCAATCTGCGCAGCGGCATGTCCGTCTGTCTGTTTCTTTGTCAAGACCCTATTTTTCAGGAACGGTTAGAGGTAACAAGTTGAATTTAACATCGTATACTAAGGTCTGCGACCCCAAATTCTGTAAGAAATCAATATAATAAGATATAGATGTAGAAGCTTGTTTGGTACAAAGGAAGGTTTTATAGTATAAGCAAATGAAACAAGATCCGTTTTCGCAGAATATGCTAAGAGTAAGTTCTATAATCCCATAGTCCTGTAAAAAATACACACTTCTCACTCAATGCAATCAAAGATACAGCCTTTAACTACATAATATAACGGTAAAGGTGCGAGTTCTACCCTTACGTGACCGCTTTTTTATATAATACTGAGTACTTGATAAAATCATAATAAATTTATCTAAACGTTGTAAAATAAGTTAATTTAATAACCAGTTATCATTTGTTCAAATCATAGTCCAAATATCTGCGATTGTTCATAATATAGAATGTAAATTTGTATTCATTAACATAAGAATTCTTTGGTCTCAGGTATAAAGGACTTGAGTCGAAAAATCTAGTTTTTAGTCTAATACCAAACGAAAGAGAACACAATTTTATGAAAACTACTGAATGCGTTTCAGTGAATTTAAATAGAATTCTGCTCTGATAGTAAACACAGTGAATAAAATATAATTCAAGGTGATCCGTGACAAATTGCGATCTGTAGATCTCGGACGTACGTACATACGTACAGAAAACTGTTGTTCGCGATTTTTAATTACAATTTTCGAAGCAATTATGAACTCTAATCAATTTAGAAATGATTCCGTTCTATAGAACAGAATCTCCTCTTTTCAAAAAAGTACAATTTGAATGGATTTCGTGCGAAATTAACCTAGATATTGACGAGCAAAGCGATAGTAGAGCACATTCGCTAGTAGCGGATGTGCAATAATGTATTTATACTTATGCAGATATTGGTTATAAATTTAAAGTATCGATCGGAAGTTACAATCATGTGCAAAACTTTCTGTGCAGTCTTGTATAATGATAAATAACCACGGCTATTTAATATATATTACCGCGGTTATTTAACCGGCAATTTGTTCTTTTACGTCAGCGCAATTTAGATTAGTAAAAAATTAATATCAATAATTCTTTTTTTACTTAAGTCCCTTGTACCTGATACCAGAGAATTTAAACATCGATTTTTTATTGCAGTTAGAATTGAATATTTTTTCTTCATACCCTGTCGAAAGTACGCACTTTTGGCTTCGATTTTAAAGCAGAAAGCCTAAATTTATGCACTGCTGGAATTACTCGCATGCCAGGTGTAACGGCAGACCGGAACAGTTTTCTCGTGCACAATGATTACGAAAGTACTTCCTTTCGACCGGGTATGAAGAAAAATAGTATACAACATACGGCCAAAAGGATGATATTCCCTGCACTGCGCGACATATGATGCCCTCGGTTTAACCTCAGACATCATGTTACGCGTGGTGCAGGAATTACAACTTTCTGCCCTTATGGTGTAATATACAATTGTTCTGTATTATATGTATTTATTAACTATATTCAACTATAAAATTTTGATAAATAGACAACCACTATATATTTGTTGTGAGTTGTGACATTGGACCAACTCATTATCAACAATTATTTTCTCATTAACTATTAAGTGCACTACAAAATGAAAGATCATATCAAATTAGAGACACGCATGTGTTTCGTAATGAATAATGAAATTATTTTACACGCTATTGTCGTGAAAGATAGTTCCCTGTTATGATAGCATAATTAAATTAGCCTTTAGCCTAAAGGTTAAAGCCTTACGGCGTATTAATTTATCTCGGTATTCATAAAAATCGCATGAAAGGACATGCAAACAACAGACTTTGCTTTTTAAATGGGTTACTTTTTTGGTGCTGCCACCTAATGTGTTTTCAATGCACATACTTTAGTTTGTCTATCGTTCATGCTTATGGTTTACGACTTTGATGCGAGAGTTACCTGAGAGTGTGGTTATGTTTATAAATATGCCCTGCCAGTTTGTGAAATGGGTAGTGTTAATTACAAGTTTGGTGTCAAATATCAAATTGTTTTAAAAAGTGAATAAAATATCAATTTTGTGACAGTTTGCTTCGGAAAATTGTGCTTACAGAATGTCGGTGGCGATTGAAATACCCCTCCGTGATTCGGATGAGGTAAGCGTTGAACAGCTTGATATGTTTTATGTGTATAAATCAGAGTAACTAATATTGATTTAAATGATTTTGTAGGTGATCGAGTTATTTATTGATCAGTTACCTGACGGAGATGAAGTATTAGGGATTTTACGACAAGAACGGGTCAAGCTCAATTTATGGGTTAATCTTGCAGTAAGTACATATTTTAGTTTTTGATACTTGAGTATGTTATGAGGAATTATGGGGCACCTGGATTTATAACTGTTTTTCTATGTAGTTGGAGTACTATAAACAGAAAAAAATCGATGACTTCATCAAAATTCTTGAAGCTTCCCGGACAGATGCCAATGTTAATTATAGTGATTATGAAAAGGATCAAATGCGAGCCCTCGATATGCTTGCTGCATATTACGTGCAGCAAGCAAATTGGGAGAAAAATAAAGATAAAAAAAGAGAACTGTTCACGAAAGCAACATTGCTTTATACCACAGCTGACAAAATTATTATGTATGACCAGGTAAGATAATGTTTTTTTTCATGCAATAATGTAGCTACTGCGATATATTTAATGGATAAAAAGAATTTTTAATTAAGTGTTTGTGCGTGTGTAATTCCATGCATCAACTTCATTTTATTCATATATCGAGTATCGGTAACAACAAATTAAATGTGATCTCGGCGATTACCTTAAATTATGTGATCGAGCAGAACAGACACATATGTCTATTTCAAGTAAAAGCAATGAACAACAAACATCTTTTTTTATATAAAATTCATTTTGAACAATGTACATTTTTGATTTTTGCTGCTTTAATATTAAATATCTAGTCATTGAAATTCGTTTAAACTAAGTCCAACTATATTCTTCTCTTCACGTCTGTTTGTTGATTCAATTTTTGTTTTTTAGAATCACTTGCTCGGTCGAGCATACTTTTGTTTGCTGGAAGGAGATAAGATGGAACAAGCCGATGCCCAATTTAACTTTGTATTGAACCAGTCATCAAACAACATTCCGTCTCTGTTGGGTAAAGCATGCATTGCATATAACAAGAAAGATTATCGAGGAGCTTTGGCCTTTTATAAAAAAGCACTTCGAACAAATCCGAATTGTCCAGCTGCTGTTCGGCTTGGAATGGGACATTGTTTTATGAAACTTAATAATCAGGAAAAAGCACGATTGGCGTTTGAGCGTGCATTGCAGTTAGATTCGAAGTGCGTTGGAGCTCTAGTAGGATTGGCTATATTACGATTGAACCAACAACAACCCGAAGCAATCAAAACTGGAGTGCAAATGTTATCCAAAGCGTATACGATCGACTCGACCAATCCAATGGTTTTAAATCATTTAGCCAATCATTTTTTCTTTAAGAAAGATTATGCTAAAGTTCAACATTTAGCTTTACATGCATTTCATAATACTGAAAATGAATCGATGAGAGCTGAAAGCTGTTACCAGATGGCGAGGGGTTTTCATGTTCAAGGAGATTATGACCAAGCGTTTCAGTATTATTATCAGGCCACTCAGTTTGCACCGGCCGCTTTTGTCTTACCACATTTCGGATTGGGACAAATGTATATATATAGAGGAGATGCCGAAAATGTAAGTACAAAAAAAAAAAAACACATTGAGCCTCACCCTCATAAGTTCACATAAGAAGTTTAACTTCTTTAGTTTTTATGTACGTCAAATTACAGAAATTATTTTGTACTTCAATTGTTCGTAATTTTTAACGTCAGATTCCCAAACACTGACTTTATATGTTCATCCTTGTCTTACTATTTTGCGAATCAAAATGCAACACACTATAAACTTCTGTCCTTGTCAGTTTCATGTAATTTAGGGGATAAACTAACTTCCCCTTAATTTGTTCCATTCTACTTGCCCTCGATTTCTTACTTTTGTCAAACGAAGTTAAAACTTCAACAATGCTTAATATCAAACTAAAATACTGTGTTTTTGTATTTATTTGCAAGTTTCGGGTGTATTGCTACAGAAAGGTTTGATGAATATCGAAAATAACACTTTAAAATATTAAATTAGGCGAGTTTTAAAGATCAGAGAATAATTTTATTTTTTATTTGCAGGCAGCACAGTGTTTTGAAAAAGTACTCAAAGCACAACCGGGAAACTATGAAACTATGAAAATTCTCGGATCGTTGTATGCTAATTCCACATCTCAGTCAAAACGTGACATAGCAAAAAACCATTTGCGTAAAGTCACTGAACAATTTCCTGATGATGTAGAGGCGTGGATAGAATTAGCTCAAATTTTAGAGCAGTCAGATTTACAAGGTTCATTGCAGGCTTATGGAACTGCGACAAAAATTTTAAAAGATAAAGTCCAAGCAGAAATACCACCGGAAATATTAAATAACGTTGGAGCTTTACACTACAGGTACTTTTTTAAAAATACTCGAATTTTCTTGAAAACCAACAAGGGTCTCAGTCAATAGTGATGGCGATAAACTTGACCCTATATCTTAATAATTTAATTGTTAAGTATACACTCGCACGTTCATATTTTTATAATTTTTCTTTTTCAATAAATCTGTACAGTGATCCTTGATATAAAACTTTTGAATAAATTATGGTAATAATAAAATTAATAATAATATATATGTGATTTTCCAGATTAAATAATCTAGATGAAGCAAGAAAAAATTTATCTGAGTCTTTGGATCGTTCTAAACTTGAAGCAGAACATGATCCCCAATATTACAATTCAATCGCAGTTACAACGACATACAACCTTGCACGGCTGAATGAAGCATTGTGTATATTTGATAAAGCTGAAAAATTATATAAAGATATTTTGAAAGAGCATCCAAATTACGTGGATTGTTATTTGAGACTCGGTTGCATGGCTCGTGATAAAGGTCAGATTTACGAAGCTTCTGATTGGTTCAAAGAAGCTTTGAGGATCAACGAGCATCCAGATGCTTGGTCACTGCTTGGTAATCTCCATCTTGCGAAAATGGAATGGGGACCGGCACAGAAAAAATTCGAACGAGTTTTAAAAAATCCCGCTACATCTCAAGACGCTTATTCTTTAATCGCTATGGGAAACGTTTGGCTACAGACTTTGCATCAACCGACTAAGGATAAAGAACGCGAAAAACGGCATCAAGAAAGAGCACTTTCTATGTACAAACAAGTTTTGCGTACTGATCCTCGTAATATCTGGGCCGCTAATGGAATTGGTTGCGTCTTGGCACATAAAGGATGCATCAATGAGTCGAGAGATATTTTTGGACAAGTGCGCGAGGCCACAGCGGATTTTTATGATGTGTGGTTGAATATTGCGCATATTTATGTCGAACAACGACAATATGTCAGTGCTATCCAGATGTATGAAAATTGTTTGCGCAAGTTCTATAAATACCATCACGTCGAAGTGCTTCAGTACTTAGCTAGAGCTTATTACAAAGCGGGAAAATTAAAAGAAGCCAAGATTGTGCTTTTGAAAGCTAGAAGGGTTGCACCTCAAGACACAGTACTTTTATATAATATCGCTTTGGTGTTGCAGCGATTGGCCACGCAAATTTTGAAAGATGAGAAATCTACTCTGCAAACCGTTCTTCAAGCCGTGCACGAATTGGGACTTTCGCATAAATATTTCCAGTATTTGTCGGTGCACGGTGACAAAATGAGATACGATGTTACTTTAGCCGGACTCGAAGCGAGACAGTGTCAAGATTTGTTGAGTCAGGCTCAGTATCACGTTGCTCGTGCGAGACGTGTTGACGAAGAAGAAAGACAGTTACGCCGCAAACAAGAAGATGAGCGGAACGCGTTCAAAATGCGACAACTTGAAGAACAGCAAAGAATGGAAGAACAAAGACGTAAAGACAAAGAACAAATGTTACAGAAACGACAAGAGTTCAAAGAGAAAACTAAGAATGCTTTGTTGTTTGAAGAAATGCCGAATGAAAAATCATCAAAAGGCAAAGGACGAGGTCGCAAAGAACAGTATGTTTCTGATTCAGGAAGCGACGTTGAGAACCGAGAACAGAGGGAACCGCACGAAAAACCGAGAAAAAGGCGTGGAAGTGGCGATAGAAAAAGGAAGGGAGGCAGCAGTGCACGGAAACGCAGGGAAAAACGAAGCGATGCCGCTTCTGATTCAGACAGTGATCGTGGCAAAAATAAAAAACGAAGGAAAGTCAAAGAACCAAAGAAGAAGAAAGTTGAGTACGATGAAGGTCTCAGTTCAAAACAAAAAAGCAGAATTGTATCGAAAGCTACTATATCTACTAGTGAGTCAGATAGTGACACAGGTAAATTGAAAATTGCAAGCGGTGATGACAGTGGAAGTGCCAATGAAGGCGGTGTTAAAAAGAAGCGTAGGATCGTGTCTGATTCCGATAGATCTCGTTCTGGAAGTAAATCGAGTCGATCGCGTTCGCGATCCAAAAGTGGATCGAGATCAAAAAGTAGATCCAGGTCACGTTCCAGATCAAAAAGTGGATCGAGGTCACGGAGTTCGTCTGGTTCAAGGTCAAGAAGTGAATCACGTTCACGAAGTGCATCGAAATCGAGATCAGTTTCAAGGTCACGTTCCAAGAGTAGATCTAAATCGCGTTCTAAGTCTCGTTCTGTATCGAAATCGCCTTCGAGATCCAAGTCGCGTTCTAGGTCCAAAAGTGGATCGCGTTCCAGAAGTGCATCGAGATCAAAAAGTCGATCTAGATCTCGAAGTGGTTCAGCTAAGTCTGGCTCAAGAAGTCGTTCAGGAAGTCGCAGTAGATCGCAAAGTCCTGAATCTAGGAAGTCGGTATCTGGTAGCGATGCTGCAAGTGGTACTGAGTAACGAGCTTAAAAGAATGCATATTTTTTTTATAATATAAAACTATAATTAATGATTGTGTTTGTAATATGACTAGAGTTTTTTTTTTTATGTAAAAATGTCAACTAGAAAGAAGCATGAACTAGTTGAATAGTTTGCATTAAAGACTTTTATTGAAAAAATTGTTTGTTGATTTAAATATTATTACTTATATTTCCTTTATATACAAACTAGCGGCTTACCCGCGACTTTATCCACGTGGTATAGATTGTACCCACAGTTCTTTTATAGAAAATCTACCCCCACCCCGTTCGGATAGATGTGTTCAAAAGACGGTTGAACATGTATTTCTTTATTTTCTAAGAAGAGTACTTTTTCCCATTTTTAGTTTAAACAGTCTTTTATGAATGGTAAGCTTATTAAAAGTTGTTACACACTTTGAGGTCATTCATAAATTCCGTAAGACGTTTAGGGGGACCTATAAAATATTACTAATTTCGAAATTGTGTGTTTTGTCGCTGTAAGACATCCTTAAGTTTTCTATGTATTTCGTCAAAAGGGGTAACAGACATTCGGAAATAGTAAAAAAAAAATTTACTTTCGTCGTATCTCAAATCTTCAGAGTGTGTAAAATAGTACTACTTCCTCTCGCCAAAGCAATAATTTGTTTACGATTCATTTTAACACGCACACAAGATTAAAAAAACGAACTAAACATACCTAGAATTGATCACGGCAAAAAGCCGTGCAATGTGAAAACAATAATGTCACGGCAAAAACTTGTACGGTTTTTTGTCGTACGGTCAAAACCGTATAGTGTGAAACCGACCTTAGTTCTCAGATTCAGTATTGAATCCTGCAGAAATTATATAGTCCAGTACTCCTAAACATTATTTTATTCTATTGTCTCGCTGACGGGATTACCCCATTACTTGAATTCTGAAAAATAATTGTCATTTTAGTATCATTTATTTATTATTAAATTGTCTTTTATTATATCGTTATGATCATTTCTTACTAAGGGGAAGGGGGTAGTTCAAATCTTATTACATCTTACAATAGCGGTGTGGGCAAGGGCGTCGCCAGCGTTTGAGTCAGAGGGGGGCAGAAGGATGAGAAAAAAACAAAAATTTCAGATTTTTGAGGGTTAAAATATTAAATATTGACACATTTATTAAATCCTTAAATTTAATTTTAGTTTCAGAGTGATTTTGCTGAACGCTACATTTTATTACTTACTTATTCTGTGACATTAGGCAGGAAAACTTACAACTTAAAAAAATCCCGAACCTCTAAAGAGGGGCAGCTGCCTCTACCTACCCTCCCTTGGCGATGCCCCTGGCCCCTGGGTGTGGGTCAAATTAGCTTTTAAAAACGCCTTACGTAATTTATGAATGGTCTTCTTTAGGCCGGCCGTAAATGGGCAGCTTCTAGCTGTTGAAACCATGGATCTAGTGACTAGTCTATGGTTGAAACTGATTGTCCCAAACGTCGACTGCATGACTAACTATGAACTATAATTTACAAAGCCATACTCTACTGACATGCACAATTGCGTCGAGTTGAACAGTAGGAACTAAGAACACAATATATAATGATTCCTTGAGCTGCTGACTGCTCTTGAGAATGGTTATCTAGACAACGTGATACAGAACATGTGATGAAATTGTTCACGTTGTTCTTTTAATTTTAAAATTGGCTGTAAATTGCCAAGTGTTTTGGGAATTTGTCCTGCAAATTTCTCAGCAAACACTGTAAGCCAATAACACTACAAAAAATAAGTCGTCATAATAACATATTGTATTTAATGTCCGATAAACAAGAAGCGACATATGTAAATTTTACGGCAATTGTGATTTCCTCGGCAAAAAAAAACAATACTAGTTAATCTTATTATAGTGTACCGGACGTAACGTACAAACTTTGTTTGAGGTCGTTGTAGTGTTGAGTTAAGATAAAGACCAAGTTACAGAATAGTTTCCTTTATTTTGAAAATAAAATTATTAAAATTTATAGACGTAAAACATTCACAGATAAAAGACATGCTAAATTCGAACAATACAATTAACATGAAATTAAAGTTTTTAAATAATATAACTAAAAGAGTATTTCAACAAAATAAAAAATTTTTTTTTTAGATTTAGTAAAAAATTGAAATGCTATTTGAATCGGACTTAAATCAATTTAGTCAATGCGTACCAATAGCGTGCATGCATAAATCTCAACAAATACTGTAAAATTACACATTTCAATTTCATACAAAATTATATTAATCTACTATCAAATAAAAAAAATCAGTGTATCTACTATCTACCTTTATAGAAGATTTCTCACAACGAGCAGACTATCCCTGACTAACTCCTCCGAAATTAATGCAGGAAATTTGAAATTTTGCAGTTAAACCTAATCGAATTTTTTCTTTTCAATGAAAATAATGTTCCGTTTTCATTCTCAGTTACATTAGAAGTTGGTTCAAAATGTGGTATTTTTGTATTTTTAGATTCTACATCAAATTCTAAATCCAATTTATATATTGAAGGCCAATATCTATAAAACCGTTTTCGAGTTTCAACTTTTTCCAAAGACTTTGACAGTTTTCCCCTCTTTTTTTTAATTAACATCTCTCAGGACTCAGACAAATAAAAGATGCAACATTTATCTCAGTTTAGAAAGCTATAAGGTATATCGTGATCGCTGGAAGCGTGATATACAGATATCTTCAATTTAATGTCAAAAACTTTCATATAAACTAATTACTAAACAATCCGAATAGCACAAATTTTTCTCAAAATTTTAGATCAATATGTATATTGTACGTACACATAGATGAACTAAATTTTATATTATGCAAAATTTTAGTCAAATTATGGTAAGATACACGTAATTAAACCAAAATTTTACGTAGAATTCAAAAATATAATATTCAGACTGTTTCATTTCTATGAAAATTGTTTTTGGTATTTTATTTTTGTCCAAATTCTTCTAAACTGTACAAAATTTCGCACTTTGAACTCTATTGTTCTGTGAGACTTTTAAGAAAGATCAGTCGGAAACATGTATGACTTCTTTGAGGATAATTGTAATAACTCGAAAACAGGATGTTCAATTTGATTCTAGAATTTTAAGTAGAATTCTATAGTACAGGTATTATAATGAAAATAAAAAAGTTTGGATGAATTTCCGGTAAAACCAGAAGTCTAAATTAGCAACATTATTTCCACTGAAAAAGAATATTTTAGGCCTAGTTGCAAATTTTTAAAACTTCATAATTCATTTTGAGAAGACAGGGAGTTATGGATCATGTCAGTTAGCTGTGAGAAACCCTATACCACGGCGTACACTAACAATATTATAAAAATACAAAACAAAGTTATTGGTGTCGTTTTATTCAGTAAGAATATTTTCAAAAGATTATTAACTTATATCGGTCAATATAATTGTATCAAATTTGGTTTGCGTAGAGTAGGCATTTGGTTAAAAAAATATCTTTCTTTAAAAACATAAAAAATCAAAATAAAAGTTGCTATTTTTTAACATTATTATGTATTTTAACAACTGATCTTTAAAATTAAAGATATTAAAATAAAATTATGACCAATTTCGTTACCTACATAGTCGCGTTAGCAAATAAATGTATATGAAAAATTATAAGATTTAGCGTATGGGTCCAACTCGAAATTAGAAGCAATATAGTATCGGATAACGTATTGCAGACGCTGATTATCTCTATTCGTGTGTCTATGTATGTATTTATATATTTAAATATTCTGATTTTTTGCGATTCTCCTAATATGGAACAAATAATGTACTACAAAAATCAGAGAAGCTTATGTAAGTTAAGCCGAGTACCGAGTATTATTCGGTTTTATGTTGACTGAATTACTCGGTTCAGTTGACGCGTTAAATTATATATTTAAAAAAATTGTTTTTAGTAAAAAAAACTAAAAAATTACTAGTTAAATTGTGTTTAGTAATGACTATTCGAAAAATGAGTGTGAGCAAAAGATCACTCTCTAACAATCAAATTTTTCTTACACATTAGACGAATTATCGTCACATAAACCGAGTTACTCGGCCGAATACAAGTACAAAAAAAAATTGCTGAATTGCTTAACACTGAGTAATAAACCCGTATTCGGCGTATTTCTATAATAAATATCGAATCAGTGTTACATGTCTTATCCAAGCTAACCAAGGATTTTGTGATGATGAAAAACTTCTAGATCCGCTAACGCACAACAGTACCTCAGAGGCAGCTATGCGGCCTAAGTAATATTTTTTCAGAAAATGTCATAAATCAGTCTTTATATATTGCAAAATTGTACTGTCTATGTACAAATATGATAATAAAAATGGCAAATTGTAAAAATCAAATTCTGAAAATTTTATATTTTTAAATATGTATTTCTTGTGATTATCTCGGTTTCTGATACGACTGTCAGCTTCCAATCTAGATTTAAGAATGCCATTTGTTTTCAATTAAATGCAGATTTGCGTTTACTTAAAAACAAATTACATTCTTAAAGTCGTATCGGAAACCTAACTCAGGTTACTTTGACTTTAAAGAATTAAAGAAATGCATTTTAAAAATATCGTATCTGTACTGTTCTCACCAGTGGCGGATTATCGCACAAGTACAATAAATGCACACTTAGTGCTTCTATATCGCACAGGTTTTAATCTACAAATTGTTTTTTTTTTACGTTTTGTTAATGGATGCTATTAACGCGATTGGAGGCTTTAAATGTTTAATCCGCAACTAGTTCTGATAAAATTGTTTGATCAGTTCAGCCAGTGGCATAGCTAGGTGGCCGACGGTAATATTATTTTCCTCAAAATATAAATATAGCATTTTTTAAAATTAAGTAAATTCTTTCAAATAATTTGCGGAAGTATTATTTCTCAAGAAATAAGCTTTATGGTTGACCAATGTCCTCCTGAGCTTTGGGACTCTCGGGTACTGTCCCTACTTTGCCCTACAGTAGCTACGCCACTGAGTTTATCTGATTGCAAAGGCAGTGGTATAAAAATATATACAAATGTACTTATTTTTTTTCTTACAAGATATACATTATACATAATATATATAACAAATCTGTATAATTAACCAATGTTTTTTTATATAGTGACGTAAAAATCACTTGGCACGTCTTAATATATTGTACATATTATTATTGTTGATTTCAGTGAAGTAAAATACTGTTAGATGGTCGACTGTTTCAACTAAAAGGTTGTTAGTTATTGATAAATATTGTGACGGCAACTTTCGCAAATTGACGCTATGGAGAGAACACAACTTAAAATGTTTAATTAAAACATTTACCTAACAAGTTTAATTACAGTCAAAATTTTAAGTGTCAAGTGATTGTTACGTTACTTGTATATTACTGGTGTAGTTTTGCTTTTGTCAATAATGCGTATAGATTTTGACCCGATTTTTTAATATAACATTTTTGATCATTTAATTGAATATGATTATTCAAAATAAAAATGATTGTAAAATAGGTCTAATATTTTCATGCAGGGTTTCATTTGTTTAACTTAGAACACAACATGAAATTACATGTACCGAGACGATGTACAGAACAGTCAGTTTTTATTTACTTTTGTATGTTTGGTGAATTCAATTGATCAATTAAAAAAAATTGTATGCGCATAATACATTTAAAAAACCAAGATAGAAGTGGATAGATTAATTAACGCATACACTTACGTCCTTCGAAGAAGAAATTTAAGGAAGAGCAAATTCACAGCATTACATTATTGATAAGGAAGGAGTTTTATAAAGACTTTCTAAAATTTATGCTTTGGGAAAACTTATTTATAATTTAAAATTATATTACATGAAAATATTTCGGCTATTATGAATAATTGTGTGCAATTTTTCTCATAGAACAATCAACAATAAAAATGGAGCCACGTTTAAAAAATGGATATAAAATTCTAGTAGTACAGCGAAAAGAATTCTGTACCTTATATTCGTCAAGATATATTTTATAGTGGAGTAACATTTTCGTCATACATAAAATTATAACAAAAATATTGCCATAAAAGTTATACTATTTTAAAAAGCTTTCTGAACGTTTTTATTACATTCAAACAAAAAAGAACAGAAAAACAATAAATAATACAGCAAAAGTTGTGTTTGTTGGCAAGTCTGAATTGCAAAAGCGCTTGTCGTCAATACAGAATTCTTTTGCCACAAATGTGTGTTTCTTGGTCAAATTTTCGGACACTGAATTGTTTGAACTTACTTGTAACAGTTTTAGGTTCCACAAGCCTACAACTACTAGAATTAAGTTCAAAGAGTCCGAAAAGTTCGAGAATTTGACCAATAAATACTCAGTTGTGTTTAGACGAATTCTGTGTTGCCGACAAATCCTTTAACAATTCAGAATTTGACAACAAACACCGTTTAAAATATATCAAGTATTGTATCAAACTGAATATTCCAAATTTGATATTTTTGCTAAAAAAATGATTTATTAATAAGTATTTCGATATTTTTTAAAAACCCAATTCTGGATTAATTATTGACCGATAATTTGTAATAGATACCGTTTTTAAATTTCCTATTGTAGTAACATATTATCTGTTTGACCCTAACCTAACATTTACTCGTCTTTTAACAAATATATATTTTTAAAATTAGCAGTTTTGGGGTTTGTACAAAAATAATTTTTTGTATTTTGGAATGCTAATTGTTGCATTTGGTATTTCTTAGGACAATACCTGATTGTGTGCGCCGTATCACCAGATGCTGAGCAGAGGGGACATTTATATCGCCTTAAGACTGGGCAAACAGTACGTCCTTTGCTATCCTTAACAACATGACTTTCATATATTTCTTCACTTTCGTTGTTGTTTTTGCAAAAAACGCAACACATTTTATTTTGTTTGGATTTATTTTCAACCCAACTCTTCTTTTTCTTTTTTGAGTTAAAGGCAGGCAGCTGTATTCTTTCCTTTTCTTTTTTAATTTTTTCAGGTGGTCTTGTAACTGCCAAATTACGGGTTCTTGGCGGATCAACGTCTGGATAATAGTTCATTGTAATTCCATTTTTATGGAAGTCATTTTCGGTATCAGCTGTAAAAATTGAAGATTTTATTTTATTTAGGAAAAGCCTAGGGTGTTACAATGCCGCTTTTGACATGAAGTTTCCTTTATACAAATTTCCAGTCCCTAGGTCCTCGTACGAGAACTGGTCAATTCTTTGATTTTTAATTATTTGTCTACATATAGCGTAATTGGTAGGGTGTCTGTCTTGATAATTGTATTGGCTAATCTCGAAATCTTTTGAGCTGATATGAATGCGATTTCTGGTAAAAGCCTAAATTTCTTGGGGAAGATTTAGGTATATAATAAGTAATAAATATCCTGTTCGGCTTCGCCCGGGCGCAATTCCAATTAGTTTCAAACTGGATTAACCAAGTTTTGTCAAAGCGATGTGAAATATAAACGAAAAATTTTTGTAAAATTTTATAAATTGAATTTTGCCCTAGATTACTAATACCATTCGGCATTCTTGCGAAGTCTGATTAGTATAAAAGTAAAAAACTGAGTATCCAAATTCCCACTGCTTGTAAAAATTTATTAAGGTATTTATTAGCATAAATTGCAAAACGAAGTTAGTAAAATTAAATTGAGTATTTTTTAAAACAGTGATTTGTATCAGATATAATTTTCAGTTTATTATAAATTCTGAACAAGTTCGCGGGAATTTGGTCAATTAAACACAGAGATCAAACTGTCATTTAAAGATACGACGTTTCGTTTCAATGTCAATGTCAACATTAAATAATTGTAGTTGTATGGAGATTAACAATGCAGTTACAAAAAAAAAAATAGTAAATTATTTTTAAAATATGTAGACGCAACTACTATTTTTTAGTTACATTTGACTGATCTTGTTGACTAGTGGTTGATATGTTGAGTTGCTTGAAAAAGTTTCTACGAGAGAAACATACATATATGGAGAAACGAAACGTCGCATCTCTCAGTGACAATTGAGCGTTTGATCGTTGCGTTTTGTATAGTCGAAATTTCCGTGAGTCTTGTCATAATAAGTAATTTTTCTTATCGAACGGTTTGATTTAGCTTGATAACTGTCATTGTTTTTATTTTAATTATTTAGTTGAATCAATGGCACAAATTACAGCGATTTTTCAAAAACCAAATTATTTTGATGTACCTACCTAATTAAAACAATTTTGGTACGGAACACTAAAAAGATTAAATCGTTTAATTAAAATAATGTACTCAATGGCAAAAATAATACCCTTTTTTTAGCTTTCTACCACTGATGTAAAACATTATTTTTAACATAAAATATATTAATCGTTCACCTTTATAAAATTTGCTTTTTTCCTGAATTTCTAAAATATTTATAATTAGTACATACCTTCAATGTGCTGGAATTTTGTCAAGGCTTTATTAAGCTGATTTATAGTCAAATAATATTTGAATGCCATTATCTTTCGGTACTTTACACCTTCGTTTTGTGACATGAACTATATCTTTATGGCACGCGACACGCGTATTACGACGTAATACGTGTAAAAGGACAGAACATCTTATCTAAGGATAGATTTACATCTCAGTAGATGAAACACCAATAAAACAGATCTTAAATCGAAGAGGGGGGTTATTTTAGATTTTTTGCAAAGGTTTCATTGGGCATCTGTATTCTGTTGCACTTACGTCATTTGCATTTTCTTCGCATTGCCTCTTTCACGTGATTTTGACATGTCCATTGTCCCCTTCTGCATTGCCCGAAATTTCTTTGTGTAATTAATACGTCATGAACATTATGTAATCGATATTTTATGGTGCTATTCTGTGTGATCAATGTAAAAATTTACAGTGCTGTTAATTTCTTGTCACTTTCTGACAAATTCAACATCAAATAAATTAAAGTGAGACAGAAATTTAACAGCATTGTTAATATTAACATTTATCATGCAGAAAGCGCCATTACTGAATAAAATTATCAGATACTCTCATTAAAAATTTTTTTTGTCATTTTTTCACTGTTGTAACAATTTAACATTTTTTTAACCATTTATTAAGCAGATTTGTTTTAGATATTTAACTTTTTTTTTATATTTGTGTGATAGTTAAATATCATATTTTTACGAAAAAAGTAGTGGCTCTCACTGATGGCCTCTCGATTAACACCACACAAAATAACGATTATAAAATGCCTAATAAAACAAAACTTAATTGGAGTAGCTCAATTTGACGCAAAAAATCATCGCCTAAAAATACAAGCTGGAGCATATTTTAAAGTTGTAAGCACATGGGATGGGGCTAGATAAAGATTTTTCTTGTGTCGTATTTTTCGGACTATAAGACGCACCTTTTTACATAGAAAAATGTACTTAAATTTTGGATGCGTTATGGTCCGAAGATAACATTGAAATATTTTTTTCAATAAATCGTCTCTAAATATGAGGTATGATGGCAAAGCCTAGGGATGCCATCCGTCCGGGTTTCCCCGGATTTGTCCTAGTTTAGAGGGCATCCGAGGAGCGTCCGGGCGGGGCTTCATTTGTAGTCCGGGTTTAAAAATTTAAAGTCTTGGGCCGCCCGCGACACACGCCTTGTGCCCGCACGCTGCGATCAACCGACGAACGGTTATGAATGGAGACGTCGTTACAGTTAAGCAGGTGTACTTTTAAGATTTTTGTTTAAAAATTTATTTAAATTCTATTAGGTTTAATATTTTAATAAGGTTTTGTTTTCATAACAGAGTATATAAATAATTTGTGTTTTAAGAATAAAAATTTTTTAACTGATTATTAAAACAATTTGTAACAAACAGTAATAAGATTCTGTTTTGTTAGGTACATTTAAAATGATGATAAAAGATGACTAAATTTAATTCTAAGGTCTGAAAATAAATAAAAAGGTGATTTATGACATTTTCAACTGTTCTTTATTACACTGACTATGTTTAAAAAAACCTGTTGACATGTCTGGGTTCTGGGCTCTAAAATCCGAGGTTTTCACGCGTCTTGTCCTGGTTGCCAAATTTTAGAGATGGCAACCCTAATCTGAGTTCATTTTCACTCTATTTCATACGTTGTGTTGCGGTGACATCATGATTGGCTTTGCTAGGGTTGTCATCTCTAAAATTTGGCAACCAGGACAAGACGCGTGAAAACCTCGGATTTTAGAGCCCAGAACCCGGACATGTCAACAGGTTTTTTTAAACATAGTCAGTGTAATAAAAAACAGTTGAAAATGTCATAAATCAACTTTTTATTTATTTTCAGAACTTAAAATTAAATTTAGTCATCTTTTATCATCATTTTAAATATACCTAACAAAACAGAATCTTATTAGTTTGTTACAAATTGTTTTAATAATCAGTTAGAATTTTTTTATTCTTAAATTTTTAAACCCGGACTACAAATGAATCCCCGCCCGGACGCTCCCCGGATGCCCTCTAAACTAGGACAAATCCGGGGAAACCCGGACGGATAGCAACCCTAACTCAGATGAACTGAATATTGCTAGTACGAGTTACGTTAACAATATATATGATCCGAAGTAATATTAAAATATATTTTTCTAAAAATCATCTTATAAATTTGAGGTCCGGTGCCTTATAGTCCGAAAAATGCGGTATGTATAGTGTCTGGAGACCGTAATTCTCGTACTACGACCCTGCGTTTTATGTAAACTATATTTGTTTTGTAATTCCTAAATTATCAATGTCTTTTGTTATATAATTTCCTTTTATTTTTGCAAACTTTACATTGAATTTTAATTTATAAAAACAGTTGTAGAATATCGTTAGAAATAAAGTCATTAACAATATTATTTATTTTAATTCATCCCCTTATATCCGTAACAAAAGATAAAGATTTTTCGTGCAGTATGTATAGTTTGACAACCAATTATTGTTAAAGTTTGTAATTTGTATTTAACAAACTCTTAATAAATAATAATAAATTGTCGTATTACGATGTAAAAAAATATTTAAAACTATCCATTTATAAAAAAAGTCGGAATTTGCTTATTTTTGCTATACGTCCGTGATTGGGTTTTCTAACTCTATATATTATGTACAAAATTTCAACTTTTTTCGTTCTCGGAGAAAATAGTCTGTGACAAACAGACGGACAGACACGAGTATGATCCTATATAGCAGGGGTGGCCAACTTTTCTGTATATAAGATCTCCTTTTTATCTTAAAAGTGTGTCGCGATCGAGTTGTTGTCATAGACGTAGTCTAAGGTGGAAGAAGGGGTGTGAAATGCATACTATGTTTATACACTGTGTTTCAGTATAAGGTGCATTCCAGTGAGGTATGGGTAGATAAGTAAAATATATGTTTAAAACTATTTCTTATTTTTTAAATCACTTATTAAGTTTTCGAGATATAGCCTCATTAAGAATATACATTTCCAGACCGAACTTTTGATTGCAGCATTCCGTACATGCGGTACTTAAAAAATCCAATTTTCGGACATTTTTTCAAGATAGATTTTTACTAAGTTAAAATGCAATATAATTCTTTTATCAACTGCTATGTATAATTTGTTGTACTATTTGTTCGTAAATATTAAAAAGTTGTTATAAAAATGCACAGTATGGCTGATAATTTGAAGTGTAACACATAAGTCAAAATGTATTGTGCTGGGTGGGCGGAGATCACAGTGTCAGGTTGTCAGAATTCTAGGAATCGCTTCAAAGTACACGGAATTCCACCCCAGACATTGCGAGCGATCGACGATCGACCAAAATTGGCCTCATGATCGACTTGTTGGCCATCCCTGCTATATAGGTTCCGTTTTTTCATCGGATGTACGGAAGGAGGCAAGACTGTAATAAGCTCTACTACTGTTGTCACTGTCGAACTGACTATAAAACAATCGTGACTAGTTCTTTGTAAAAGATACAATCTCTATACCTATAATAAATTATTTATATAGAATAGAATATATTGGAATAGAATAGACTAGAACAGAATAGAATATATAATTTGCACATACGTATTGAATACACTAGATGACGTCAGAAAGCACAATTAAAAAACAAATTAAAAAAATTCATTGATATCATGTACAACATACATACTATATTTTTTTGCACGTACCTCCCATAAAACAGCTGATTTTCACATCATAATAAGTATATTTGTAATATTTTTTGGACAGATCACGTTCGGCCATATTGGTATCTATATGAACTGTTCAGGACCTATACACTGGTCTCTGTTACTCATATGGACTTAAAAGGCAACTGACAAACATATAACTATTGGATTGG
The DNA here is from genome assembly GCA_034508555.1 of Venustoraphidia nigricollis. Taxonomy (NCBI): domain Eukaryota; kingdom Metazoa; phylum Arthropoda; class Insecta; order Raphidioptera; family Raphidiidae; genus Venustoraphidia; species Venustoraphidia nigricollis. The sequence continues at coordinate 1,146,370 of JAVRKA010000072.1, forward strand.
TAAAATCTCATTACTTTTGTTTTATTTTACGCACTAGTGCGAAAAAAGATCATTTTATTACCTCTAAACAGACATGGAAAACAGCTATTTAAATTGAAAAAAATATGATTTGACATTTACTTCTATTATATTCTCCGAAACGGCTGAACCGATTTTGAGTGAACTTTCACTAACAGATAGCTAATGTTATAATGAGTAGCTTAGGCCACTTTTATTTTAGAACAAGAATTAAGGTTCCGTGCAAAAAAATTAAAACCCATGAAATTGTGAACAAAATCCGATTTAAATAGGAAAGTATACATCCAATATAATCCTGTATAAACACCAATAAATAATAAAGTTCAAGGCTCTACTGCTGTTGTAGCTGCCGAGTAGGTTAGAAAAAACTGTTTAATCTCAATTGCGGGTGAAGCCGCGGGTTACCGCTAGTTTCATTATATAACTACCCAAAAGATTCTGTAAAATAAAATAATTATTTGAGCAGTACTTTTAAAATTCAACTGTATAACTGGCTAGCGTGCTGGCCTTTGGGCTGTCGAGGATTCGAATCCCGCTTCAACTTATGGATATTTTGTGATGTTGTTATGAGTTTTGATCCAGCTATATAATAATTTAATAACTTTACGAACAATTTTTCATACGGGTGTGGCGACTACGTAAAAATATTGTGATTCGTGGAAGTAACTTTAATATTTCAAAAGCATTATTCATTATGCAATAAAATTATCTGAGGTCGGCGTCAATTGAAACTTGCGGTTCCTCTCTGACCGTAGGTACCATTGGTTCAACGACTACGTAGTGAATAGCGACATAGATCGCAGACGGCGGGCGTCGCGATTCTCTTCTGTTTTGGTGCGCCATTGATCTCTACTACATGGTATGCGAATGGTGGTCAACAATATTGTTGCGGAACTTTTAAATCGCTAGCTGTTGATAAGTTCTGAGCTCCCAAAGCGTATGTCGGCAACGCACAATTGAGACAACTCTTCGGACACAACTTCGTGTTTGTTGACCCCTTCGGACTGTTTGAACTTGATTTTAATAGTTTCATATTTCAAGCACCAGGAGACTAGAGCTCAAATAGAATTTGACCATAAAACACGCAGTTGGGTCCATAGAGTTTTTATTGCCGACATTACGCTACGGAAGTTCAGAATCAGTATAGAACTTACTAACAAACAGACTTATTCACTATAGCATCTTTTAATTTAGGTGTTCGGATACTGGATTCTGTAACAACAAGAATGATTAAAAAATACCCAGAAACATAACTTTCTATTATGCGTTTTACATATTCTTGTGACCTCGGTGCTCGGTTAAACTGAGATTCTATCTTGAAACGGGCCGTGTTGTATCGACTCGAGTGTTGGAAGGCTTACAGCGAATTGTTTCTTACGCGTCCGATTTAATAAGGCACTTTATTTAGTTACTTTATCTATATGCATAATGCAGCCCTGGATCTAGGATTTTTTCGAACCGGGGCATAAAAATGATAATGGTGCTCTAGCGTTTGAGATAAATTGTTTAAAAAAACTCAAAAATTTATAATGGGTGGCATTTTTTCTAGCCGGGAGGGGAGAATAAGAACCCTTTAATAATTTTTTTAAAAATAATTTGTTATCAATTTACATATATATTATATTATGATTTTGCCCCGGTTTGTCCCCCCGACCCAGATTAATTTAAAAAATGCGCATATTTTTTTTAAACAAAACCATAAATATATAAATTTACTAGATACGTCTATTGAAAAGCAATAAAATTTCATCTTTTACTTGGAACCAAGGTCACGAATTCGTCGGTAGCTACATAAAAGCCACCGCCGTCGAGTTATGCTTCTGGATATTTATTGATTCTTGTGATGTAACCATGTAACTGTAGTATATGTCGATGGTGCTAGGCACGACGTATAAGATGGAGGGGGTTCGAATGATACTGTTTCAGATTTTTGCGTCCATATAAACGGGTCGACATGATACTTCATTTTTTAGGCACTAATAGCGCTGATGTTCAGAACGTACCGTTATTATTATTATTATTGTTGATATTATTTCGACAAATATAAAAGCGGCTTAATAAACAGAAAAAAATTCTCGTTATATAATTAATTAAAAATACGCGCAACACTTCTAAACGAGTACCTACTTCATGCAAAGTAGCTCACTCTGTCTACGAAAGATCTGTCCATCAAATCGAAGCATCCTTTTTTAACATTGCGTTCGTCTAAAACCTCAAACGCGTGCGGTTGTGATGTTACGATTATTTTTTTTAGCAAAAATATACGCATATTGTAATATTAAAATGAACTTTAGGCCCCAGATTTTTACGGTTTAAATTTAAGTTCCACTTAGCGATTTATATGGGAGTTAACTAGCTGGCGGAAAACAAATTTTCACTGTAAGTGCCACTTAACTTTGAGATCAAGCGGTGCAAATGGGTATAATAAAATTTGTGAGTACATTATACAATGTCTAAACTTTGTTGCGTAACGTTTGAAATCAAACCTTTATTCACATAAATTAAAACAAAACTTCATTCAGTTTTCGGAGCGTTTGGTGTTATGTACGTACATTTCTTTGTTAAAAAACATTTATTTGAGGAAAAAAAAACAAAAATAAATTAACAATATCTAACTATAAAAACTTTATTATTAAGATAGTGATATTTGATTTGTAATTTAAATTTAAAGATACGTTTGGGCAAGTTCTGAACTTGTTTTGTTCTGAACTTCTAACAATACAATACTTTTTAGTCTTAACTGCGTGTTTGTTAGTCGATTCCCGGATTATTCTGATTTGGTTATAATAGGTTTATGTTACTAGAACCGCTAAAACTAAGCTCAAACAGTCGGGAAATTTGACGCGGTTGTGTTCGAAAATCTCTGCATTGTTACGGGGCTTCAGGCGTTGTTTAACAACTTGTCAACTATCCATATACAAAGAGATCAGTGTGGTGCGCGGGCGCCGTAGGTTGCTACGCGCAACGACTTGAAATACAACAAATACTCGACAGTGCACAGTTGGCTTTGGACGCGCAGTTCAGTTTCATTGGCATTAACGTTATGGTAAATTGTTAGCGGTTGTGTATCCGTTCTCAGTATATTGTCACTTTACCATATTATACCTCCAACCATTTGTACCGTATTTTATCACAAACTTTGTAAGAAACTTTGTCTAACTTTCTTGGTGTATTCTATTGTCCTTCAAAGATAATAACTGTTACTTGTCCAATAATTGATTGGTGTCAGTTCACTTCGAAGACATTAAATTCAGTGTTTCGTTAATTGAATAAAGTTACTTGTTTTGAACTTTTGAAGTTTCCAGCTGCTGTGAATCGGTGAGTAATTATTCATTTTAATAAGAACTTGTTCTTTATTCTATATATTAAGGCTGTCGGAACGCTCTGCAGTTTGTTTGTGCTGAGACCCAGCGGTAAGGGGCGAGGTAGGCAAAAGACATATTGTGGGTATGACCTTGTTTAGCTCTATCTCGCTCAAATCATCCGCACGTTTCAATTTTTGGCTGGTGCCAACTACGAGGCTAAAAAATTTTATTGCAAGGGTGCCGCTGTCAATTGATTACTCTAATTTTTTTAAATATTTTGAAGATTTAAAAAACTTTTCCGAAAAAGGAAGAGTCACTTTAGGTTTGTGATGGAACAGTTTTGTGAAATAAGTACGAATAAGGTCATAGCGTGACATTGAAAACGTGTGTTTTTTTAGCACAATTAAAGCCAACTTTTTTCTAGTAAATCGTACATAAATTACAAAAGTAGTCCATTAGAGACCTAGATTTGTCCTTTATCTTCCTTATAGAGCAAGATTTTTTGCAGAATGTTGACGAATAAGTCTACAATCAGTTGACAGCCGAAGCTCTATTTTTGACTTAAATTCAGAGCGTTCCGACAGCCTTAACGATTTACCGCAAACATCTTTAATATTTACCGATGGAACAGCCGCTATATTATGGAAGGCAAAGGATCGAGAGTCACGACGCGTAGAAATAAAACAGTGTATTGCCACGTTTGGTTTCAAAACAATGCATGTCTGAAAACTCAATTTAAGTTCGCTAACTGTTCTATTTGCTTAATAATAAACAGACGCAAAAATCAAAGCTAGAAATAAAGTTAAACTTACAGGAATTCACATTGATTATCTTATCAAATGGAAAAGCCACATAGTAAACATTTACCTGAACTGTACAGTATAAATTGTTTTATATCGAATAAAACCCTCAAAAACATATATCAATACGGACATGCTATTAAATATTATGCGCCATTTTTTAATCTGTAACAAATTACGAACAACAATGAACATTTTTGGAGAGACTCAACAAACAATACCAAAGTCGTTTATTGCACAGAATTTGTGCATTCAAATAATGGCAGATGAAGCTCCTCGAACGCATTGTCATTAATTGTCAACCTTTATTTCAATATTTCAAGATATAACAATGTCCGTTTCGGATTGAACATTTCATGATTTGGTCGACCAATTCACGAAATTTCCTTTCATAAAATACTACCATTTCTTGAATCGGTCGGCCACATTATGAAATGACAAAATCTACAATATGGCCACGACATATATATTTTTATATACCTACCTATGCGTATACATTCCTCAACTTAGGCTTTAGTTTAGAGTTTAGAGAATCAGAAAAAAGATTTGAAATGTCAGTAATTTTCAAAGCGCTGTATTATCGCTTAAAATGATCTGATTTTAAAAAATTAGAGTTTTCTTTAAAGCTTGTGCTTTCTAGTTTTTGAACCAAAAATTGATTTTGTTTTCATCCCTTACCGAGCGCTAGAAACTGAAATAGGCAAAAAACAATTATCCCTTAATGATTTATAAAATTGCATCATGATCTACGAGCTCTTAAAAAATCCAGATAAATTTGGGAGAAGTATTTTACTTTCCGTTTTAAAATTGTTTTTAAAAAATTGTGCTGCAATTTTTTGTTACTAAGTTACCAGCTGTTGAAACAAAAATGCCATTTTTAACTTTAAATGTTCATCACTCTTGAAGAAATGATCCTACGACAAATTTTGCGTTGCCGTTGGTAAGTGCGTTAGAAAGCTAAGAATGTCTTCACTAAAATAAAATTATAAAAAATTTTTTTACCGTCACTGCCATTTTGTGAAAAGTGACGGTAAAGTATTTACGTTTTCCTTCTCATCAGAATATCACTAAAAACTGTGCCAAATTGCAAGTTGCTGTAATTTTTTTCTCTTTGTGTCTACGACTGTTGAAAATTTGATAAAATTAAGAACCACCTTTTTCATTCAGTAATTAAAAATTCAAAAGTTATTAGCATTAAAGTCAAAAGTGATATTTTTGTTTCACCTTGGTTAAAAAAAAGTATAGAAATAATAAAAAAATATTTGGAAGATGTAACAATGAACTTTGAAATGTTTGAGGTAAATTTTTTCGTCACATAATTTTTAAATTCATGCAAAAATATCACTTTTGGCTTTAAATGGTAATAAATTTTGATACTGAGTAATAGTCTTTCCCGCCAACAGGCCAACAGATATGTTTCTCACGTGATCACCACATTCTTTGTTGCTATCTGCCAATAATTCAATCGGTTGTTTTACATTTTAGCTGTGTTGAGTTTAAAATTTTCAATCACCGCAGTTTTATTGCGTTGTGCAATTTTTTTTCTGAAAGGGAACAGTAGGCTAAGTTTGGAAATCTCTGGTTTACACTAACAAAACTGGTTTTGAATGAATCTCCTCATATTGTATTCTAGTGTAGAATAAAGGATTTTGTTGTTGTTGGTCATAGTCAGTAGACCGTATAGCACTAGAAGAGTGTGAACTGAATTCGACATTTCTATAATGCTATAAATGGTCAAAAGACTAGTTTGTGTCCTGCCTCACAAAATCCACTAAACATGACGTGAAACTTTTGCGAGAATGTTTGCAACACTAAGAGTTCATTTCTAATCTTATTAAACAACTTGCAATCCTTTTTAATGAATCGTGGAATCATATATGGACTTCAGTTAATGTAAATCTATATGGCATACAGTAAAACCTCGTTTATCCGGCCCTCGATCAACCGAGCCTCCGCGTTATCCGAGACAACACACTGATCCGAGCACTCAGCATTAATTGAGGAGTATGCTCGAATAATGCGGAAAAACTTGGATAAAATGAATAAAGCCTCTATGTTTATGCTGTACGCCCGTAGTATTTTGCCGCAATTGCTACTTTTTTTTAATACCATATGTACACGTATAAACTATAACGCGTTTTGTGTGCTCTTCGGTTGTGAGCTAAAAATTGACAGTTGGCCTTCAACAATCAATGAAAGAACATTGCCATGTCAAAAAAATGAAAAAAAGTTGCAAGTAGTGAATATGGAAAATAAGTTGGAAGCAATAAGAAGATTATGCTTAGATTATACTTTTGTGATTAAATTTCATTCTATCACGTCAAATACTTAAAAGTCAATTAAAATTTTCGATTTTTTTATTTCTTTCGTGTTATCCGAGTTTTCGCTTTACATTACCTCGGGTAAACGAGGTTTTACTGTAATTGTTCGCAAATGTTAGGTAGTATGATAAATCTATGGTAACAAAGCAAAACCGCTTATGTAAAACTTTTTGATATTTGTTTCTATGTCTATACAAGTATGTGTTCTAATTAAAAAGGCTTAAACAAATTGAACCTCCTTTAAAAAAAGGCTAATTTCGTTTTAGTGGCATTTTAATACGTAGTTTGCATGTTATTAACCGCCTTCTGCTTTAATATTTTATTAATGAACTAGAAATAAATCGATTTAAGAAAAACTTCTGAAAGCATCGCGTAGGTATCGAATAGGAAGAGAATCATCAAAATCGGTTAACAATTAATGCTGGCGATATGAGGTAATCTATGTAAAGAAAATATCTTTTTTGAAGTCAGTTAAAAACGATTGAACCGATTTGAAAAATATATGAGACCATTCCGTGAACAATCTAAACAAAATGATGTCGATTTTTTTTTAAATCTGGTAATTCTTTGAAAAGTTATAATTGATCAAATATTAAAATGTAAACAGGGTGTCCCATTTTAAAAGACCATTTTGAATATCTCGGACACTTTTCACCAGATTAAAAAAAATGCCCGAATAAAATTTGTTTGATTAAGAGGGGGACATTTGACGACGTTAGCAAGGGGCCGTCCTTTTTTAGATATGACCACCAGCTTCCAAGTTTTAAATGGAAATAACCATATTTCATTAGTGTATTTGCCATATGGCAACATACACTATTGGCGTCGGTCGGATGGCGGGACCTAGGGGTCGGACCAAAATTTCTCGACGTTTCATAACCTCCTAAACACTTTGACACCATTTTTAAAAATGTTTATATATATATGTATATATATATATATATATATTTATATATATATATATATATATATATATATATATATATATATATATATATATATATATATATATATATATATATATATATATATATATATATATATATATATAGGTATATATATGTGTGCGGGCTATAACTTTCGAAGGAGTTAATTCATTTTAACGAAATTTGGCACACATGTTGGAATACATCACCGCACGAAGCCTATTTAAAATGGGCCTAATCGGATCAATTTAAGGGTGGCTTTTAGGGGTTGAAAAAAGTTTTTAGCCCCAAAATACCGAAAAAAATCTCAGAATCGTTTCAAAATTGAAATTTAACCCTTTAATAGCAATTAAAAAGTGCCCCCAAAATTTTAATAAAATCGGCCCTACAGGACCGGATTTAAAAATTTTACGAATGACTAGTTTGCATGATAGTGAATTATTTACTGAAAGTTGTATATAATTTGATATAAAGGTTCGATTGATAATAATATTGCAATTAAGAAAAAAAAATGTTATTTTAAGGGGTGTATTAAGGAGTCAAATTTTTTAGCTTGCCCAAAAATCAACTTAAGTTCGCATAATAAAGCCACACTGCCTGTATTAGCAAATACACTATATTGTCGGCAGGGTTTTGGCACTGCGACCCGGGTTTTTTTATTATTGCAAAGTACAGAAAAAATCTATCAACACAATAATCAAAAAAATTATTTACTTCTCTCCCTGACGTTTTTTGATCGAAAATAATGCCGGCATTGGCGAATGGCGTTACCCAAAACGTACTACGAAGAGGTTGCGCTGTCGGATTTAGTCACATTATGTCTTTTGCAAACAAATTTTATTCGGGCATTTTTTTCGATCTTGTGAAAAATGTTCGAGATATTCAAACTATAATTTTTTTTTTAATGGGCCACCTGTATATATACCATCTTTTTTTTTCGAAGTCCGTTAAAAATTCCAGCCAATTGATAAGAAATTCCAAAAATACCACTGTTTGACGTAATAATAATAAATAAAAAAAACTCGGGTCGCAGTGCCAAAACCCTGCCGACAATATAGTGTATTTGCTTATACAGGCAGTGTGGCTTTATTATGCGAAATTTGACTCCTTAATACACCCCTTCAAATAATATTTTTTTTCTTAATTGCAATATTATTATCAATCGAACCTCTATACCAAATTATATACAACTTTCAGTAAATAATTCACTATCTGCAAACTAGTGTTTTCATAAAATTTGTAAGTCCGGTCCTGTCGGGCCGATTTTATTAAAATTTTAGGGACACTTTTTAATTACTACTAAAGGGTTAAATGTGAATTTTGAAACGATGCTGAGCATTTTTTCGATATTTTGGGGCCCAAAAACATTTTTCAACCCCTAAAAACTACCCTTAAAATGACCCGATTACGCCCATTTTAAATAGGCTTCTTGCGGTGATGGATTTCAACACGTGGGCCAAATTTCGTTAAAATCAATTTACTCTTTCGAAAGTTATTGCCCGCACACATAATATACGTATATATATATATATACGTATATATATATATATACGTATATATATATATATACGTATATATATATATATACGTATATATATATATATGTATATATATATATATATATATATATATATATACTATGACAGATAATCCGGCTAGCAAGCTCAGCGGCGCTAGGTCATGGGTAAGAAAATAAAAAATAAAAAACCAGAACGAAACTTTTCCGAAACGGCCCAATATTACACGGACACAGGCAATAGCCTTTAATAAAAACCCGACCACCTACCACAATGCACACAAACGAAGGACAACTTAAAACTAACAACGAAGTAACTTTGCTTATTTTTTTCTGAGAAAAAAAAAAAAAACGTACGTATTACGTAACCGACCGGTTATATAAGGGCGCCAGGACTGAATATCGTACGCGGCTGTCTCAGTTCGTCCACGCTGAGAGCTACAGAAAGTTCGCAAAGTAACTTACAATTTGATAAACAAATTCTAATAATATAAATAATTACTAAAACTAACAACTGCACGTGCACAAAAAATACTATTACAGAGCCTAATAATAAATCCCCAACAAGTCGTGGTATCGAACCACGCCACAAAAAAACAAATTAAAATAAGAATCGAATGAGTCAGAATTCTTCAACACAATTTCAATCACATGAAATATTCCTATCAAACGACGTGAAATACTCCGTTGCGTAAAACAATCACCTAAAATAAGCGTCCACAATCAATATAATTATTTTTAACACAACTCAAAACGACAAAATATATCCATAATAGTTTCCTATGCAAATTAAAACAGCTAAGACTGTCGGACCAGGTAAAGAAATTGATCAGAACTAAAGGCTTGCAATTTTAACACGTAAAAAATGAGCGCCACTGACGTCTCAAATGTCGTCAGATTAACCAACGTTAATTGTAAAGTAATTATGAAGCCTTCACAGAATTAGTAGAATAAACACAAGGTCCTCAAATAATTTGCACGGAAAGCATAAAATAACAGGCAAACTCCAAATCCAAATTCCAATCCTAACCCAGCGAAAATCAAACAAATCCTAGACTCAATTCAACAATCCTCCTAACACAAGTAAATCTAAAAAAAATCCTAATGCAATCCACTATACTTCCATCGCCAACAAAAAAAACAATTCGACACCTATTCAACAAGCGGTCTCTCAAAAAAATCCCTCGCCGCCAAAAGCATAAAAAATGTTCGCAGTTTTCTCTAGGATGCGACCGCAGAGACGGTCCGCCAGTCTCTCCCGGTACCGTGTCTCATATCAGTCAGAAACATTATCTAGCGCGCTGGACATCTCCTATCTCTCTCTAGCGCGTGAATATACTACCCCAGAGACCTCTCGCTCGCACCCATAACGTCGTTTTCTTAGAGCGCTACTTTCTATTATCGCTGTTCCACCCGTGTGTTTCTTACTGCTACACCGTATTCAAATTTGAAACACGATTCAAAAGGTCTTATATTGCTCGACAAAGTTACAATGTTAATTGCTAATTATTGATATTTTTATACATAGGCTCGAGCAATATTTTAATTTTGGGGCTCGAAATTCAAATTGCCACACTCCCCCTTTCCCTGGGAAAAAAATGTGAACCAGAGAACATTTTTTTTTCTAGACGCGAACTAAAATTATTCAGAGTCCGTAGTCTCCGAAGGGGCATCACGATACGGCTTCAAGTCCTTCACATGCCAACGACCAAGACTGATTCCTGCATTATCAGCCAACTCGTAAACGAGATTAGAGACGACACTTTTGATAGTGGCCAGTGAGTACTTGGGTGCTAACTTGGCAGCCACATGTCGCGCACCACTGGACATCACATGATGTCTCTTCCACACTTGATCTCCCACCTTGTATACGTCAGCGTCCCTTTTTCCTTTGTTGTATTCCCGAACATTCCGATCATAAGCATCCTGAAGCTTCCTTTTGACTTCCTTATACATCTCAGGCATTTCCTCTAATTCCTTCACGTGAAATTCCCTAATAGCATCCAAATCCAACACATCTTCATGCTCAAGACGACCATAATAATTACCATTTGATGGCACGAAGCGTCCAAAATTTAAAAAAGTTGGCGAAAATCCTGTTGATTCACTAACGGCCGTTCTCAATCCGAATGCTATTTTCTGTACCTCCTTATCCCAATGACGGTGATCAGCCTCGTCCAAATAAGATCTAATGGCAGCGCCTATAGTTCGGTTATAACGTTCGACGTAATTTACTTGCGCATGGTAACGAGCATTAGGCCACAGTTTAACTCCGTAACGATCAGTGAGTTCTCTCATGCGATTGTTGATAAATTCCGTGCCATTGTCACACATCAAGATTTGGGGCACACCAAATAGAAGGAACACATTATCTTCTAGAAAATGAGCAATGGAAGCACCATTAGCCTGTCGTAAAGGCTTAAGCAATGAAAATTTGGTAAACCAATCTGTAACGACCAACAAATATGAAGCGCCACTTGCTGACTTGGGAAGAGGACCAATAATATCCGCAGCTATTAACTGCCAGGGGTAGGAAACCCGCTTTGGTTTTCCCATAAAACCGGGACGTGCCGCATTGGTCATTTTCTGTGCAGCACACACTTTACATTTTCGCACATATCGCTTAATATCACGACGCATCTTCGGCCAATAATACAATTCACAGACCCGGTTTATGGTTTTAAATATCCCAAGATGTGCAGCCGTCGGTGCATCATGACATGAACGGATCACCTCGACCCTTTGACGCAAAGGAACCACCAACTTCCAATCAACTGGGCTCTGCACCCCAAAATCAGAAGGAACAAATTTATACAAACGACCCTCAATAATGTCATAATTCGAAAATGTCTCTCTATGAGCCTGAATTATACGTAACATATTTTGGTACCAACGATCGTCAGCAACGTACTCGTCATTGAGTTCAACCAAACACGATTCGTGATGTGCTCGCGACAAAGCGTCCGGGATCACATTAAGAGACCCCTTTCTATGCTCCAACACAAAATCGAACTGTTGCATTTTTACAGCCCATCTCGCCAACCGACCAACTGGATCCTTAAGAGAATGTAACCACAGCAAAGAGTGGTGATCTGTGACTACACGAAACTTTACGCCCTCTACATAAGGTCGGAACTTTTCGATAGCAAATAAAACTGCCAGACACTCCTTTTCAGTAACGGTGTAGTTGCGTTCAGCAGAAGATAAGGTGCGACTTGCATAGGCGATGGGCACGTCAATTCCATCATCGTTCGGTTGTGTCAACACGCAACCCAGACCCACATTAGAGGCATCACATTGCACAGTAAACATTTTTGAAAAATCCGGACTAGCTAGGATTGGTGAAGAAACCAGAGCTTGTTTTATATTCACGAAAGCCTGGTCAGCTTCTTCGCTCCAATCAATACGGTGCCCTTTTTTTCTTCCTTTGATCAAGGCCGTAATAGGCGCAGTGAGAGTGGAAAAGTTTGGTATAAACCGTCGGTACCATGAGCAAATACCAATAAATCTCTTGACCTGGGTCGTGTTCGTAGGCCGTGGATAGTTAACCATGGCTGAAATTTTTTCGGGGTTCGTTCTTAGTCCATGCTGATCCACAACAAATCCTAAATAGTTCAATGATGGGAAACAATATTGACACTTTTCCGAATTTATTGTTAATTTAGCAGCAGCCAAACGTTTGTGTACCTCTATCAACACCTCCAGATGTTTTTCAAACGAAGGAGTTGCCACAATAATATCATCCAAGTACACAAAGACGTATGGTTCCAGCTCCGGACCAAGAACCATGTCCATCAGTCGCTGTTGGGTCTGAGGCGCATTATTCAAACCAAACGGCATCACCACAAACTCGAACAATCCTTTACCAGGCACACTAAAAGCTGTTTTCTCCCTGGATTTCTGCTCTAGGGGAATTTGCCAAAAGGCGCTTTTCAAGTCAATGCTCGACAAATAACGGGCACCAGCCAACTTACTTAAAATATGGTCCACCCTTGGAAGAGGATAAGCATCCCTTTTTGTCACTGAATTGAGCTTGCGACCATCAAAACATAACCTGTAGTTTCCCTGTTGTTTCTTCACAAGAAGTACCGGTGACGACCACGGACTTGACGACCGTTGAACAACACCCAACTTAATCATATTATCTAACTCCTTATATAAGTGCTCTAACATATAGGGAGACAGCTGGTATTGTCTCTGTTTAATAGGGCTCGCATCTCCAGTATCAATAACATGCGTAATTTTATCAGTGCGACCAAGTTTGGTTCCGTTCACCCAAGACAACTCATTGAATTTTTCAACAACTCGATCCAATTCCCGACCTTGAGTTGTACCCAACTCCACTCTGCTTTTGACAGCGCATTCAACCATGGGCTGCGGCGGTCCCTTATCCAATACACACACTTTACTACTACCCACTAAATAAGAATTAGTGCCAAAATCTACCACCAATTTAAATAAATGACAAAAATCACTACCAAAAATTATATTATGACATAAAGACGGCACAACTAAGACTTTTATCAGCCGTACCATACACCCAATCGACACAGGCAACAACACATAACCGGTAATTTGTTGGGCCACACCATCAGCGGTGCTAATAGAGCGAAATTTCGACTCATGAACCTTTAACGCGTATTTGTCTATGATTTCCAATCCAATTTTTCCCAATACCGAATCACTAGCACCAGAATCCAGTAATGCAACGTATTTGTCACCAAAAATATCAATAGAAATGTAAGGCCGGTTGTCCAAAGGCTTAGTAACCATCAAAGGGTTAATATTTTCTGCTGATTTGGACGCAGAACAAAAATTTGCAACAACCCGCAACCATTCTTTCCACAACACAGGATCACTAGCAGGTTTATAGGCCGATTTACTTTGGGGAAAGCTCCGGCCTAACGGCTTCCTCCGTTTGAGTTTTCCTGACACAATGGACATGTGTAGCGTGTGACTCCGGGCTTTCCGCAACCAAAACAAAACTTTGTTCGGGGCTTACCACAATCTCTACTTAAATGTCCTGTTTCTCGACAGTTCCAACACGACAGATCAGAAAGAGTTGAAACATTTCTAGCACGACTCGAATATTGAGGCTTTAGCCTATTATAAGCAAACGTCGGTTCTACCAAACGCGGCGTCAGTTGACTAGTGGAATTAAGTTGAGCAAGGTGTTTATTTTCTTCTAAGCGTTTACACGCTGTCTTAAGCTCATCAATAGTATTCGTTACACTGGTCCCTAAATGATTTAGATAGTATGGCAACAGATTTCTCCGGATAACGTTCAAACGTTGCGACTCTGTGGTAGGCGTCGACAGGCGGGAAAACAAATTTATCATACACGAAAAATATGTGCCAACCCTCTCATCAGGTCCCTGAAGTCGATGAAATATTTCGTTCCACAGGTCGTTTTCATAATCTAACGGCTGAAATTCTGCTTTCAGTCGTGTAACAAAATCGTCCCAAGACATAATCGAATTTCGTACCGAACGGTACCAAGATAAAGCTGACCCCTCCAATAAGTCAGAAACAGCACGATACAAGTTTTCCTTGGAGACACCTCTGGAAACTCTAAATTCTTCAATCTTTTGCAATACTTCAGCTACACTTTCCCCTGAAGACTCACCTGAAAACTTCACTCCCCACTTATAGACAGGAACGCACAATGATTGTTGATATGGCGTATTAAAAAGAATTGCAGGACTATCAACCGAAGCCTCGGTCGTATCAGCGCTAGGAATCGTCACATCCTCATTGATCCCATGATGGATAGCAATGGGTCGTTCAGACTCGACCACCATCTGACCCCCTTCAGCTGGCGATGTCTCTACAATTTTCGCCAAAAGATCATCCTCCAAGGAAATGGCTGAAATTAATCTGCCACTTTTAAAATACTGCGCATTTTCATCGGTGTTCTTAATTCTTAAGAGTCGACCGATAATATGGTTTAGTCGGCTTCGTACTTCATGGAAAGCGGAGTCCATGTGTCCCGAAATTGATCCAATCAAAGAGCTGACCGACGTAATACTACTATCTATTTCAGTTCCGTCACTATCGCAATTAAATGAATTGCATGCATATGCAACCCCGGGTCGTTTTAAATCCATAGCTAATAGTCTTCGCAAACATTTCCTTCTCTGTAATTCATCCCCAACAACAGGAAAACCTCTAATAACTAATTCGTAGTTTATTTCACACGTAGTTAAATAATCTACATCAATTTCGTATGAAACTTCCATCTTGGAAAAGTGTCACTAAAACACAAACTGTCAAGTAGTTTAGTTTATTTCAAGAGCTGTGCAGATCAAACAATCCAGCAATGAAAAATATCCAACAAAACTAAGCCTACGAATAACCAACAATTAACTAAAATGCCCAACAAATAACAAAAGAAATTGACCAAAACTTTGTAAGAGTCAACCAATTAACACCAGAATAAATTAAATTTCGGGTAACCACAAAATTTTCAAAAAATCACCTTTCCCAAAATTTCAAAATTTCGTTCACAAAATTTCAATAATTCTCCGAGAAATCATTTACTTCTGCGAATTACCAAATTTAATATATGTAACAAATTCGGATAGAAAATTAGGTATAGATTCAAAGATCTCAAGCCCAAACGTTGAGCGCCATTTGTATGACAGATAATCCGGCTAGCAAGCTCAGCGGCGCTAGGTCATGGGTAAGAAAATAAAAAATAAAAAACCAGAACGAAACTTTTCCGAAACGGCCCAATATTACACGGACACAGGCAATAGCCTTTAATAAAAACCCGACCACCTACCACAATGCACACAAACGAAGGACAACTTAAAACTAACAACGAAGTAACTTTGCTTATTTTTTTCTGAGAAAAAAAAAAAAAACGTACGTATTACGTAACCGACCGGTTATATAAGGGCGCCAGGACTGAATATCGTACGCGGCTGTCTCAGTTCGTCCACGCTGAGAGCTACAGAAAGTTCGCAAAGTAACTTACAATTTGATAAACAAATTCTAATAATATAAATAATTACTAAAACTAACAACTGCACGTGCACAAAAAATACTATTACAGAGCCTAATAATAAATCCCCAACAAGTCGTGGTATCGAACCACGCCACAAAAAAACAAATTAAAATAAGAATCGAATGAGTCAGAATTCTTCAACACAATTTCAATCACATGAAATATTCCTATCGAACGACGTGAAATACTCCGTTGCGTAAAACAATCACCTAAAATAAGCGTCCACAATCAATATAATTATTTTTAACACAACTCAAAACGACAAAATATATCCATAATAGTTTCCTATGCAAATTAAAACAGCTAAGACTGTCGGACCAGGTAAAGAAATTGATCAGAACTAAAGGCTTGCAATTTTAACACGTAAAAAATGAGCGCCACTGACGTCTCAAATGTCGTCAGATTAACCAACGTTAATTGTAAAGTAATTATGAAGCCTTCACAGAATTAGTAGAATAAACACAAGGTCCTCAAATAATTTGCACGGAAAGCATAAAATAACAGGCAAACTCCAAATCCAAATTCCAATCCTAACCCAGCGAAAATCAAACAAATCCTAGACTCAATTCAACAATCCTCCTAACACAAGTAAATCTAAAAAAAATCCTAATGCAATCCACTATACTTCCATCGCCAACAAAAAAAACAATTCGACACCTATTCAACAAGCGGTCTCTCAAAAAAATCCCTCGCCGCCAAAAGCATAAAAAATGTTCGCAGTTTTCTCTAGGATGCGACCGCAGAGACGGTCCGCCAGTCTCTCCCGGTACCGTGTCTCATATCAGTCAGAAACATTATCTAGCGCGCTGGACATCTCCTATCTCTCTCTAGCGCGTGAATATACTACCCCAGAGACCTCTCGCTCGCACCCATAACGTCGTTTTCTTAGAGCGCTACTTTCTATTATCGCTGTTCCACCCGTGTGTTTCTTACTGCTACACCGTATTCAAATTTGAAACACGATTCAAAAGGTCTTATATTGCTCGACAAAGTTACAATGTTAATTGCTAATTATTGATATTTTTATACATAGGCTCGAGCAATATTTTAATTTTGGGGCTCGAAATTCAAATTGCCACAATACATACATACATACATACATACATACATATATATATAAACATTTTTAAAAATGGTGCCAAAGTGTTTAGGAGGTTATGAAACGTCGAGAAATTTTGGTCCGACCCCTAGGTCCCGCCATCCGACCGACGCCAATAGTGTATGTTGCCCTATGGCAAATACACTAATAAAATTTCTAATTGGCATGCATGCGATGCTGCATAAATTAAAATTGAATAATTATTATAAATTAACGACTACATTAATTTGGACTTTAATCAACTTTTTTTTGTAATTAATTATTACGGTTCGGCCCTAGTTTGGACCTTCACAGATATTATTATGCTGCCGTATTAAAATTACAAATTTTGTATATTATTCAGTTATCGAAATTTTTTATAAAAAAATTGTGATCTCTCAATTTTTTGGTACAGACTTAAAATAATTGAGTATACAAAATTGAAACATTTTTTGAAACTGTATAATTTCAACCTTATTGTACAATTACATCGTGTTTGTGGTGTACACATATTTTGTTATAGATAGAGCATCTATTTGAAAACTTTTACTGTATAAAAGTAGGTATTTAAAAGTGGCGAGAACCGCTTTTTACCGATTACTATGAGAAAAAACGGTAGTTTTAGTTTTTTTTTGTTACCTTTTAAAGAAAGAACAAAACATTGAACATTTTTAAGTTTATTTAATTAAAATCAAAATAACTTCTCCCTACAAATAATCGTATAAGTCGTAATTTTGACTAAGAAAACAGATGTGATCGCAGCGTCCGCTTGCAGCCTGCTTCTTCTGGATGACGGCATGTATTGGTCTGACTTTGGTATTCGGATATACGAATAATGAGACACAAGTGACTCCAAAAGTAATCGGTTGTGGTAAAAGTGTCTATTGTCCAATTGTGTAGGCTTTCACGGCTGGCGTTGTTGCCAAACTTCTTGGTTTCCGGGCTTGTACGCCGTGGTCCATTGGTATTTCTACGTGACGTTTCGTGACTGCGGTAGAACTGTCAAAGGCGATGTGGTAGCGGGCGAAGTGTCCTTCTCGGCTGCTCACAAGCAAGTGAGCAGCCGAGAAGGACACTTCGCCCGCTACCACATCGCCTTTGATAATGCCTACCGCAGTTGTAGACGAAACGTCAGGTAGAAATACCAATGGACCACGGCGTACAAGCCCGGAAACCAAGAAGTTTGGAAAAGTGTCTATTGGTTTTTACAAAAATCAGTTTTTCTAAAATCGGTTCACATCACTAGTACGGTTGCAAGGAGTACGTAGTCAGCATTCAGTATTAAATATGATCCGAAAGATATTTATTATTATAGAACACACAATCTGAGGGACATACTTTAGAGAGAAATTTGTTAGGTAACGTCCGTAATGAGCGTATTAGAGTTTGATCCTTCCTGAACGAGAAGTCCTGTTCGTGCATCTATCAACGAGTAAAGAACAATGAGGCATCAAGAATGTTTTGCATTTAAGTCGTGGTGTAATGAAGAAATTCAATTCAAATATATTAGATGGCTTAGTAGTATTGTAATCCTAGGATTGCTGCTACTCATTTTCTTAAAATTGATAGCCATAATTCTAATAAATTTTATTCTGATTTGAAATTTTGTGTTTTGGTTTAAGGATTAAATACAGCAATTTATTGCTGACATTTCGACTAATTTACTCTCATCTTCAGAACTTCAGTAAAGAACAATGAGAAACAAATTACTTGAATAATTATTCAACTTGCGTATTATGTAATTCTTTTCTCATTCTTTGCTAGAGTTCTGAAGATAAGAATAAATCTTCCGAAACGTTATAGCAATAAATGCAATTTTATTATATCAGTTTTGCTATTTTTAGTCCTTAAGCCAATATTACGAACATTTTTTTTGAAAATCCACATCATAATTACCACCAGAATCGATACAATTCATTCAAGCAAAATATATTCAGGATCACGCGAAAGGGGCCTTTATTACGGGTGCCGGCTTTAGGTAGTCGATCAAAATTTTGTTTGATTGATGATTACAAAGAGTGAAGGGCACCAAATTAATGCTAAGCCTCGGGCGAAATTTTCTTTTCGCACGCCCTTAACTATATTTAACCAAAATGGATAATGATTAAAGTTTCAATGAAAGATAAATATAAAACGCAGATTTAAACTTATTAGCTTGTTTCTGTTTTACGTGCTGGTTGTAAATGAATGAAAGTTTTACATTAAAAATAAATTTAAAGATTATGTAGAGAATCGTTTGTTTATTTCTTAGAATTTTTAATATCAGACATCAGGTTTCTTGCATCATTTGTCTTATTTAACAGTTAATTTGGAGTTGTCCTTATATATAAATATATTTTTTCGTTTTCAGTATAATATCATAGATCTGATTTTTTTAGTGGAAAAACTTTCAAAAAAATATTTATGAGCTACTAACACAATGTTAAACAATATTATCACTGTTTACCGGACGACGTTTATACAGTTCCATATCGTTTATGACAATTACTTTTTGTCGAGCGGCGTTCATAGAAATTGATATCCAATACAATATGAATATTTTTTACGGAATCTTAGAAATTTTTATGTCATTCATGTATTTATATAAAATATTTATATAATTATATAGAACATCCGACCATATTGCTATTTCTTACGAGAGCTAATTATGGTTTATGAGATCCTTAAAATCTAAACAAATCTTCCTGAGCTACGGTTACTCATTGGCGTCCTCCTGCGTACACAAAACCGACTAAGTAGTTGTTGGGTCACTAATTTTAAAAGCGCGATTTTGCTTTGTGTTGGGTTTGTCGCCTACACTAATTTTCCATCAGTATGAAAATATCCTCTATAATTTACGCTGTATATTAAATTTGTCTTCAGTCAGGATTAGGATTTTCGCTATTTGTTCTTTCTTTTTTTTCTTTAAAAAAACTGTCATGTTTAAAACTAAAATATTGATTCGGTATTTTTTTTTTGGCAACAAACTCTATCTATATATCTAATATGTATCGATATATATTTCTCAAAGGTGTTTTTTGTCGGTATGAAATATCTCTCTTAATACTGTTTCAAAATTAATGTTTGATACGTCATTTTGGAGATTATTTTTCTCTCTAATGTTAAAACTAAGTTAATATCTTAGAATTAATGTTTTCATTAAAAAATTACAGTTTTAAAATTTTAACAATTTCATTACAGAAAATAACATTCAGAAAAAACATCTGGTGGCAATGTGTTTATTTTAACAGTTGTCGGTAATATTAAGTGACGTAGTGGCGCTGAAGTCTCTAAAGAGATTAGAATAAAATTTATTTCCAACCTATTATACTACGTCATTGACTACTAACGGTGCGAAGTATTCGCACGGGTCCGCTAGTAGTATAGTAGAACCTCGATAAGTTAAAGTCCAAGGGAAACGTTAAAAAATTTAAGTTATCGAGTTTTTTACTTATCGAGAGTTGAAGTTAGAGAGGTTGTTAGAGTAAAATTTTTAACTTAGCGAGGTTTGTGGATTTTATAGAGGATGTATTTAGTTCAATAGAGGTTACGTAATTTTTTTATCTATTCATTTATTCATTTAGAATCAGTTATTTAGTTATTTAAACAAAGAAATCAGTAAGTCGATTTAGTGGAAGATTGAAGTGAAAATCAATTAAGTTCTTGGCAAAACCTTTTGTTTGGAGGGCAATGTTCGGAATATTTGTTTAAGTCACCGAGGTTTTGTGATTTAAGTAATGGAGGTTTTATGCTTTCAGCGGAAGGGAATTAAAAAAATTTTTAACTTACACAGGTTTTTAACTTAGCGAGGTTCTACTGTATATAATAATGTTATTCTTTAAAATTTTTCTGGGGTCTGCATCGCCTAACCGCGTCGCGATAAAAGATTGAAATTTTTACTTTCTTGACGAAACTATGTAATTTTAAATGAGAAACGAAATTGTGAGGGTGAAAAATAGGTTTTAAATTGATTTGTGTGAATAGAACCTGGACCACACGGTGCAATGTTCGTCAACCCTGCTGCAAGAACTTGGTGCACGGTCGTGTCGCGTGCGCCTTAATATTATTGGAAGTATGTATGGTGCATTTTAATTCATTATTGAAATTGTTCGGACGAGTTAAGGGTGACAGTTCATTATTATACCGTCGACATATTTTGCTGTCATATTTATTATTACATAATATCATAATATAGATTAATAAAGACGTGGGTTCATATAATGTTATTATTATGCTGTAAATTATAACACATTATACATATTAGAATATTACATGTATTCAAATATTTGACACTTAATATATTCTATCCGACCGAACGATATGTGTCCAAAGGATAAAATCAATTAATATTGTTGTTGGAATAAATTCTTTATTGAATTACCTGTAAGGTTGTCGCAAAAAGTCACTACAATAGTATAAAGATATTAAATACTAACTGTATATCTTGCGTCTATAATCCACAATAATCTACCAACGGTATATGACGGTAAACGAATTATTGTTGTTATAATTTTACAACAGCGCTGTGTGTTTTGTTAATTAATTTAAATAGAAGAAGGTAAGACGCCTGGAACCGAAAGCCCTGTTTATTTCTAAGTGCTTTTAATTTTACTGGTACTGTGTGTTCGTTTATCACTTTGTCTTTAATGTTGGTTGGGTTGTTTCAGTTTGTTTGTTGTGTTTTATTCAAGAAAACTTCTTTTAATATAAACGGACACCTCTTTTAATTGAAAACTCAAAAGCGTGGAATTGATTAGTATTGTTATTATTTTATATTATAAAATGCTTGTAGAAGTTTACATTATAGTCTGCAAACACTGTTCTTTGTTGTATTGTGTACACCACACAGTATACAGGATGTCGACAAAACTTTGCTTTTTAAGGCTGTCGGAACGCTCTGAATTTTGTTTGTGCTGAGACCCAACGGCAAGGGGCGAGGTAGGCAAAAGACATATTGTGGGTGTGACCTTCTTTAGCTCTGTCTCGCTCAAATCATCCGCACGTTTCAATTTTTGGCTGGTGCCAACTACGACGCTAAAAAATTTTATTGCAAGGGTGCCGCTGTCAATTGATTACTCTAATTTTTGGAAATATTTTGAAGATTTAATAAACTTTTCCGAAAAAGGAAGAGTCACTTTTGGTTTGTGATAGAACAGTTTTGTGAAATAAGTACGAATAAGGTCATAGTGTGACATTGAAAACGTGTGTTTTTTAGCACAATTAATGCCAACAATTTTCTAGTAAATCATACATAAATTACAAAAGTTGTCCATTAGAGACCTAGATTTGTTCTTTATCTTCCTTACAGAGAAAGAATTTTTGCAAAATGTTGACGAATAAGTCTACAATCAGTTGACAGCCGAAGCTCTATTTTTGGCTTAAATTCAGAGCACCAAAGTATATATGTATATATTATATATATATATATATATATATATATATATATATATATATATATATATATATATATATATATATATATATATATATGTGTGTGTGTGTGTGTGTGTGTGCGGGCAATAACTTTCGAAAGAGTTAATTGATTTTAACGAAATTTGGTCCACGTGTTGAAATCCACCACCGCAAAAAGCCTATTTAAAATGGGCGTAAACGGGGCATTTTAAGGGTAGTTTTTAGGGGTTGAAAAATGTTTTTTGGCCCCAAAATACCGAAAAAATTCTCAGAATCGTTTCAAAATTGACAGTTAACCCTTTAGTAGTAATTAAACAGGACCGGACTTACAAATTTTATGAAAACACTAGTTTACAAATAGTGAATTATTTACTGAAAGTTGTATATAATTTGGTATAGAGGTTCGATTTATAATAATATTGCAATTAAGAAAAAAAATGTTATTTTAAGGGGTGTATTAAGGAGTAAATTTTTTTATTTTGCCCAAAAACCAACTTAAGCTCGCAAAATAAAGCCACACTGCCTGTATAAGCAAATACACTATATTGTCGGCAGGGTTTTGGCACTGCGACCCGGGTTTTTTTTTTTAAATAATATTGACTAACCTTTAAATTTCTTTTTTTCCCTTTAATATATATACTATTTTGGAAAAGAAACTATTTTTTATGAATATTTGATGCATTGTTCTTTTGTAACAAATCCCACTTTTGCATTTCTGTTTTAGTGAACTATTGTCTATTCCATTGGGAAAAAACTTTTTGAAAATATTCACGTCCGGAAAACGTCTTTTGGGAGTATTTCTCAGAATGCATTGCATGTTGAAGCCAGTTCTGTCTTATTCTTTAAAACACGGTATTTTCTCTTCCTTTTTATTTTCCATATAATATGAGAGATGTATGTATTTGTTTATGTATAACCTACTTTACTGAAAAAAGGTTATCGATTTTATATGTACCGTTAAACTCTATTCACTTGGTTATACTGCTTTTAAAAACAACATACAACCTGTCTTTTATCTTAATTTAGGTAAAGCTGAACTTTTTTGCCTCTTTTCCGAGTACGTTATTTTGTCTTTAACATACGCTATAATAAATGTAGTACCTGAAAAAAATGTGCAGTTAATGAACATTCACTGACTAAAAACTGAAAAAATGGAACCTTGTTCAAAAAAGCGACTAAAAAGAGAGATATATAATAACATTTTGAGGTCGGCGTCAATTCAATTACTTTTTACATAATATCCACTTTTATTAAATTGGCGCCGACCTCAAAATTATTAGTGCATTGACAATACGTTATTTGCACGCCTTTAAATGTTAACCGACGTCCTTTTTTGAGAATTAATTTCAAACTTTAAAACTCGAAATATGTAAAAAAAAATTATCCACTGAACTGATTTAAATAAAATTTATGTGAGTATGAAGGTATGCTCTACTAAATAGATTAAGAATCATTAAAATCGGTTCACAACTGCTGGAGATATCGTTGAACGTGCACAAAAAAATAAAAAACGGGTAAAATTGAAAACTCCTTCCTTTTTTGAAGTCGGATAAAATAGTACATTGTGCAGCTAGAGTGCAAAGTTGGCGATTGCGAACGAGTGTGTCGTTTGATCGCCAATCACACGAGTCGCAATCGCCAATTCCGCCCAACTACATTAACACACAGTATACTTTTTATAAGTACATTGAAATAACAACATTAAACAATTACGAAAACACCGTAAATGAATCTCGTATAGGTTAGGCGAACTGCCATAGTTCCCAATCACTGCGTAAGATGCCGTCACTTTCGACCCGCAAAGCATTTTCCAATAACAAAAACACTTTATTTTTGTTAGAAAACATTCACTGCTACAATGCTAAATTAGAAAAATTAAATTTTTTATCCACTGTCACCGTCGGGACTCAAATCCGAATCTTTCCACATTATTTTTGGTTTGTGTATGCGCGACTTGTATTTTTCGTCACTAGCATGCGAATACAAATTTTCGTCTCCGAAAACAACTAGGTAACGTTTCACTTTCAATGCACCTGCACGTGCTACAAACATATAAAAGAAATTCAGAGAAATAGAAGAACCTAAAAGGTGAACATACATTAAAGCGTCCCCTGGGAGCAATAATTTTATTTCTTGCATGGAATGGAATATAAATTTAGAATTATATAATTCACGACGTGATGTTCTTATACTGTCATAAAATGCTTATGAATTCTGGGTGACGAAAATTTGTTGATATATACACAAATGATATTGATGATATACAAGAATGAAAACTTTTCCAAGTAAAACTATATAGACATCCATACATTGAATTTATATAATTTTATTCTTCTTCACTAACAAATTTAGTATCATAATGGATCAAATAACTAACTTTTAAAAGTGCTTGTCTTTAAAAAGCCCACGTACGGATACTGAAGGTGAGGTGGGAATTGGTTAACCTGATAGTTTTATTATTGGCTTTGTTCCTATGTATAAAATTGCCAGTAGACTTGGAAAGTATTTGACGGGAACCTTTCAGATATCGTATTTAGTTTGTTTTTTGCACTACCCCTTATAAAGCAGCTTTACATGGGTGCATATTATAAAAGCATATACAGTGATCCATTACGCGCTAGTGCGGTAAAGTAAAATAAAACTGGTCACCCGTTTCCGTAGTAATTCAGTGTTTGTCTGCCAGTTTTTTTTATATGTGTATAACCTACTATTATAAATGACCTTTGTTCAAAAGAGAACTTTCAAACATTGTGAAAATGAAGTGAAAACCAGTTAAATTATAGGAAGTGCGTCAAAAAATATGCATATATATTTCGTGCGTAATGATATTGCATCATATGTGTGGTCAGATTGACTATATTCATGTGAAACATGGGTTTAAAAAAAGTAATATAAAAAGATTAGAAGCTTTTGAGATGTGGTGCTACCGGAGAATTCTTAAGGTAAAATAGACAGATTTTAGGAAATTAATTTTGTTAGGCAAACGGCAAGGAAAGGTGTCGAAGGGTCAGAGAAAAATATCCTGAAAAGTCTAATATTCTACGTAAACTACAGAGAATATTGGAAAAGTGTAATCGCCAAGGCAGTTTGGATGGATGAAATGGTATTATGGTTCGTGTGACTGTTAAAACTTGCTGGCGATCATTTTAAACATAATGTCACACTCGCCGTAATATAATGCCTCATTACGACACTATAGATATACAATCTATTTTGCGCTGCCTCCTATAAAATACCTACTTTATATGGTATAGGGATTGTTTTGATATTTTACAAATACTTTATTATTAATTAATTAATATATGCTGTTGTTTTTTAATTACCAATAAAGCACTTGAACAAACACGGATGGAAAAATAATATAAAAATCTATTCGTTTTATCTTGCTAATTAAAAATTTTAGAATACCTAGTGCTATAACTAGAACTTTTTTTTCTTGACTTCGTCTATTCTCTCGTGAATTTTTGGTTTAACTTTCTGTTACACCGTGTATAATATAGACGTACCATAAGAATGTGTGTGAACATGAACTGACGTTGATGTTTCTCATTTGTCAACTGCGTTGTCATTCTTAACGTACAAGTTTACTTTTTTTCCCGTCGCTAACCCAACACAATTACTATTTCGATATATATTTAGTCCAAGCTCTAACCGTGCAAAAGTCTATTAAATAGCATTCTAAATTTTTATTATTAAATTTAACACATAAAATAATTGTGACGGAAAACATCAAATCGGTGGAAGACTAATGCAATTTTTTAATCATTTTTAGGGTTCCGTACCTCAAAAGGAAAAACGGAACCCTTATAGGATCACTTCGATGTTCGTCGATATGTCTGCCAAGACACTTTTTGTCAGGAACGCGTGGAGATTTCAAGTCGAAATTAATACCAAATACTTAGGTTTGCAATCCTTTGGAGCTGTAAAAAAATCTAACTTCTAAGTCAACGCAGTCAAAAGATTAGGCTGTTTATGCCGGATATTTAGACACTCGCAAGGGAATCGAAACCTATAGGGTATTTCCCGTTGACCTAGAATCATGAAATTTGGCAGGAAGCAATGTCTTACAGCAGAAGTAAAAGGGAAAATCCGAAAACCGTAAATTGTAATTGCATCACAAAAAAAAATATATGTTTTTCTATAAACGTCGAAATAGTGCATACTAGCGACATCCACAAATAATAAAAATAAAGTAAAGTTAATAATTAATATTGTACGGTGGTACGGAATACTTTGTGTGCGAGTCCGACTCGCACTTGGCCAGTTTTTTTTTGTTGTCAGTATCTCTTATATGGCTCAGTAATTCTTGAGGAAACTTATATGTACAATATTATCAACGTGTTTTGCATTTTTTTTTTTAGATATTGAATATTTATTCGCGGAGAGAAGCCTGCCTGCAGATATGCAAAAAAAATTGTAAGGAAGACGATGATAACTGTAAATAAATCTGTATACATTTCCAACAAGTAGTGTATTCGAGATTCTGATAACAAAAAGTGATAAAAAAAATTGAATTAATCGGCTAGTTTTCATCATAAAATCTTATGATAAATTCAATAATAAAATTCTATAGTAATATTGTTCAGTAGATTTTTGGACGCTCAGAGCTTGGACTAATAGGTGTAGGTCTGTTTCACGTACGTCTATCGCTTTAAGCTTATTGTATACTGGTTCCGTAATAAAATGCTGTTTTCAGAAATTCAATGACAGTTTTGTAAATTTTCTTTTTCTTGTTTATTTTGATGTCAAATACTTGATTGTAAATCGTGTTTTTGTTCTATCCAGCTACTACGGTTCTCAGGACATGGTACCAATTCGTATTTTCAATTTCTTGTCTTCAATTGATAGCAATGTATTAGATTTAATATCAATCTACACTAGTATTATAAAGAGGAAAGATTTGTATGTATGTAATGAATAAACTCAAAAACTACTGTGCCGATTTAAAAAATTCTTTCACCATTAGAAAGCTACATTCACCCTGAGTAACATAGGCTATATTTATTGCTAGAAAATATTGGGTGTTTTTAGATTATATCGGGTGTTTATAGATTATACCGGGTGTTTTTAGATTATACCGGATGTTTTTAGATTATACCGGGTGCTTTTAGATTATACCGGGTGTTTTTAGATTATACCGGATGTTTTTAGATTATACCGGGTGTTTTTAAATTATATAAAACGCGTTACGAAAAACGTCTTATACGTAAGGGACTTCGTTCCAAACGCGTGTCCCGCGACACGTTGCAAGTTTTTTTTTAAATTTCTTTTTGGGAAATAAGATTTTTCTTCGATTTTTGAACATTCACAATTTAAAGGGATTGAATTCAATACGCGTTGAGAATTTCATGATAATGATGCTTATCTTTTATAGCTACAGATAATTAGATAATTAGTGCTACCCGAGCGAAGCCGGACCGGGCCGCTAGTAATATATAAAGTATTAATGAGATATATCAGTCATTTCATTTACTGCATGTTTTTTGGGATACTTTGTGTTATGCGATAGTATTAATTGTTGATGTTAATTCTAACTTGATACATCTAGCCGTTCGGATTTGTGAACAAAATGGTCTTGACGAGCTGATAGACAAACGGATAACCAAGTGATCCTATAAGAATCCTATAAGCAAACACAACTCTAAAAATTAAATTAAGAGTATTGTAAAATTTAATAGAATAAGACTAGTTTAATAGCAACGCTTAGGTTAAAGACAAGTAAAAATATATGCAGCTAAAATCAACAGTCATTTATAAAAATACATTAGCATAAATCGAGGATGAGGAAAACAAAAATACGTCATTAATTTAGAATTCAGTAGGCGTATACTTATACCAAATTGATTGATGTATAAATATCCTCATTTTTTGTCGTACAGCGTAGTGTAATCTTGTTTTATATCAAAGCTATATAATTTGTTATTTGCTTCTGATAAAACTCTGATTGGCTAAACGATCATACATTTGTTTTTAAGTCTATCCTGAAATAATGTAGATGAATAAATCTTTTTAATGTGAAGGTTTTTGACATATTCCAGTGAAACTATAATATAGGTGCACAAAACCTTTTTGTAAATTATTCACAAAGGGTCAAATTCAGAACCAATAAACTTTAAAAACTGTTCTGATTAATTATGAAATATGTTGTTATATTAGACAGTGTTTAGAACAGATAAAGATTCTTGGTTATTAAGTCTTTACTTGAATTTGAGAATGATTTAAAAGGATGCTAGGTATTATCTTTATGGTAGAGTGGTATCGCTTAGAGAAGATAGTTGTATTTTTTCTGCGCATAAACTAGGTTTCTATCAAGGGATGGTCCCATGAATGTTCGTTGCTAATCGAGGACGCAGCGCATTGACAGTACAAATTACAGATATCGTCTATGCTTGTCCTTGAAATTACAAATTACGCCGATTTGTTCTTACTACAGAGACTATTATTTCTAAACGATACTACTCTACCACCAAAATTTGTCAAAAACACCAAACAAAAATTATTAGTGTATTTGCTATATGGCAACATACACTATTGGCGTCGGTCGGATGGCAGGACCTAGGAGTCGGACCAAAATTTCTCGACGTTTCATAGCCTCCTGAACCCATTGGCACCATTTTTGAAAATGTTTATATATATATGTAAATATATATGTACCTATATCTATATGTATATATGTATATCTATATATATATTTAGGTAATAACTTTCGAAGGAGTTAATTCATTTTAACGAAATTTGGCACACATGTTGGAATCTTCACCGCACAAAGCCTATTTAAATGGGTCCGATCGGGTCATTTTAAGGGTGGTTTTTAGGGCTGAAAAAAGTTTTTGGGCCCAAAAATACCTAAAAAATTCTCAGATTTGAAAAATTGAAATTTAACTCTTTAATAGCAATTAAAAAGTGCTCCTAAAATTTTAATAAAATTGGCCCGACAGGACCGGATTTACAAATTTTCTGAAAACACTAGTTTGCAGATAGTGAGTTATGTAATTGAAAGGTGTTTTCAATTTTGGTGTAGACATTCGATCGACAATAATAATGCAATTAGTCTTGGGCGATTATGAATGATATAATCGAAATATTTCGATTATGGCCGAATAATCGATCATTCGATTATGTTAATCGAGATATCATTCGTTTGATTCGATTATTGTTAGCGAGATATCATTCACTTCAATCGATTGTGAGATATGAAATGTATGTGAATTAATCCCGACATATATCATATTATATCATTCGGTTTCTGCATTTGCGTGCACTGAAGAGTGGGGGTACTTTCGTTTGTACTTTGTTGTACTGTTTTGGCATTCCAGTCTCCCAGACTCCAGTAGACCAGTCATTGACTGCATTACTTAAAGTTAGAGCGGCGGCGTATCTTTTGAGTTTACGTGTATACGGTACATACATTTCTCATAGTGACCGGTTATTAACTTATTACTTATTATTCACTGTCACTATATTACTACAAAAGCCGTTGCAATCATAAAACAATATTTGTCAATGCCCGATATATCTCGCTCTTCCAATCCCCTTATTTTTTGATCAGAAAACAAAAATTTGTTTCCTGAATTATACGAGTTTCATAAAAAATCTCTCTGTGCGCCAGCTACCTCCGTGCCTTCCGAAAGGATATTTTCCAAAACTGCTGTGATTACTAATGCAAGGAGGAACAGACTATCACCGAAAAATTTAAATTATATTGTTTTTTTAAATACGAATCTATGATTTATGATCTATGATTAATTTATAATAATAAAGAATTCGTTTTATTTTTGTATTGAATCATACCAGCGATTCCATTATTAATGTGTTTTGTATTAACTATTAATCCCGACACAGTACTATGTCGATTGTCGATTATGAATTATCATACATCATTCGATTACGGCAACCGAGATATCATCATATCATTCACTTGATTCGATTATGCTTAGCGAGATATCATTCACTTGAATCGATTATGGTTAGCGAGATATCATTCACTTGATTCGATTATGCTTAGCGAGATATCATTCACTTGATTCGATTATGCTTAGCGAGATATCATTCACTTGAATCGATTGTGAAATATGAAATGTATGTATGTCGATTGTCGATTATGAATGATATATCATTCGGTTCTGCATCTGCACACATTGGGAAGTCTGTTGCACTGGAGGTGGGGGTGCTTTCGTTTGTTTAAACCAGGGACTCCCAAAGTTTTTCGTAGGCGGGCCAATTTGATATTTCCGATTTTTTTGGCGGGCCAAAAAAAAAGAACGTAATAAAATCAAAACCAATGCGTAATAACTAGACTAGACATACTACAATAATTTTTTAAATATAAAGTAAACAATATTTTATTCATACAAACGCGTATGGTTAAAGTTCTGTAAGAATTTTTTAAAAATATTAAAATATTTTATTGTACCTTATTTGTAATATGTATTATTTATTTTACTATTTACTTATTTATTTTTTAATAAAAATATAATATATCGTATCGATATCGCGGGCCGAATTCACAGGTTTTGCGGGCCGCATTCATAATCGATAATTCAAATCATTCATAATCGATAATTCGAATGATCATTCGATTATAAAAACCGATTATTTCGATTCATTCGATTATTGAAATGTATCGATTATGCCCAACACTAAATGCAATTAAGAAAAAAATGTAAATGTAAGGGGTGTATTAAGGAGTTATTTTTTTTATTTTGCCCAACAATCACTTTAAATTCACATAATAAAGCCACAAGGCCTGTATTAGCAAATACACTATATTGTCGGGAGGGTTTTGGCACTGTAACCCGGGTTTTTTATTATTACTCTTCACTGTTTCAGAATGGACTTGAGAAAGTCGACGACGTCAGTTTACAAGTTTCTTTGATTTTCTTATTGGTATATATATTTTGATATCTCCTCCTTATAAAATCATTTTAAGTGCTTGAAAAAAATCCAATGAAATTATTTAAGCTAGACGGAGCTAATTTCATTGATTTAATAAAATACAAACGTCGTTTATAAACTCACTGAAATTTGTTTTCCACCATCGCGTTTAAAACAGACCTTTTACCTCCACCATAATGACGTAATTGCCCTATTTCTTTTTTGTTTTTACTTTCTCTTATTTTAAGTTTCTGATATTATTACAAGCAATAAAAGAAAATTAGAAAAAAATTTGTGTCGTTTTGAAATTTGGTTCGGAGCGGAGTGTCCTTAATAAAATACTAAAAATGCTTTATATGTACAAATTAATCTACATAAGGTTTTTTAAAAAAGGTTGAACTATTTTTCTGTGGGATTATTAGTTTAGGAAATGAAAAAGGGTAATAAAAAAGACAGTTTAGAAAATTCTTGTTATATTGGTTTTGTTTGAAATAAAAAAAGAGTAGATGGTAGTTCAAAGAATATGATGCCAAGCAAATATTAAATTCTCATATCAGGTTTACAGACTTATTAGTGGTCTATCTAACAGCATCAAACAACAATAAGAAAATCCAAACCGGCTACCCTACAGAAGAAGTGTTAACAAAATTGTACCTTAAATAAAAAATGGAAACACTTGAAACGCAGAACTCTTATAAAAGGGGTGTTCAGTAAATAGTAAATTTTCATATAGGGACTATATAGACCTACCAACTGTACCGAAAAATTTGGAAAATTTTTTCCTGGTCATCCTACATGGAGAAGGTTTTTATGCTAATCACTTTGTTGTAACTCGCCACTAGATGGCGCCAGGGGGGCAGGAGGCTCCACTACTGTTGTCGTTGCCGTGTTTTATCTCAATCGCGTGCAGAATCGCGGGGAGCGGCTAGTAAGAAATAAAATAAAAAAACTTCATTAGCTTTGCTGTATTAGTAGCCGATAATAAATTGATAAAATAATTGCAAATACAGGCTACGTTTAATTATTCTGTGATTGTTTCGTAACTCATTCGTATGACAATGTGAATAGATGTTTCACCAGTTGTCAAAGCCGTGCCAAGTCTTACAAAAATGATGAAGTTCGTCATTATATGGATGCTCATTGTTCTTCACTACTGCGATTCAAAACCTTGCACGTAGTGAGTGAGTAGACTTGACTGTAAAAGTTATTCAAATGCAGAAATGCATTATGTTCAATGAATAGTAGCTGCGGTATTACGGTTGAGAAACGACACGTTCATTTCAAAGGTTTTATGATCGACTTTCAGTAAATCATTTTCCAATATAATGACACGTATTAAATGAAATGCGACTTTTACGGGCAAATGATATTAGCGCCTTCGGTACAACACTAAAGAAAACTGGTTAAGCGTTAAAAAAACTATCCTGCATTGTTAAAACAAAAAAATAAAATACAGTGGACCCCCGGTAATCCGACAGAAATTTTGCAGGGCAGTGTCGAACTATCGAATTTGTCGGATTATAGAGTACTGCCTAAGACCCCCTATAGTCCGGAATTTTTTACAAAAGAATACCTTGTAATCCGACAAATTACAGATCCAATGATAAGATTCTATATGTTATATATAATGTACTCTAAACTTGTTCAGTCATGCAGTAGCGAAGATTGTCAAAAAAATATTCAATAATAAATAATAGACCATGTCGGATTACAGGGGGTGCCGGATTATCGGGGGTCCACTGTATCGATATGTAGATATCGTTCGGGCTGGCTGTACACGGGCTGTTTGAGCAGCTAATCGTTGAATAACAGTAGTGATGAGCAAAGCAAGACCCAAGACCAAGACTGGGTCAGTCTTGGTCTTGTTCTTGCTTGTTCGGTCTTGATCTTGCTCAAATATTTCTAGTCTTGGTCTCGGTCTTCCTTATATAGTCTTTGTCTTGGTCTTGCTTATATAGCTTGGTCTTGGTCTTGTTCTGACTTATATAGTCTTGGGCTTGTTTTTGCTTATATAGTTTTGGTCTCGGTCTTGGACTTGCGTGTTAAGTCTTGGTCTTGCTGATCTGACCAAATCTATTGTCTATATATAGGTTTACTTTTTGTTCATTTAAAAAACACGTTTTTTTAATATGACTAAAAAACTCTTGACTCTACCTTAAATAACCTATTTTTACATTCTATAATAATCGTCCTAGATGACTAGAAAATTTTTTAGGGACTATGTAAATAATTGTCAATTTTTCTTGTTTAAATAGAGAAGAAACTACACTTACACGAACTGAAATACAATTTAATTTACGCCCAAGAGTCAATAAGAAGACATAAAACAAGCAAAATTTTTGGAATTTATATCATTTAGCAATAGTCTTGTATATTTGATCTTAGTCTTGCATACTTGGTGTTGGTCTTGGTCTTGCTCTTATTTGTTCGGTCTTGATCTTGGTCTTGCATACTCGGTCTTGGTCTTGGTCTTGCTTTTTTGCAAGACCAAGACCAATTTTGCTCATCACTAAATAACATATACACGAACCTCTCAAGCAGTCATTGTCAACCGATCGAGCAGTCATTATCAACCACTCGAGCAGTGCCTATCAACTGCTTGAGTGCTACCCTGTTTTGTGTCGCGTTTCGTAGATAACCATACGATCTTGACTGCTTGGGCGGTCGTGTGTATGTCAGTGGAATATTTTCTATGAAGATTCGTAGCTCGTCATGCAGTAATGCTTGAAGCAGTCAGTTTCGTTTTACCTTACATGTTCCAAAATGTTTTTCAAAATAAAAAACTACGGTATGAAATTGGACAGAAAGTTCTTTTAACGATACTTATACGTTTTGTTCGTGTGCATTTTGAACTGCTGCTGAGTTATTTTTGACATATTATAGCTAAGGAATATAATTTCCACCATGATCAGTATATAGAGAATAATGGAAGAATCCTTCGTTGATCTTTAATGCGTAATACGGTATTTAATGTGCCGCTCGACTGAACTGTCGTACAATAGTAATACATGTATATAACTGTTCTTTCAATGCACTTATTACAAAAAGTATTGTGTTACTACGGCAATGAATCGCAAAAGCCAACTTTCTGTCCTAGTTACAATTTTAAGACTTGAGGATATTGAATAGAAGTTGAGCAGAATCCTGAGATTATCTCTTATAGTAACTGTAAGTCAAAATTACTAAAAATAAGATTTAAATTTAAATTTTACTGTGACACAGCGAAACGTTGCAATATAAGATTGCTGATTAGCATTTATTTCACCTAGATCCTATTTTCCTTTTATTATTGAGAATAATATTATTCATATGGGATCTTAAATAATTATTAATATTTAAATTTTACATTGACTGTATAACTAGCTGATTAGTGAATTTTCGTGAGGACTTTTTGCTGTAACCTATATAGTATTTGCTGCAACCCATATATATAGCATTAAGGTATGTCTATATTTTTCACTTTAATAAGATCTACTTTATATTTTATATTCGTTATAAAGCGCCATTTTGAATAATGAAATCGACATATAAAATACCGAATATAAAACATTTCGATAGTAAATATACATGGTGTCTCAAACATGACTTCCCAAGCCTATTTCTCAATATTGTTTTGAAGATAACTCCATCAAAGCGTATATATTCGCAAAGTGCATGAAATTCTCTACAAGATGGCGGTAAATTATCTATTATCTGTATAGACCAGAAAGCCAGCATTCGACTTTTTTTCTTAAATAGCACTATGGATATTTTTAAGCTATTTTGATAGAACTTTTTATTTAATTTTCAACCGTGTAATTAAATACTAGTGTTACGTTATAAAATTTTCGAGATAAATGCATAAACTTTACATAAATGCATAAATATACATTATACTTTTCATATTAATTTCAAGTTATAACTGTATGTAAATGTGTAATGTCTCGTATGTAAAATTCTCGACATTTTAACTAGTCGCTACCAGCTGCTTCAGATACGATTGAGATGAAACAGCATGCAGTAGCAAAGCAAACAATCATAAGTGTGTGTGTGTGTGTGTGTGTGTGTCTGTTGTGGCACCGTAGCTCTTAAACGGGTGAACCGATTTGGATGCGGATTTTTTATTTAAAAGCAGGTTTTCTAACTGTGGTTCTTAGACATGTTTTATCAAAATCGGTTCAACCGTTTCAAGGTCATCAGATCTTTTCTTATAAAAAGTTTAAAAAGTATTAAATAAAACTTAAATTAAAAATTTAAAAAACCCCCGACACACAAAAAAAACCTTTAAAAAGTGAAAAATAAAATGTAATGAGCCTTTAAATTTAATATAAATACTAATATTATTATCCAAGCGTCGTCGTTTTACTTAGCGGTCTCCTGCTGCGACGACGATTGGATAAGAATATTGGTATTTATATAAAATTTAAAGGCTCATTACATATTATTTTTTACTTTTTAAAGGTTTTTTTTGTGTGTCGGGGGTTTTTTAAATTTTTAATGTAAGTCTTTTGTATGTTAGGCTAGTCGCTACCCGCAGCTATGAACTCAACTGAGATGAAACAAGGCAGCGACAATAGTAGAGAAACCTTCGGCTCCGCCTGGCGCTGTCTAGTGGCGAGTTACAACAAAGTGAATAGCATAAAAACCTTCTCCCCTTCTCCATGAAAAAATACATATATGTGCCAATTTTCATGGTGATAAGTCAAACGGTGGCGAAGTCTATTAATCTCAAACAGATGTACCAACATCCATTTTTATATATATATAGAGTATGTGGTTGAAAAGGAAATATAAAGATCTGTCAAAATAGCTGAAAAGATACCTGCAGTGCCATTTAAGAAAAATAATTTTACCTGTCTGGTCTACACGGAGATATTGTCGATAATAATTTTCCGCCATCTTGCAATTTTTTTATTGTTTACTAATATATAGGCTTTGGTTGAGTTTTCTTTAAAAATAATACAGGCCTGCGGAGGCATGTCTGGGACACTTTGTATATCAAATGAGCAATAAAAATAATCCCGTGTGTCTGTATTTGGAATTTGCACAACAAAAAACATATCTGTTGATCTTATTTTTACAAGAAAACACTATTCAAGATCATTTTAAACTGAAGTGTTCAAGCCGTATGGGACTATTGGTAAATGAAAAAAAATTGTGTATATTTTTCTTCCGTGAAATCGATGCTCAACAGGTTAGAGCTTTGCTTCCTATACGTTACTACTTTCAACTTTCGTATGTCATTCGTGTGTGCTAGTGCAAATCGATCTTTCTAAAAATATAATTTATCGATTGAAACGATTTTAAACTGTATGCATTTATTTAATATTGTTTTTTGTATAAATTCCACTTCGAAACATTTTCCTACGCATTTTTTAAAATTTAGCTTGAAAAGCAATAAATGTGTCTATATGTAGATTAATAACTTGTTTTTGTATGAGTACAGTCTAGTGTTTTACATGATAGAGAATTTGACAACAACATAATACTGATGTATAACAACTATAATTATCTGATCACAATTTACGGTTATTATCAAACCAGATTTTTTGACAATGCTTTTTGCAACCCAGCATTAATCTGTTGCAGTTAATGACAGCCATTACTGAACTAGAAGTCAATTTTTTAAACCTTATTTATCTGTTCTTCATAGTCATATTACCATAATTTTTGTCAGCCAGTTCAATTTGTTATGTGGGATCTCCAGAGCAAAAACCTAAATACGCCACTAATGTAGACTATAATATATGGACCTCTTACATGTTATCAGGATAGAATAAGTCTATGAGTACCATTTTAAATGGGGTCGTTTTTATGGTTATAATCTACATTGCAAACAGATAATAAAATAGTTTTTTTTCTGCAATAATGTTTTTCCAACCATGTCGCTGCAGAAGTGACGTAATAATGAGCATCCAATTACAGTTGAGTATATCTACTATATCCCGCCTTCTGACCTTATTGACTGACTGACGCGGCAGGTTGTTAGGTTACATTTTCAAGGAAGGGTTTAAAACAATACTTATTCGTTTTTCTCGTTAGAAAACTTAACTGCAAACATTCGATATAAGTGGTTTAATCTTGTGACCTCCAGACGTATGATTAGCAAGCTGTCTATAAAGTGGGTGTATACATAGTAATTGCAATTGTTAAGTTACTCGATATGTGGAATGCCAGAAGCGAATAAGTTTCTCCCGTCTTTCGAGAGCAACTCTACTTTGCCGGAGTGCTCTAAGCCATCAATATAAACGTATAAGATACACAAGACTACCAATATGCACTGTATGCACACATATTTAGTGCACGCCAAAAATAGTACCCCGCTTCTGCACATTTTAATAATAATAAAAAAACCCGGGTCGCAGTGCCAAAACCCTGCCGACAATATAGTGTATTTGCTTGTATAGGGCCGTGTGGTTTTATACTTTTATTATGTGAAATTAAGTTTGTTTTTGGGCAAAATAAAAAATTTAACCCCTTAATACACCCCTTAAAATAACATTTTTTTTCTTAATTGTAATATTTTTATCAATCTAACGTCTACACCGAATTAAAGACACCCTTCAATAAATAAATCACTATCTGCAAACTAGTGTTTTCATAAAATTTGTAAATCCGGTCCTGTCGGGCCGATTTTATTAAAATTGCGGGGAAACTTTTTAATCACTACCAAAGGGTTAAATTTCAATTTTGAAACGATTCGGAGAATTTTTTCGGTATTTTGGGGCCCAAAAACAGTTTTCAACCCCTAAAAACTACACTTAAAATAGCCCGATTAGGCCCATTTTAAATAGGCTTCTTGCGGTGATGGATTTCAACATGTGGCCCAAATTTCGTTGAAATCAATTAACTCTTTCGAAAGTTATCGCGCGTACACATATATATATATATATATATATATATATATATATATATATATATATATATATATAAATTTTTAAAAATGGTGATAAAGTGTTTAAAAGGTTATGAAACGTCGAGAAATTTTGGTCCGACCCCTAGGTCCCGCCATCCGACCGACGCCAATAGTGTATGTTGCCATATGGAAAATACACTAATAATAATAATAAACTTGCTGTTTATCGAAGGACCTGACGTTTGCCTTTCTGAGATCAGCTGGACTGAAGTCTGAAACTGAGGGATTTGTTTTGGCGTGTCAAGATGGAGTTATCAACACTCTTGTGTACTGTCGCATAGTTATAGGTGCAGAAGTAACAGATACTTCTTGCAGAGCATGTCGATCGCATCCAGAGACGCTCATGCATCTCTTATCGGCATGTAGTCACTATGCGCGTTGTGCTTACATTCACCGCCACAACGCTGCTCTAAGAGTTTTATACTACCACCTAAGACATCATTATGGTGTTGATAAAACTCCTGTTCTACCTTATGTTCCAAATGATATTGAGTCCGTTGTCGAAAATGAGTCATGCAAGATTTTCTGGAACTACTCATTTAGTACTACCAGGCAACTTTCAGCTACAAAGCTTGACATAGTTCTCCTTGATAAACCTGCGCGAACTATGTATGTTATCGAGTTTTCAGCCCCTGCTGAAACGAACATAGCCGCAAAGGAGACTGAGAAGCGGACAAAATATCAAGATCTTCTTTTTGAGCTCAGAAAGCAGTACCCAGAGTATACTGTTCAATTAATTGTCCTTATAATTGGTGTTCTTGGAGTGGCAAAACCATCACTGTTAGCAAATATGAAAACTATTCCGGCATGTCAGCGTATTGCTGAGTCACTAATTTGCCGTATGCAAAAGGCCGTGCTTATTGGGTCGCTCCGTGTACTCCGTGCGCACAACCCAAACTCACTGTAATCATCCATTTCATGGTTATAGTTACAACTTGCTCCACAAGTTTCCCTAGTGTGACGGTGACGAACCCGAAGTTTGAGTGCTTGTGGATGCAAAATTTTTTAAGGAATATTTCCTTCACAATAATAATAATAGATTTATTCCCAACAGATAGGACCCGTTTACTGATGCTAGTGAAGCACATTTTTTATTTTGAAATGTTTAGTTCGTGTTTACTTATCTATTCTGCCCATTTTTATAAGAAAGTTTAAAAAAAAGTTTTGATGTGTAACATCTTAGCCCTCAGTATGGGCTGATATTTTGTGAATGAAACGGAAATGCGTTGAGAATGTGAGAAAAGGGTGCGCTATTGAAATTATTCAATCTACTATAACTAGAATATGATTCTTTGGTACGGTCTACGGTTGACGCATGTGCTGCAGCGTTTTAGAGCGAGAGAAAAAGGGAGACAGTTTCAGTCGTGCTTTTATAAATACAGTGTGAAATAAATATGTTACACATCATTGGTGACTGCTGTAAGCGAGTCTTACAGCAGTCATTCCAATCCAGAAGTGGGGAATGGTACTAGTTTAGATCAAAATGTTACAATTTTTTTTTCCATTTGAGGTCCTCCGAATCCAAAAAAACATATTTTTCAATAGGATATTTGCCAGTGATCAAAATAAAATCGAAAACTGTGTTGTAATTAAAATTTTTGGTCTAAAATATTTATAGTTGGCTAGGTCCAGTCGCCCAATTGTCAGGAATTTTTTTCCTAAACCTTGCAGGTTCGTAAATAACATATTTGAAAATAAAAACGCTAGGTGTCCTGAATTTCTAATGCGCAGTGGACTCTTAATGACTGAAAACCATATTTGTGTGCAGAATGTCTTGTGCAACGTCATGTCAAATCATTATCAAAGTCGTGTAAAACACAGTACTTCGAGTGGCAGCTTTGTTATATGCATGATTGTTGACATGTGGTAAACTTGAAAAGGGTAAACATACATAGGTTACTATCTATACAACCTTATAAGTTGCTGACTGTAGCAGTAATTTCGTATCGATTGTTTAGTGATGTACGCCCATCACCGAAGAGGCGGTATTTATTTGTGTACACTGTGGCTAAAAAAACGACACTAAGATGATTGTTAGCACTCAAGAAATATTGATTACTTTATACAGTTGCAGTTATACCGAGACAAAGGTTGCATTCATCCAAAAATCGTTTTCAATCGCAGAACTTGGATATTAATCGTCTAAAGTCAAGGTACTCTAATAGTCCACCGTTTTGGAACATATGACCAATTCAAATATATAAAATTTTTCGTAAGCAGGGAAAAAAGAATGAGAAGTTTCAAAATAAATATCGAAAATGCATAAGTTACCCAAATTATACAAGTTTAAAACTGTGTACAAGTTTAAAAATGTGTATTGTCAAGTTGTGATTTTTTAAATTGCAACCTAAAGTAAATGTAAAACTTAAAATCATTGTCAGCCATCTTGAATCGTTTTTGTTGTATGTCTCTCTAGTGCATGGGTACAATGGATTGCGATACTTGCTAAATCCAAATTGTCAGTTATGTTTTGCCATCTGTTAATCGACGCTGAATCGAGGTGAATTGTTGATCGAGTCATTCAGGCCTATTACTAACGATAACCAGCCCCGGATTTGGGGAGGGGGGGAGGAAGGGGTTTTCAAAATTCCACTCCTAAGAGGGTGAAAAGTAGGTTATACAGTTATCATAGATTTAATAATTCTATCCATTCTACTAATGTGGGAGATGTTTTCTCTATAAAACATAGGTATTCATTTAAAAGCGTTTTTCCAAAGGAAAGAATAGTGTTTTTGGCCATATTGCGAGTCGAACGAGGACGAACTTGCGAACAATAGCTAGTCCGACATAATATAAAGGACATGTAATAATAAAAGAAATTTATTTCTTATTGTATTCACAATTAATACAAAAAAAACATATATACGGATAAAGACAAATTGTTGAACTTTACTTGAACTTTGCACTTTCGTGGAACAAACAGTGATAAATCGAGTATATAATATGTATGTTAACGCAGAGAGTGGGATAATGTTTACTGCACTCTATGTATTTAGTAATATGAAAAATGCACTGTCGAAACTTACACATGGATTTCTATCATTCGATAAGTCACGAGAACACATTTCCAGATTTTTTGTCTATAACCATCATGGCCGTCTTCTGAAAGAACAGAAACGTATAAGTTCGCGACATTACCGGTGTTATTTCCTCTTTATATAATAGTTTCCTGTACGACAACTTTCTTTCAGAAAACGGGTATAAAAACGGATGAATCGAGTTTGATCCTTTGTGTACTAAATATTAATTAGTACTCAAACTTAAGTTTCAGAATACTTTTGACTCGACTACACACAGGTTAACCTGTGAGCTAAATCGACTTCTGTCACGGACATAGGCTAGTATTATTCTAAATCTTATTATTTAACTCTTTCTCGATTAGGTACTACTACACGTCTCAAAGTAAGCAAGGATGTTGAGGAAACTAATTGTATTTTGTCAAAGAATTTGTGAGATTTTAGTGAAGTAGTGTGCAGGCCCGGCAGGTCATGTCCGGCCCAAGTGGGTAGTTGATTAATTATTAGCGGGAACCGGGGAGAGGGGGGGGGGGTTGGACAATAAAAAATAAATAGCTACAATTGTTTTTGTTGTGATCTTTATTCAAATTTATAATAATGTAGAGTTGGGTAACTTAGATCTGAACCGGTTCAAAGAGCCGACTCCGACAGAAAATCCGTGAGAGGCGACTCACTTTTTTTTGAGCCGACGGATCAACGGATCCGCATAATTCAGTGGAACACTTAACACACAGAAGCACATTTTACACTTACGTATCAGTTCTTGCTTTGATGCATCTGTCAGCTCAAATGACTCATGCATCACATGTTTGGCTATTCATTCTTGATTCTATACAGGTCGTGATATGATTGACTGAACTAGGTAACTCAGTGGCAGACTGCAGTAACATATTCAGAACTCGGCTCTTTTTGACCCGGGTTCAGTGAGCCGGCTCACATACGGGATCCAGATGCAAAGATGCAGGTCACTAAAAAGACCCGTTTTTCCCATCTCTATAATAATGACATAAAAAACATGTCATTTTGCCAAAAGAAACTCATTTTCGCAAAGCAAAAACACTAGCATGTTTTCCTATTCGGGATTTCTCGAGTGGGTCAAGCTACCCACTCAACCCACTATACCTGCCGGGCCTGGTAGTGTGTACGTGAGATCTTTATTCCGCCCACTGCCATTTACTTTATGCACTGCCTAGCCATAAATAAAGTATACTTTCTACTATACAAAAGTGACCTAACTCGTTAAAAAACCGCGCAGACCTATGACCAGCACAGCACGAACCAGAAAAGCCTGTTCGTGAAGGTCCCATGCTAGTTAAGTTAGTTAACCTGCAACCAGCAACGACTGTCAGTCAGTCGCCTGTCATTTCTGTCTGATCTATTGTGCTAGTGACGTGTCGTTTTCATTAAGTAATTTGCATTGATAAAATTACTTAAAAACTGCAAAATGTTTGCCGCACACGAAACTTGAACTAAAAATTGCCGATCCACGCAGATGTGTGGTGTGCTGGTCCGTTCTTGACAAGTGTGCGCGGTCTTTAATAATGTAGTTTATTCAGATAGTTTATCGATTCATTTAAAAAATTCTGTTATTTTTAATAAGTTATTTAAAAAATGTTCAAAGATACAATTCTTTCAATGACATACTTTATTCTGATTATTATATTTGCATGCGCCATTGTCCCACATGTTTATCATATTACTCTTGTATCGTAATGATCCGCATAGAGGTAGAACGCTGTTTAATGGCTTAAAAATATTCACTATATACGACATTTTCATTTACGAATGTTCAGTGTTCTGCAAAACATATCCTCACTTATTTATAAACAATTTATGTCAACAAAGACTATGGCACTAGAACGAGAAACCACTATGTGACATCTTTTATCGTAGTCAATACAGGTTCCATGAACATTATTATAACAATATACAAATCATTGGCCTTTATAGCTATAAAAAATTTAAGCCTACCAAGATTCAAAAACCCGGGTTGCAGTGCCAAAACCCTGCCGACAATATAGTGTATTTGCTTATACAGGCAGTGTGGCTTTATTTTGCGAACTTAAGTTGGTTTTTGGGCAAAATAAAAAATTTTACTCCTTAATACACCCCTTAAAATAACATTTTTTTTCTTAATTGCAATTATATTATAAATCGAACCTCTATACCAAATTATATACAACTTTCAGTAAATAATTCACTATTTGTAAACTAGTGTTTTCATAAAATTTGTAAGTCCGGTCCTGTCGGGCCGATTTTATTTAAATTTTAGGAACACCTTTTAATTACTACTAAAGGGTTAAATGTCAATTTTGAAACGATTCTGAGAATTTTTTCGGTATTTTGGGGCCCAAAAACATTTTTCAACCCCTAAAAACTACCCTTAAAATGCCCCGATTACGCCCATTTTAAATAGGCTTCTTGCGGTGATGGATTTCAACACGTGGACCAAATTTCGTTAAAATCAATTAACTCTTTCGAAAGTTATTGCCCGCACACACACACATATATATATATATATATATATATATATATATATATATATATATATATATATATATATATATATATATATATATACATATATATATAAACATTTTTAAAAATGGTGCCAAAGTGTTTAGGAGGTTATAAAACGTCGAGAAGTTTTGGTCCGACCCCTAGGTCCCGCCATCCGACCAACGCCAATAGTGTATGTTGCCTTATGGCAAATACACTAAAAAGGAACTCAAGGCTGTGTTGCTACGCCATAGTTTTTATAACATGGACGAGTTTTTCTTCGTACGATTCTAATTGTGTAATTATAATGACCTTTTCCACACTACACATGTAGTATTTTACGGAAATAAAGAAATTATTATATTATTATTATCTCTAGCTCCATCTAACTCATAGTAGGGATTCAAGGTCTGTCGGGAAAGAACTAAAAACGAGAGTAATATTGTCATTGGCACGCTGTCTGTGTTCAAAAAGATCATCGGTTGGAGGGTACTAGACTTTTCTTTGTTCTACTCTTCTCCTTTTTCCGTTAGGCTGCCAGCACAATCAATGCAAAAAATGAGATATCATATGGTCATTGAACAGGTAATAATACGCCTTTGATGTGACGGGAAAAAAACTGCGCAATTTCCATACTATCTAAATTGTAGCGCCTACATATGTGCTTTTATTAGCTATAACTGAGCTATTTTCGTCACTTACGACGTCTAAATCCTAC
This sequence comes from Venustoraphidia nigricollis, assembly GCA_034508555.1. NCBI lineage: Eukaryota > Metazoa > Arthropoda > Insecta > Raphidioptera > Raphidiidae > Venustoraphidia > Venustoraphidia nigricollis. Next base: position 1,190,737 of record JAVRKA010000072.1, read on the forward strand.
GAGTTGTGAAAATATTGTTTGTACAGGTTTCGTAACATAGCTGTAGACAGGGCTGGATTTAAAGTTGGGCATACGGGCCGTGTGTGGAGATTAACTAACCTGACTGCAACGTGCGTACTTCGTTCCCACCCAGTAGGAAATTAGAAGATGTACTCAATAAAAAAAAATAAATATAAGTACGATATGTATGTAAAGACATTTTTTGTACTGCACAGCTATTATTAGTGTGTAACAGGTTAGTCCATGTAAAGGGGGGAATTTTGTGAATGAATCGGAAATGCGTTAAGGAAGTGAGAAATATGAATATAACGCATGTGCTGCACCATATTAATGAGAGAGAAAGGGAGAGAGAGAAATAAGACAGAGCTGTCAACCGTGCTTTTATAAATACAGTGTGAAATAAATATGTTACGCATCATTGGCGACTACTGTAAGATTCGCTCATTTTTTAACTTTTATGTCACACTTCCTATTACTCCCAGCAGCGAACGTAAAAACGGTTTCGATTTTATAGAGAATGAGGCTTAAATGATCGAGTGATAAACTGAGTTGCCATTATATTTTGAACATTTAGAACAGAAACCATATATGTATATTTCTAAAAAGCTCTTACTGACCAAACATTTATAAAAATTAAAAGCGCAACTCTATGGGATAAGTAACTACATCTAAATGAATACCGGAACTGGTGTTTCGGATCAGGTTCTCGCAGAGTTTCCTAGGCAAGTGATTTCACTTACGTGTACTAGCTTTTCTGAAAGTTTCATTATCAAAATCGAAACCGTTTTTTACTGTCGCCACTCTCACTATATGTAAAGATGCGGATTTATTTCTCAGTTTCTAAAAAAAAAGAATGAATAACTTTCAGATATTATATTATTATAGTCTACTTTACAAGTTGATTTGCAGTATTAAAGTAGTAAATGCCAACATGTAGAAATTCACAGTTATATGTGTGATTTCATGAGATGAAAATTGCATTCTACAGTGCAGTCATCTTGTGGTTTCCGTTTGAAGGAATGTCTTCTATGCAATATATGATAAGAAAAAGACATTCCGAACACTGTTTTTCTGACATTTTTCTTCATTCAGTACCAATATTAGATCCAAATTTTTAGCGTTATAATATGCAGATATATTGAATATCAGTATCGCCTTTTATTGACCCTTGATGACCTAATTTTCCTTACATGCATCATTATACATGGAAATGAATTTAAAAAACTGTAGTTAATGTAGCTATTTTTTTGCAGGTTTTGAATTACTTCGGTTTTAGATCGGTAAATCAGTTTAGAGCAGCAGACTCCTTATATATAATCTGATATATTTTTTGTATCTTAGATTTAATAGATACTTTTTAGTGAAAGTATTTATATTATTATTTGTATCTATATTATTATTTAAAAACGAAGATTGAAGATATCTCTCAAAGTTGACGGTATCAGATATGAGGTATTTAAGATACTTGTGAAGTATCTAAATACTTTAAAAAGTGTTAAGTACCTAAGATACTTTTTAAATTAATTAAAAACAAACAAATCTAGCCAATTGTGAGTAAGGCTAGTAACAAATATTTTGTTATTTGTTATCCATTTTCATGGTTACGTAATATGTTATCACATGTAATAATTAACCAAAGCATGCTTGTCAGCTACCTAAGCAATTAATTTTTTACAGCTGATTTTTTTAAATTTTCAATATATTTCCGAAACTAAAAAGTTTAGAATTTTTTTATAATAAAACTTTATTGGAAAAAATAAATAGAATAATTTACAGACTAACAGACGCACAGATTTTTTCCAAAATTATGGTTTTTGAGCTCGCGAGATCTTAAAACAAAAAAATATTTTAAAATTTTGAAAAGTGAATTTTGACCTAAATTACTGCTTCATACTTTTTAAATGTATTCAAGATAGTTCTTAAAAGAAAGAAAGGCTGCCAGGCTTACAGAACATGTATACAGATATTTTTAATATTATTATGCCCTACGTAGTCACTTAAGAAAAACCGTCGCCAGCTCTCCTCCTATATTGTACGTTCTTATTCTCATAAAAGTATTTTTCTAAACACTAAAGTAATAAAAAAAACTCAATATAATTTATTGTAATCACAAAGTGATGTTTCTATTCTGACTTCAAAAGATAAAAGTGATTTAGTTTTATTTCTGATGCAATAATAATTGACAGCAAATATAAAAACTTCTGATGATTTATATTAGGTTTGTATCGACATAACAAACAGTACTAATTTTTACCCGTGACTTTACTCACGTAAATATCGATTTTACTTGTAGTTTACCTTGTTGGTATGTCTAGTACGTTCCCTTCCGCCTAAAACTTTTTTTTACATGCTCTCGCCTGTAGATATTTTTGATTAAAAAAAAATCATTTTGACAATAATCCCCATAAATTAATACATCGAAGCAACAAATCGTTCAGTTCCCACTACTACCACCATGAACGTGACCTATCATCTGCCCCCCGTGAATATAGTCAATTCTCCTATTTTTTTTTATCAACGACAGAATATCATACTTAAATATTTTTATTCAACAAGGAATTTAAAAACGTCGCACAACCATAATGGAATTTTCACATAACTCCCGGCGTGTCAGATTATTGATTTTGTAATTTTGTTGTAGGCGTCGCAATAATTAATTTGCTTTGTAGGGTGCCTGATATTTTAACAATCACTTTATAAAAACGTGTGTTTTATACGGAATTTTATATAACATGGCATTTGTTTTAAAATACAATATCCTACATACTAGTAGATTACTAAATTATTGTTTACGTATTCGTAAAAACGTTTCTTTACATTATACACTCCGGGTCAAAATTGGTGCACCATTCTGTTAAAGTTTTACCGCTACGAGGAGCCCCAGAGAAAGTGACCTTGATTGCATTGAAACTATTAAATTTCATTCCAATAAACAGATCAGTATATATGCCGAGCACTTTACAGCCGCAGATTTTTAGTACTGACAGTTTTTCAACAGGTGATGATATGTGATATGTTGTTTACTCTACACATTACAGAAGTGAAACCTACGCCAAATCTACATCTATAAATGTAATAAATTCACATTTACAAAAAAATAAAAACCCGGGTCGCAGTGCCAAAATCCTGCTGACAATATAGTGTATTTGCTAATACAGGCAGTGTGACTTTATTATGTGAACTTAAGTTGGTTTTTGGGCAAAATAAAAAATTTGACTCCTTAATACACCCCTTAAAATAACATTTTTTTTCTTAATTGCAATATTATTATCAATCGAACCTCTATACCAAATTATATACACCTTTCAATAAATAATTCACTATTTGCAAACTAGGGTTTTCATAAAATTTGTAAATCCGTTCCTGTCGGGCCGTTTTTATTAGAATTTTAGGGACTCTTTCTAATTACTACCAGAGGGTTAAATTTCAATTTTGAAACGATTCGGAGAATTTTTTCGGTATTTTGGGGCTCAAAAACTTTTTTCAACCCCTAAAAACTACCCTTAAAATGGTCCGATTGGGCTCATTTTAAATAGGGTCCTTGCGGTGGTGAATTCCAACATGTGGGCAAAATTTCGTTAAAATCAATTAACTCTTTCGAAAGTTATAGCCCGCACGTATAATTTTTTCCAAAAATGGTGCCAAAGTGTTTAGGAGGTTATGAAACGTCGAGAAATTTTGGTCCGACCCCTAGGTTCCGCCATACGATCGACGCCAATAGTGTATGTTGCCATATGGCAAATACACTAATAAATCTATTATATGATTTGCCGCATGGTTATACCCTGTCAGCAAACGTTAAATGGGCCGAAGATGCATAAGAAGCTACGATTTAAAAATGTTTTCTATTCAGGCAGCCTTAAATTATCGAAACAGGAGATCGTTTCTAATGAAAACGAAGAGTGATATTTCCTGCTAAATTCTATTAGTTTTAATTCAGAGAATCCCCTAGAAGAACGCTGTTCGTTTAGTCGATTGCATTTGTCTTCATTTATATACACGGAACAAATACGTATCTAAAGAACTTTAGATACTTATAGTACGGTTCGAAAATAATTGTCAGTGATTCGTATAGGTACTGTTGCAGGAATTTGCAGTCTATGGTTTCGCAGAATTCTCATTGTTACATGCGGACTGACTCCCGTTCCCTCAGACGTTCTTTCCTTGTAGCAATATAACAGTGGTACCTCGACATTCGAGTTTTATTCGTTTGGTAACCTTTGCTCGTATGTCAATTTGCGCGTATTTCAAAGCACTTTTCCCCATTTAAATTAATTGAAATGCCACTAATCCATTCCAGCCCCCAAAATACCACCCAGTGTTATTAAATAATTCCGATGCACGATCATTTGCAACTTTTTTGGGGTGTTTCTTTTCCACGAACTCCCTCCCATATTCCTAAGATCTCTTTTATCTCACTTGTAGAGATAACCTCCCCCACCTCTGGCTCCTTCACGAAACCAGTTTCTTGCAGAATCTCCGTATGCTGCTGCGACTGTAACTCTTGTTTTTCTCATCCACATCCAGACCCATGAATTTTCCCCCTTCACTGACACTTGGGGTTTGAATCCCTCGAAGGTCTTTTTGGCTACAACATCAAACCACAGCTTCTTCCTCGTTGTAACACCTAGTCAGGGCTGATCAATAATTCTGAGGCATATTAAAGTGATTCTTCCAGAATCATCAACTCTGACTAAGGTCTGAGGCGTGAGAAAATTCGTATGTCAGAGTACTCGTGTGTCGAGATACCACTGTACTTATATAGTAGAACCTCGATAAGTTAAAATCCAAGGGAAACGTTAAAAAAATTAAGTTTGTAACATATTTTATGGGGTTGATACTGAACAATCGTCATGATAATCGTCCACAGTCATAACCTGCTGGTTGTGCCGGTAGCCTATCGCCAACAATAAAGATCGCATTTTTGTGTTTGGAAAATAAAATTAATTATCATTAACTATTATGTAATATCATAAAGATTATTACAATATTCACAAAAGACGTCCTTTTTGTTGGCATTAATCAATTGAATTTTTTCTTCTAGAATTTTATTCATGAAGTTGCAATCAGGCATTAAGAGCACATTTATAATCGGTTGTTTTAATATTGCATTAAATTTGTATGAATTTTTATAACGCTTCAAATCGTTCAATATATTTTTTTGTCTTTTAATTCTAAAATTTTTTCTTTTATGTTAAGTGAGAGTTCGTTCACTATTATCTTTTTCCTTTTTTTTGCGCTTCCCTTTTGCGGATATATTGGGCCCATCCTTCGCTTCCTCTATCTTTCCATCTTTATCCGCAATATCCTGGAATTACCTTTTACACCCCGCAAAAACTATCCTCGTAACAAGTTATCGAGTTTTTTACTTATAGAGAGTTGAAGTTAGAGAGGTTGTCAGAGTAAAATTATTAACTTACCGAGGTTTGTGGATTTTATAGAGGATGTATTTAGTTCAATAGAGGTTACATCAATTTTTTACCTATTCATTTAGAATAAATTATTTATTTATTTAAACAATCAATTATTTAAACAAAGAAACAGTGAAGCAATTTAGTGGAAGATTAAAGTGAAAATCAATTAAGTTCTTGGCAAAACCTTTGGAGGGCGATGTTCAGAATATTTGTTTACCGAGGTTTTGGCGATTTAAGTAATGGAGGTTTTATGCTTTCAGGGGAAGGGATTTAAAAAAAAAATAACTTAAAGAGGTTTTTAACTTATCGAGGTTCTACTGTATAATATAAGCGACATAGTTTTATGCTTGGGACGGGTAAGTTTTAGATTGTTTCATTTAATAAACTTGTTGGCAAGTATGTATGACCAACTACCAATCATTTTCGTACCGTACTATAGAGAGAGTTCATTCTTCTTATACGACGTACTGAATTGCTGTCATTTATTTTGCAATACAATCTATACACTTCTCGACTCCACCACTTCACTGAAAAAAAGAGACAATAATAATGCAGACGTCTCTTTCAGGTTGTTTAACTGACAACGCAATACTAGATGAATATTCTTTATCCGTCGATGTGATAAATGCAAGAATATATTTGATTTTGCTTTCTAAAAATTGTTTGAATCTCTAAATACACTTCTTAAAACCAGGGCCGGATTCACACTGAGTGCCGCTTTTGAACCGTCAATCAAATGCCGTCACCCTGGTAATTTGTGTCGAAACGAATTAAGAGAAATTCGTGACTTGGTAATTCGGAAAATATTTCAAGAGAAAACCATTAAAATGGTCGCTTAATTTTTCATTTATTTAAATACGATTTGCATGTAGAATGCATCATATTTTCAAGAAAAAACGCCGTTCATATTGCTCTTAACTAAATCTTACGCTGCCTATTACAGTAAGTTATTTTAGGTTGAATAATATTTTAGTAGTATTTAAAATAAATTACCGCGGTTATTTAACGGGCTGTTTGACCGGTTAATTTAACGGTTATATACTCTTTTATATTCCTGTATAATATATAAATAATTGTAGGTACGAAGTCTTCTAAAATATTATTATATATAATAAAGGAAGACACCTTGTTTTTAATATTGCTTCGTACAGTTATTTATATATAGTAAATTATGGTAATAATGGTAAATTACCGGATAATTAACCAGTCAAATATCCCGTTAAATAACCGCGGTAATTTATTTTAAATAGCCGAGACAAAATTAATTGATCAGAATGAGCCATGACTATAATATTACTACTGATTTATTTAAGTGTACTATTTACACCTTTTCTGTTCACAAACTGTATGATTAAGCTAACTGAATGAAAAATTGTGCTCTCTTTAGCTCCATTAAAACATACATTTCTCATTCATAATATTATTTACATTCTGCGCATGATTTTGTAACATAAAACAAATAATGAACATCACAATCATGAGTCATTAATCATTATTCTCAGTTCATTAGACTGTGCATATGAGTTACGATAATTACAGATGATAATTAAAACGATGTTATGAGCTTTTTTGACACAATAACTTCGTAAAGTAAGGGCGTACATGAACTATTCGATTTAACAATGCACTGATAATGTCAAAGTTCAAATAAAAGATAATTAGAATTTCCCTGTACCATAATTTGCGACAAGGTAAAATCGTGTATGTCGAATTTTGGATAACTTTTTAGAGTCGCACCTAAGTCCTAAAGTCATTTTTTTACCTGGAAGCCGTATTTTCTTACCTATCTTCGGTGGCTAAAAAAGCGAGGGAAAATACTTGTTTATTAATTAATTATTGTATAGGTTGAACGCAATTGCGTTGCAGTTGAAAAGTAATTATTCTTCATTTCATGTTTTTTAAAGTGAAACTTCATATGTGGTACCTGGACGATTTGGGGAGTGAAATAAATTAAACAAACATTAAAATAGTGACATAAATGAGTGACGCACTTTTTATGAGAGATATAATATGCTGGGTACGGACTGTCGGTCAACTTTTAGCTCAGTTAATCAACTGAGCTAAAAGTTGATCGACATGCTAATAACGCGAAGAGCGCGGGCTTGATTCCTTCATATAAATATTTTGTTTTTCAATAATTGACTGCAGTTTTTTTATATTTTATGATGGTGGTGAACTTATTTTCTTATTTTTATAATAAAAAAGAATAATACTAACGAAACGTAAGTCATTATATATCATTCATATCTAAAAAGTTTCACTTCAGTCGTGTGTGCCGCGTCACATGCCCTTTTTTAAAATATTCTTTGCAGAGTTGTGTAAATAATTTAAATAAAATAAAGCAAGCACAATTTTGCTTTTTATTAATTAATTTATGAGTTATTCCGCATGATGTCAAAGATTCGGTTGAACTAAAATAATTTTGTCTGAAAAACCGAATAACTTTTTTCGTCAATCATCAACATATAGCTTTTCTTTCCAATTAAACTCGTAAAAAACGGTGAGACTCTTCAGTAGGGGTCAGAAAGACTAACCGGTTCGAGGTTACATAGAATTAAGTTTAATTGTGTAGCAAAAAGTATAGAACTGTATCATTAATAAAACGGTTTAAATAGTTGCCAATAATCGTATCATATACATTCGTCATAATCGCTTTTGCCTTTTGGCCCCAGTTATATTGTTTGCACGGGCTTGCGATTGAGCTCTATAGATTTAAATTAAATTTTAGTTTGCGTGAGTTACTTGTTAATCATTTTGTGTCAACTCAAAGTTATCAAAATATTTCGAACAGTTTTAAATGAAGAAATAAATTACTCGTTAGTTATGAATGGATAGAGCAATTTCCAGACGAAAATCTGAAATTTTAATATTATGTTGTTTATGGATATCTCATACATTCAACTATTTTTTTAGTGTATTTGCCATATGGCAACATACACTATTGGCATCGGTCGGATGGCGGGACCTAGGGGTCGTACCAAAATTTCTCGACGTTTTATAACCTCCTAAACACTTTGGCAATAACTTTCAAAAGAGTTAATTGATTTCAACTAAATTTGGCCCACGTGTTAAAATCCATCACCGCAAGAAGCCTATTTAAAATGGGCTTAATCGGGTCATTTTAAGGGTAGTTTTTAGGGGTTGAAAAATGTTTTTGGGCCCCAAAGTACCGAAATAATTCTCCGATTCCTTTCAAAATTGAAAATTAATCCTCTGGTAGTAATTAAAAAGTGTCCCTAAAATTTTAATAAAATCGGCCCGACAGGATCGAATTTATAAAGATTATGAAAACATTAGTTTACAGATAGTGAATTATTTACTGAAAGGTGTGTATAACTTGGTATAGAGGTTCGATTGATAATAATATTGCAATAAAAAAAAATGCTTTTTTAAGGGGTGTATTAAGCAGTCAAGTTTTTTATTTTGCTTAAAAACCAACTAAAGTTCGCATAATAAAGCTACACCGGCTGTATTAGCAAATACACTATATTGTCGGCAGGGTTTTGGCACTGCGACCCGGGTTTTTTAAATTTTGCATGTCTAGTTTTTAAGTTATTAATTATTAAAAATATGATTTTCAATACGCAGTGATAAATGGAAGACTCGCCGGAAATGCACATAAAAATTTAAATTAAACCAAATTAACTCCAGACAAATTTTTGAAAAACTGTGTGAAAATATAACCTGTTTGGATAACGTTAAAATTATAATTAAAAAACGTTCCCGTATAGTTTTGAAGAAACGACTGTCAAATTACTTGTCACTTCACTATATCTGTCTCTGTCAAGCACATTATAAGCTGTATTATTTTCTTAAATGTAAATGAAAATACATGTCGATTTTGGGATAT